>CP050233.2:16958935-17333935 GCA_012066045.3 Morus alba
AAAAATTTCGAGTACGCCACTCTGGTGGGCTTCGGGCAATGGGTTTTCCGCAGCGGCGGGCTTTTTTTTTTGCTTCATTTTCGGGCTATCCGAGCCCAAGTCTGACCTAGAACTTAGATAGGCGGACTTAGGGGCAAGCCCGTGTCACGCCCCCCAAACGGGGTGGGTGACGTGGAGCTCGATTAGGGATTAATAAAGCAGATTCCCAACCGAGCCTCACAGTTGACTACATTAAAATATAAATAAATTACAGAAACCTGAAGCCTCTGACACACAGGGCTCCACCCCACAGGACATACAATATCATACATACATGCTTATGTAAAATAATCATTACAACAGACATCAATCACAGTCTAGTAAATCCAAATATTACATAAGTTTACAGAATTCTCAAATTCCTTACATTTGTTCAAGATGATGAACTCAATCCTCACTTGATCGAACAGTAGCAATCTTTTGCTACCTTGCACTGCTCTTAGAATCTCCTGGGAGGGGTTTAATACATTTGAAACATAAAACGTGAGCGAAAGGCCTAGTAGGATACATTTGGGAATGGTGTCCTAGAAGCATGAGATGTAATAGGACATTTATTATTTATTTAATAAAAGAGTTTATTCATTATTTTATGTGCATATATTTATGAATATTTTATGAATATCAATGAAAATTCCATGATTATTTATGTAACCTTAAACATTGTATATAAGTGTTATATATGAGAGGATAATCTTTAAGGATAATAATCAAAAAGCAATGTTCATAATGAATTTAATTAAAGTTTGGAATCTTTAATTAAAACATTATTAATACATGTCATTCCCATTTAGAATGGAACAGTGTTATCCGTGTTGGAAATGTGTCCATAAAGTGGGATGTAATTTGTTATTTATGAAATGACAAATGTAAGACATTATTATTTTGCTGATTTTATAAAATAAGATAAAGTTATGTTTTGACACATACTCAAGAGTGTTTATGATATTGCTTAGTCCATAAAGCTGTTACTAACGAAAGAAGAGTCGTGGGAACCTGCCGGACAAACTCTTGGATACGAGTTTAAAATAGATATTCGCATCTTAGGATTGATTGGGCAATCGAATCCGAATCATAGATCGAACCATGTGATCTTTGGTCTCGGGGCATGGGAGTTGGACTCGTGGTTGATCTAGACATGCTCGCAACATGTTGAATAGACCATGTGATTGATTAGGTTAGAGTAAAACCGTTTACACAACTCTAAACCTAATCATCACAACTTAAGTATATTTGTATAATTATCTTAATCACGAAGTGAATGCGTAGCTCAACTTAGTATCTCATGATCTTTGATTCGCCAATGAGATTAGTTCACGATTATTGAGCGACATCTCGGTCATTGGGATCATGACAATATTAAGTTGGAGTTATGTGATTCACACGGATATGGAATTCGTAAAAATAATATCACCTCATGCTTTATTGACGGGTGTGTGAATAAATAAACCAGGCCTGGTATTCAATGATGATATTCATTGATTAAGACATCGTAACATGTGCGAGACATCTTACGAACGTTTGTCTTTCTTATTCACGGTCATATAAAGGAGTTGAGGAAATAATGATTAGAATGGTAAAACGGTAATATTATATACACCATTCGATCACCGATATTTCTGAAGGATAATAATGCATTTACTTTGTGGACCGTGTGATAAATTGTATCAACACCAAAAGAAAAATTAGCGCACATGAATCGAGAGATTATTGCATCGAACTTTTAGTGGAGTTATGCGATGTCGAATTAAATATGTCGATAACTTATAGGGATGAGTTATGAGAATATTGTAATTCCATAGCTTTGTTCATGTGGGTCCATTCGGTCTCAAGGCTAGCTCTAATAAATGGGAAAAAACAAAACCGATAATTATGTTTAAATTCATTGTGTTATTTTTCATTTATTTGATAATTGAAAAATAAAAAAGAATGAGTTTTGAATTTTGAAATTAATGGAGATTAATTTAAAATTCAAAATGAAATTTAAACATGGTTTTAATTTGGCAACTAAAGGAAAAGAAAAGTGAGATTTTATTTTGGGAAAATTCGGAAATCCCTTGCCTTAAGGGGATTTAAATTTTGCTCCAAAAAAATAGGGAGGAAAATAAAATCCCTAAGCCATGTAGGGATTTTCGGATTTCAATCCTAGGGTTAAGGAGAAATTCGAAAATCCCATTTAGGGTTTGAGTTTTTGAATTTTCTCCTATATAAGGATATTAAAAACCCTAGGTAGAGAGAGTTTTTTGGAGAAAAGAAAAGAGATCACACTTTCCTTAGGGTGGCGGATTTTGTAGAGACAAAATAGAAGGAAAAAGTTTCCTTAGGTTTTTGAAAAAGAGCCCACTCTCTCATCCTAAAAATTGTAGAGACATAGCCTTGAATCAACGAGTGGTTCTTGGTGTGATCGTGACAATAAACAACGATCTTGTTTCACGGCAATTCTCCATCTTGGAACGTGAGATAGTGAGACAAGATCCTTGCGGTCAATTAATTCAATCGTCACAAAGGTATGTGAGATTTTTCTAATCCTTTGTCCATAAACATATATCATGCATGCATCTCTCGTTGTGGTTTACGTTTAATTATGAATTAAATGGATATGATAAAATTTTTGAAATTCCGCCTACAATATTGTTGTTGTTCAAATGATTTTTCATATATAAATCACAATAAGATCCTTCAATCCGCACTGTTAATATGGTGAGATATTGAATGAGTGTATTTCGCATAATGAGATTATGTGGAACAACGACACAGACACAATATGAATTTCTAATAATTTCCGTTAAGTATAGAAATTCTAATTGAGTCTATCGATGGTCATATATAGAATGATCTTAATATTGAGTTCTTAACAGACTCCTATTTATGGATTTGTGTCTTTTGATTTACTCGGTACGGATTCTGAGACCCTGAATCCTATTTCTTGTATTTTGGAGAAATGATGAAGTAGGTAGCTGGGAATGTTATTATACGAGATGGAATCCATTCCTTCTTGAGAAAGAAGTAGATAAATAATTCTCTTGAGGGTTGATTCGGTACTTGGACCAGTAGGAGCTCCGATTCATGAATGTGTTTTATGAATCACTGTCCATTAGAGAATCAATGGTACTCAAGGATAAAGATATAATTAGAGAGGTTAACAGATTCTACCTGCCTCTAATTATGAATTATTTATGGAGGATTGATCTATATACAATGACTATATCAAATGGACACTTCACAGTTTAGAAGTAATTTATATCTATAATTTCGAGAGTGCAATTCCAAGTTTATAGTGGAGTAACTATTGGAATTAATAGAATTAATTAATTAATTAAAGTCTTTAATTGATTATTAATTCTATTGGAGCTCGGGATTATAGGTCCATTAGTCCCTGCGTCGTCCTAGTAATTCTACCAGACACAGAGGACAAAATGGGAATTTTAGAATTACGGAATTCTAAAATTAAACACTCGAAAATAATTAATTGAGAATTAATTATTATTTAAATAATGTGATTATTTAAATTTGAATTTGAACACATCTAGATTTATCCATTTAAACTTATTTGATAAGTTGTTCAATTTAGAATTCAAATTAATTTAAGTTTGACTTAAATTCGAATTTGAATCAGAATTAAAATTGGACTCTTTGGATAAAGGATAAAATATCTTCCTTCCTTATCTATAATAGGCGCCACACATAGGGATAAACCCTACTAGTGTGGCCGGCCACCTTAAGGATAAGGGAAGGGATTTTTTGTTCCAAATTCAAATAGGAGATAATTAACAAGTTTTATCTTAGAATAGAGATTGGATTCCTTTTAGAAGTTTGACTTCTACTCTCTAAATACTATTTTTTGAGACATTTTCGGAATGCTTTTTTGCCTTAATTTTAGAGGTGGCCGAAATTTCTCTATAGTAATTTTTGAAGCAATTTTTCATCCCTAATAGGATTAGTGGCCGAAACTCTCAAGAAGAGAGGAAGGAAATTTTTTTTTTCTCCAAAAATTTCACATCGTGCATGCGTTGGTGTTTGTGAAAATTCGAGTGTTTATAGTAACCCGTTTTGTCTCATGTGTGCCCACACACACGTCTTCGTGGATTCTAGGAATTGACGTGGAAGACATTGGTTTTCTAAACACAAAGCTTTGGAGCAAGAATTGTTCGAGGTCAAAGAACTCAAGTTATCAATCGAGTCGGCCTCCAGGTATTTTTTCGAATTGAGTTCTTAATAAATGAATTAATGAGATTAATTTATTCGTGCATAAATTAATATAATCTATAGAGTATATCAAAGGTTTTATGAAAATTTTTGTTATACACGATCCGCCTTTCCGCTGCGCTTCCACATTCGAATTCGATTCGGGAACCAACAATTAGCCCATCCATTTGTATGCATAAAATCTTGATGGAGGAAAGCTACAAACCATCAATTGAGCACCAACGCAGGTTGAACCCGAACATGAAGGAGTTGGTGAGAGCAGAAGTACTGAAGCTTTTAGATGCAGGTATCATCTATCCTATTTCTGATAGCCCATGGGTTAGTCCTGTACAGGTTGTTCCAAAGAAAGGAGGGATGACGGTCGTTAAAAATGAGAATAATGAGTTAATCCCAACAAGAACAGTTACCGTATAGAGGGTGTGTATCGACTACAGGAAGCTCAACAAAGCCACTAGAAAGGATCATTTTCCTTTACCTTTCATTGATCAGATGTTGGACAGGTTAGCTGGCCATGCTTATTACTGTTTTCTCGATGGGTATTCCAGTTATAATCAAATTGCCATAGCACCAGAAGATCAAGAAAAGACAACCTTTACGTGCCCATATGGTACTTTTGCCTTCCGATGGATGCCTTTTGGCCTTTGCAATGCGCCGGCGACTTTCCAACGGTGTATGATGGCAATTTTCTCTGATATGGTAGAGCGCTTTATTGAGGTATTTATGGATGACTTCTCAGTCTTTGGATCTTCTATTGATTCTTGTTTGGCCAATCTTGCTTTTGTGTTAAAACGATGTGAAGAGACCAATTTAATCCTAAATTGGGAGAAGTGTCATTTTATGGTGCAAGAGGGTATTGTTCTTGGCCACCGGGTATCTGCTAAAGGAATTGAAGTTGATCGGGCTAAGATTGAGACTATTGAGAAGCTACCACCACCTACATCCACTAAGAGTGTGAGAAGTTTTCTAGGCCACGCCGGGTTTTATCGCCGCTTCATCAAGGATTTTTCGAAGATTACAAAGCCACTTTGCAACCTTCTTATGAAGGATGTTCCTTTTAAGTTCAATGAGGAATGCCTTGAAGCCTTTCAAGTACTAAAAACTGCTTTAGTGTCGGCTCCTATAGTTGTAGCACCGGATTGGGAATTACCTTTTGAGTTAATGTGCGACGCAAGTGATTATGCGGTTGGAGCAGTTTTGGGGCAGCACAAGGAGAGAGTTTTTCATACCATATACTATGCTAGCCGCACCTTAAATGATTCGAGGAAAAATGGTATCCTTTGATCGCTCAACTATAAACAAGTTTTACAAGCTCCCGAACATTGAGGACGATGACCACTCTTTGTATGCTAGTGAACATTTCGATCCTAAGGAAGTCATAAGGGAGTTGGCGAGGCCTGGCACTAAATGGAACATGACAACAAGGGGGGAACCGGTCAACTTTTCGGCAAGCATGCTATCTCAAGCGGGAAAAGCATGGAATTACTTCATTTGCTCAAAATTGATGCCAAGTACTCAGTTTTATGAGATCAACAAGGACCGGGCTGTCCTTTTGTTTTCCATTCTTAGAGGGCTTTCTATTGATGTCGGTGGCATTATCCAACAATCAATTCTAAAGACTATACAGGGAACAACTTCTGGAGGATTAGCACATCCATCCCTCATTACTGCCCTTTGTCATAATGCGAGAGTGACTTGGACCGACATAGAGGAGCAACAACTACCAAAGCCAGCCATTACAGTGCGCATAATTCTCCATTACAAAAGCTGGGAGGACAACCAAGAGGAAGAAGTTGCTCCGGACCCCGCACATGCTAGCTCCTCACAACCACCCCATCAGGCCCATCCCACTAATTTGGCCATTGAACAGAGGGTAGCTCGTTTGGAGCAAGCAGAGCAAACCCGTATTCAGGACGTCAAACAGCTTCGCCGAGAGTTTCATCAATATGCTTCTTGGCAGGTGGAGGCCACAACTGCACTGGCTCAAATGCTTGGCCAATACACAGGAGCACCAGATCCATGGCTACCTCCAGCACCTGTCCTTCCACCGTTAACGCCACCACCTACAGCAGAAGATAAAGATGATGACGGCGAAGGCATCTGACTTAGCCCTCGCCCAGGTAAGTCCCCTGAACTTAATTTCTATTTTACCATTGAGGACAATGTTTGGTTTAAGTTTAGGGGATGTTTTAATTATTCTTCCTTAAAAAAAAAAAAGAAACTTAACGGTCAGGCTTAACAACACCATGGCCTATGATGAGGTTGGTTTTACTTTCTACTAGTTCTTGAGGAATTGATAAATATTGTGGTTTGTGTGTGTGCTTGATGCTTTTGTTGATGATTGCCTTGCCTAAATTCCTTGACATTTTGAGCACTTAGCCTTGAACAGTTGATTGCGTTGCTTGCTTAGAGGAAGTTTATGTGATTTATGTATTTATATGATCTCATAAGAATTCTAGAACTTGTTCAATTGTTACTCGAGGCGAAATCCTAGACTACATTACATTAAGGATATGATTTAGGCCATTTTTTGGACGTTTGAACCTTTCTAGCCAACCTGTGCATAATATACCCTTTGTTCATCCCTTTGAGCTTATATTAACCTTTTCTTTGTTACCCACGTTTTAACCTTAGCCTGAAATTTTATCTCTTGTTCTACCTTTTCACTCATATGCATGTGGACATTCTAGATAATTATTAAAGAGCTATTTGATTTTGGTGAGGATGGGGGGAGCTTGGAATTGTATTTCTTCATTTGAAAAAAAAAAGGGAGTATATATGTATAGGTACCACATCTCTTGATCACGTGTGTGGTATTCCAAAAAAAAAAAAAAAAAAAAGCCAAAGAAAAGAAAAGCAGTTGACAATGAGAAGTGAAAGCAAGTTTGGGGGTTTTTCGTTGATATTGGAAGAAGCTCTTGAAAATATAATGCGTCTGTATATTTGGGTGATTTGAGCCATGTTTATATCCTATATCTTACCTTTAAACCCGAGCCACACATTACAAGCCAAGTTAAGTCCTAATGATCCTTTTTGTTCTGTTTGGTCTACATTAGTGGAGAGTAATGAGGAAAGCAAGCATTTGAGTTCTAACTATTCTTAATCTAAGAGATCCAAATTTTAATTAACTTAGTTGCATAAACTGATCTGGGTGCAAGTCGTTGACTGTGATAGGCTATACACATACACACTCAAGGAATCTAAGGTAAGGTGAAAGTTGATATTTGGGTTGAAATTCTACACAACCACAAATTTTTGATATTTTTCTTGAGCTATTATAGTGTGAAATCTCTAAGGCCGATTTGGTAAATCAAAGCAAACCGTCACTCTTGTTTTGAAATTTCATTTTCATTAAGTTTAGGTTCTTTATTTTCTTTTGCTCGAGGACTAGCAAAATCTTAAGTTTGGGGGAATTTGATGAGTTGAATTTGTGTTTACATTTGCGTTCTCCTGACTCATTATTTTGTGGGTTTTTAGGTGTTTTTAGGAGTTATTTATGTGTTTTCAATTTACTTTGTAGGTCTGTTTCAGTTGGAGTCCATTGGTGATTTTTGGGAATTCTTTTGAGCAAAATTGAAGGATGGGTGCTAAGGCTTTGAAAAAGGGCACCTAGGCTTCAAAGATAGAGGAAAATCAAGTTTTCCAATACAACAAACCCGAGAGCAAAGCGCCTAGGCGCCATAAAGTGGAGCCATGGCGCCAAAATCAAGTTCTCCAGTACAACAAACCCGAGAGCAAAGCGCCTAGGCGCCATAAAGTGGAGCCATGGCGCCAAAATCAAGTTCTCCAATACAGCAAACCCGAGAGCAAAGCGCCTAGGCGCCATAAAATGGAGCCATGGCGCTACGGAGAAGAATCACAAATTTGCCGGAGCGCCATGGCGCCCAGGGACAGAGCCACGGCGCCAGTTCGGGATTTTCATGTTTTAATCTCTAAATAATTACCAAAAGTGCCATTACAACTCCAAACCTATAAATAGGACTTTTTAGACCAATTAGGGGAGGCTGGGACTTAGAAAAGAGAGAGGAAAACTTTTCTACTACAGAGGAGAATACGAATCAACCGGAAATGGAATTCTACTTCAAATCATCAAAATAGTTTCTCCTTCTTCTCTTCTTATGTTTAAGAATATTGTTAAGATGTTTTCTATTTTCATTATGTTCTAAGTTTCCTATTCTAGGGCTACGATGTAGCCGGATCATGATGTTTTGAATTATGTTATCATATCAATCGAAGAATTATTCATCCTAGTTGAGTTTTCATCACTGTTCTTAATGCCTCTAATTAATTGGCCACTAATTGGATGATTAGTTAATTCATAATGAAACCGGAAGGAGATTTATGTTTTTCGATCATTGTGTTGAATTCCATTGATTGCATGAAAGATAGGGATATACTTGCATGGTTGGTGTGGTTGCTACATGGAAATCCAAAAAACTTAATGACTCTTTATTTGTTTGAAATTCACATAGGAATATAGTGAGTTAGCAATTAAGGAGATTTTTTATGTAACTTCGGAAGGAGCATCGATTAATTTAGGGATTTTATTTGTCAATTAAGGGAATAATTTAAGATTGATTAGATAGATAATTCAAGGCGGAATGGTTTGGTGAAATTGGAAACCCTAGAGCTTGTTAATATTGAATTTTGATAATTACTTAAATTGTTAATTAGATTGTTTAGTTTTATTCTATATAAAAATCCTCACATGTTTATTTCTTTCAAATAAAGTTAGTATTGATATAATTTCGGTAATTAATATTATTCAGTCCTCGTGGGACGATACTCGTTTCTACGAACTTTACTACTTGATACAATAACGTGCACTTGCGTTGCGAAAATTCGTAACACTTACAGCGATAGACTCTCTTACCGGTTCACAAGATCTCTTATCTTAAGAAATCATTCATTTAACATTATAAAATCGTTAATATGACCCTATGAACTACTTAAGCCGCGGGCCCCATGACTGGACAAGCCATTAGGTTTCATGACTAGACAAGCGATGGATTCCATAGACAGGATAAGCCATGGATTTCCATAAACTAAACAAGCCATGGTTTTCAAAGAGTTTTCTTTCGCAAAACAATCCCTTTCTTTAAAACATTTTCAAGGCCAAAATCCTTTTTGAAAACAGGCTCACAAGGGAAAGGAATAGAAATCCTACCTCGCACGATCAAACCTGGGACTAGCGTTGCCTTTTCCAGCTTCTGCTTCCTTAAGCCCCTTTAGTCTAAATCCTCAGTAATCATTGATGCAAGACAACACTTTAGGATCAATTCTCATTCCTAAAGAAATCCAATTTCACTTATGTACCAAGATTTTCAATTAGTGTGCCCTAATCCATTTTCATGTTTCAAATTATCATTCCAAGGGTTTTTAATCTCAAATCAAGGATTAAAGATGCTAATCCATTTATCCCAAGTCCCCAAATGAAGCTAATTTAGGTTCTCCCCGAAAACAGGGGTCAAAACAGCATTTTTCAGGCCAAACAGGTCAAACCCGTGTGCACCAGTCGACCGACGACAGAGCAGTGCAACACTACCAGTCGAACGGTAGTGTGCAGACCGATCGACCGATCAGCCTATGCAATCCAGTCGACCGCATAGGTTGACCGGTTTCCATGTGATCCGGTCGACCAGACAGGTCGACCGGTGGAATCAGCTGCGCGAGAGAAGCTCGCATAAACCAATCTAAAAACCTACAAATCCAGTCCCAAATCCAAATATTTCAAAGGAAAACCACTAGATCCGGGTTCTATTTCCTAAAACAAGTCCAAAGAACCCAAGATCTCCAATTTCTACCCTAGTTTCACTCAAAAACCATCAAAATCCGGTTTGAGCCAAAAATAAGTTTTGAAATTTAAAAACTTGAGATTCAAGAGAGGTTCTTTCAGTAATCTTACTTCGAATCCTTCTCTTGACGATGAAAACGCTTTGAAACTCTTCTTTGGTTCAAGATCCATTTGATTTGGGACACAAAATGGGAGAGAGAGAGAGAGAGAGAGAACGGGAGTGAAGAGGGGGAGTGAGAGTGAAAGAGAGAGAGAAAGTGCACAGGAAGAAAGGAAGGAAAAGAAAAGGAAAGAAAAGAAAAAAAGAAAAACAAAAGAAAAATAGACAGGTATTAACATTTAAAGGAAACATACCAGAATTATGTCCATACACACTTCTGGGTTAAAATGAAAATTATTAAGAATACTTTAAATACCTTGAAATTATTTAAATTACACATCAGAAACATTTATTAATCAAACTCAATTAATTGAAGCAGATTAGGTACACTAATAATCTCAATTAATTCTTCAGGGTGTTACAGCCCGCGAACCATTCTTCCAGCACTAATCCCAATCCTAAAGTGGCTCTAAAACTACATAATATAAAAAGAATGATGGGAAAATCGCACTTTAAATGAAATAAAACGATGGTGGATGAAATTTAACTCTTTTATGTGTGGTATAATAAGTTTTTCATTGAAAAATCTCTCTATTTTTAGAGCAATAAATAAATAGTGGGCCCCATGTGCTCTTTTTCTCTTCGATTTTTTATTTTCTATTCTCTATTCCCTTCACTCTCCATCTTACCAACACAACACAACTTACAATTGTTGGAAATGTGTCCATAAAGTGGGATGTAATTTGTTATTTATGAAATGACAAATGTAAGACATTATTATTTTTTTGATTTTATAAAAAATAAGATAAAGTTATGTTTTGACACATACTCAAGAGTGTTAGTAATATTGCTTAGTCCATAAACTGTTACCAATGAAAAAGAGTCCATTTTTTCGGACAAAGCCAGGTTTAAAATAGATATTCACGGTCTTAGGATTTTTTTGGGCAATTAATCCGAAACTTATTAGATCGAACCATGTGATCTTTGGTCCGGGGCATGGGAGTTAATGGTTGATCTAGACATGCTCGCAACATGTTAAATAGACCATTTACATTAGGTTATTCGTTTCAATCTAAACCTAATCATCACAAAATATAATATAATTATCTAAATAGTGAATGCATAGCTCAACTTAGTATCTATGATCTTTGATTCACCAATGAGATTAGTTATTATTGAACGACATCTCGTTCATTGGGATCATGACAATATTAAGTTGGAGTTATGTGATTATGATATTATCGTGAAGAAATAATATCACCTCATGCTTTATTGGCGGGTTTGAATAAATAAACCGGGCACGGTATTCAATGATGATATTCATTGATTAAGACATTATGACATGTATAGACATCTTATAACGTTTGTCTTTCTTATTATCATATAAAGGAGTTGAGGAAATAATGGTTAGAATGGTAAAATATTATATACCATAAATTTTATTTTGAAGGATAATAATGCATTTATTTATGGACCGTGTGATAAATTGTATCAACACCAAAAAGAAAATTAATATGAATCGAGAGATTATTAATATCGAATTTTAGTGAGTTTCGATGTCGGAATTAAATATATAACTTATAAAGATGAGTTATTCGAATATTGTAATTCCATAGCTTTGTTCATATGGGTCCATTCGGTCTCAATTTAGCTCTAATAAATGGGAAAAAATGATAATTATGTTTAATTCCTTGTGTTATTTTTCATTTATTTGATAATTGAAAATAAAAGGAATGAGTTTTGAATTTTGAAATTAATAGAGATTAATTTAAAATTCAAAATGAAATTTAAACATGATTTTATTTGGCAACTAAAGAATTAGAAAAGTGATATATTATTTTGGGAAAATTCGGAAATCCTATATCATAGGGATTTGAATTTTATTCAAAAAATAAAGGAAATCGAAATCCTAAGCCATGTAGGGATTTTGGATTTCAATAAGGGTTAAGGAGAAATTCGAAAATCCCATCTAGGGTTTGAGTTTTTGAATTTCCTCCTATATAAGGATATTATTGAAAACCCTAGGAGAGAGTTCTTTTGAGAAAAGAAAAAGAGATCACACTTTTCCTTAGGGTGGCGGATTTTTAGAGACAAAATAGAAGGAAATAGTTTAATTTTTGAAAAAGAGCCCACTCTCTCATCCTAAATATCGTAGAGTCATAGCCTTGAATCAACGAGTGGTTTTTGGTGTGATCGTGGCAATAAACAACTAATTTTGTTTCACGGCAATTCTCCATCTTGGAACGTGAGATAGTGAGACAAGATCCTTGCGGTCATTTAATTCAATGTCACAAATGTATGTGAGATATTCTAATCCTTTGTCTATAAACATATATCATGCATGCATCTCTCGTTGTGGTTTACGTTTAATTTTGAATTAAATGGATATGATAAAATTTTTGAAATTTCGCCTACAATATTGTTGTTGTTGTTCAAATGATTTTCATATATAAATCACAATAAGATCCTACAATTGGTATCGAGCCTAGGGCTTTTGATCATGCATGATTTATGTTTATGCGATTGAATGTATGCATGTGTTGATATTGGCATCTTGCATGAATATATGATGAATTCTTTGTTTTGATTGTATATGTGATTGGATCGATCTTTTGGCTCTAACTTTTTAACACACCACTTGGTGGTTCTCATTTTCTCTAGAAAATAATAATAAATCATAGTTAATTTTGTAATTTAAATTTCTGGAAAAGAATTTTTGTGTGACAAAACAGAGTGATAGAAAAATGACATTAGAATTTTTCCTGACTTCCCTGGGTTTTAAATCTGAGCGATGGTTAGGTTACCGATATATGCGCGATTATTCACCGAAAACGCTAGCAACAATGACAAACCTTGCATTGGGCAACTCTTGAATTACTTAAAATTTGAGGTTTTTAAGTTCCAAGATCTTTTCATTGCAGCAATGATCGCTACAAGATCTCCTTTCAACACCACGAGGAAAAGCATATCGGAGATCTTCCATTGTGGGCAATGGCAGGGCGATAGGATTTAGCTAGATGTCCGCAAGGGCGTGCCCCAGTGATCTTATTAGAATCTCACATTGACTTGAGATTCTCCTTAGGCGGGGCCAATTGGGCTAGGAGGAAGGTGGGCCCGGATTGTCCCGGCCCAGCCCAAACAAAAAAAATATATTTTTTATTTTCACTTTTGAGATCAAGAGAAGAGAAAATTGAGAAGATGCCAAGAAGACAAGATGAAGAAAATTATTGTAATTATTTTCATTTTGTTTTTATGGGTTGTAATTAGAAATGAGCCATAGAGAGGTTAAATTGTAAATGTATGATTTATTATTTAATCTCGCATCATTATAACATGCCATATAGGATATAGAGATGCCAATATCAAATTGCCATGCAAGCATGTTCATGCATCATTGTAGTTTAATATTATAAATTGTTATAATAATAAATGCAATGGGTAAATTTTATAAAGAGTTATAAAATACAACAAATTTATAAGGGTTATAATTTTGTTGAATTATTAATTGGACTTAATTTTAAAACACAATCCATTTTTCAAAAAGCTAAGTGGGAGGATCGTTTGTGTTGAAATGTTCCCAAGGTCTCCGACTTTAGCTTGATCGTGACATGTGGATAGGTTAAGAACCACCTTAGTGGTCCTCACTTCAATAGGAGAAACCCATGAAACATGTCGCTAAGGAGTCATCAGGTTGCTTATAGAAGATAAGACTCGAAAAGGAAGTAGTGGCGAGACCATCCCTAGATGGATCGTTAGTTATAACCTCTAGAGTCGATTAGTCGGTTAAACACTTAGACTAAAGATCATTGTAATCTCCCATAGGAGCTAGGCAATGGATCCGAGGTGACCAAAAGAGATGGTGATTGGTTGCACTAGATGTAGAGACATCTTGTGAAGTGAACCAATGGTCAGAGAGGAGTGATCTCGATGCGATAGGAGGCTTCACAACGCCACCCCTAGGTGGGACGTGTATGTCTTTTATGATCGCAACACCATACATGAAACATTTTTAAGGATTTTATTTATGTTTAAGTATTTGCATTCATGCATCATACTTCTCTTAAATATAAGCAAATTACCAACACCACTTTATTTTATTTTTCAAAGAATGTATGTTTATCCCCGATCGCGCAAATTCTTAGTACAAACAAATTCAAGGATAAACGAGATCATAATTTTTAAATATATATTATATTATAATTATATATATTATATTATAGTATAATATAATATAGTCGTAATTTTTAACTATCCATAGCAATTCAACATCATAATTTACCAAACGTTATTACACTAATTTTAGAACCAAAGACCTGACTACTATAATTATAGTTTACCAGTGGAGTAACTATTTTTTATAAAATTAATTTCTTTTTAAAGTGTTAAATGCAATTTTGTAAAATCTACAAAGACTTAACCAAACTTATAGGTGTATAGGACAATATCCACTATGATTCTACCAAGATATAATGGTATCCGCTAGAATTTGTGATACTAACGGAACGAACTAAAATTAATGGTATCCACTTTGATACTACACCGATATCTGGTCATACTGGCATCCATCACAGATTATTTAGATTTGAAATACTAGCATCACATTTTTGATTTATCCTTTGTCACTCTATTTTGCCTTTTGTATTAACTTTAATTTAGAACTCCATTTATCTTATTTTAAGTTTTAAATAATAATATATCATGTTAATGGAGTCTAATTGTCAGACAGTAAATGCAGAAAGTGACAAAGAGAGTGATAGAAAAAATGACTTTAGAATTTTTCCTGACGAGGAACTAAGGGATAAACGAT
The DNA here is from genome assembly GCA_012066045.3 of Morus alba. Classification (NCBI taxonomy): domain Eukaryota; kingdom Viridiplantae; phylum Streptophyta; class Magnoliopsida; order Rosales; family Moraceae; genus Morus; species Morus alba. Next base: position 16,973,876 of record CP050233.2, read on the forward strand.
GGTTAGCCACCCATAAGAGGATAAGGGGAAGGGAGATTCATTCAAAATTCAAAAGCAACAATGACAAACACAATCCTATTTTGAAGTTTTAAAATTCACTTACACTTAAGTTCCAAGATCTTTTCATTGCAACAATGATCGCTACAAGATCTCCTTTCAACACCATGAGGAAAAGCATATCGGAGATCTTCCATTGCTTGGCAATGGCAATAACGATAGGATTTAGCTAGATGTCCAGTTTTTTGGCGTCGTATCTTATTAGAATCTCACATTGACTTGAGATTCTCCCTTAACAAGCCAATTTTGCTAGGTTGAGTTAGGCCCAATATCCATTTATTTCTAGGGAGAAAGAGGAAAATAGGCCAAAATTTGAGATGAATTAAAATTAATAGGCCAATAGTTTACATAAGTTAATAAATAGGCCAAATTATTATTTTCGTCCATAACTTGTCTGGTTATGAACCATAACTTGACAAGTTATTATTCATAATTACCTATAACTTGACAAGTTTGTCTATAACTTATCTGGTTATGAACCATAACTTGACAAGTTATGGCCTATTAATTTCTATAACTAAAAATTGGCCTATTTACTTTCTTAAGCTTTTTATATTGGCCTATTTTCTACTATTTCCCTTATTTCTATAAAATGGTATTAGAATAGGCCTAGTTTTGCAATGTTGGATCCCTCAATATCAACTTATTCGTGAATTTGGCATGGTCCACGCTGTGCGTGAGAAGACGTATTAGAATCTCACATTGGTTGGAGATATTTGCATGATCTACTTAATAGGGTGAGGACAATCCTTCCCTAACAAGCTAATTTTGCTACGTTAAGTTATGCTTAATATCCTTTGATTTCCGTAAAATATCTATGCCACTCCGGGTCATTTCCCTTAGAGGAAGATAGAGGGAAAGGAAGAAGAAGCTAATGAGGAAATTAGAGATGAAAGAAAATGAAAAGTAAGTGGCAAATTGTGGTTTAGAGAATGAGAGTAATATGATCTCGACAAAAAGATAATCGCACCGTTTGGTAACTTGATTCATGTGTTCTCAGTGGAAAAGTCAGTTGGTGTTTACAATAATTTTTTAGCTCCATTTTGAACCTTCGATTTGACAACCTGAACTTCAAAGGCATCCCCAAACTCGAAATCATCCCCCCATGTGTTTTTGGATTTTGAGCCAAAATGCACATTGTGTTTTTATTTAAAACTCACACCTCATTTGAATTCCTTCTCTCCATAAAAAAGAATTTTTTTTTTTTTAATTACAAATCCAAACACAATTTTAGATTTTTTTTTTTTTTTCAAACCATATCACAATCAATTCAAACTTCAGTTCAAACTACAAGTTTAAACCATTATTTTCAAACTTATCATCACGTTTTAAACCTATATACTAAACAGGCCCTCAGTTTTCCTTTGTTGCATATTTTCCAACAGTTTTACCACTCCTGGCATATATGGATCCAAAGTCAATTATGTGGCATGAGAAGGAGAATGCAGTATATAGTATATTTTTAAAACTAAGTTAAATAAATAGAATATTTTAAAACTATTTTAAATAAACAGCAGTATATGTGGTAAATGAACTATTTATGCTTTACAGCTAGTAAAAATATTTTTTTTCTAGTATATTTTCTTTTCACAACTTGTAAAAAGAATTTTTTTTTCATATAAATAAGGATTTTTAAGATTTTTTTATCACATAAATTATTTTTTACTAATCATAAATAAATTATTTACATGATAAATAATTTATTTATTATATAAACTGATATTTACTTTGAATAATTTTAAATTTTTCTATTTACTTAATTTAATTTTAAAAATCAGCTGCAATTTTCCTAAATCTCCCGATGCCTAGGATCAGTTGTGAAGTATACCCACAGGAACTCCAACGCGGGAGCTTAGCAATTAGATACATTAATGGGCCAAGGAAAGGATTTGAACTGCCGTCACAGGCTACTACATTCTGGGCCTAAAATTGAATTACGTGGGGCAAGAGAACAAGCTTACATGTAGAGAACTTTTCACGGGTGATCACTATCGTGTTATTATGGACACAAATTTGGGCCCAAAATATAATAATGGGGTAGCTGACGGAAATCAGATCTAAGACAACTCCCTTTCAGAATAACGCGTTCAGATCAATAGGGCTACTTGGCAGAGCTTTCTAGCCATTATTTTCTTTCTAGGTTCAAAAGATTCCCTAAAATTTTAGTAATTTCGAACTAATTAAGATAAGAAAGTAAGTTTAATGCCTCGTTCTTTTTACCGATTTCAATTTTTAATTTAAAATTTATACAGTTAAAAACTCTCTGAAAATGTCACATCTAACTTTTTCTGTTATAGTTAAAAGTTCTCATAAAATATCACATCTCAACTCGAATTAAAAATTCAAATTTGCGAAACAAACGAGACTTAAATAAGTACTTATAACGGCTCGAGGACTCGAGTCGTCACAATACCATGGTGAGAACTTACAGCCTGCAATATCGAGACTAATGTGTTTGTATATGTTTTCTCCTCTTTTATTGTTTCTCCTTTAATTGACTGGTTTACTCAAAATTAAGTAGACTACTGGTTCAACTTTCAATTAACGTTTGCTCTAGTTTTAAATTTCTAGTTTAATCCAAAAAACGGCTCGTTTAATATAAACTAAATAATTGGTATGAAATAAATCATTGGTTCCTATTAAAAAGAGTAAACCAATGATTTAAGTGGTAAGTAAACTAGTAGTTTACTCATAACTCAAGAAAGCGGTATGCATCAAACAAATACTATAAATTTGTAAAATTTAATAACCACCTCTCAAAAGTGTACCTTATAATTTACTTTTATCGTTACATCGGAGCGGGGGCCACACTCGAGGGCGGGGTGTGATGGCGGCTGCAACGACATGCTTAGAAAACGGGGGAGAGCTGTGGAATCGACAAGCAAGAACGGTGGGTAGGACGAATAATCCCATCATTTTTTGAGGTTTACTAATCCCAGGGATTGTTTTTTTCTTTAACGGATAATTAATCTGGACAACATTTTATCATCAAATATGAATACTCACAGTCTCATTTGTCATTTGACAATGACCAATGCATAGAAACGAATTAGAAAGCCCAAAATTTATGTATTACATTGGTCTCTTAATTACCTCCATAGGCCTACAATATATAGCTCATATAGTTTTGAAATACTTACAAGAGTAAACAAACATACAACTTATTGAACAATGGGTAAGCAAATATATATAATTTATAAGGGCTTCTCATAATTTACGTGAAGGAAATCGTGTTGTTGAGAAGCTTGATTCTCTAGCAATGAACTTGGAAGATTCTTCTTGGTGGTTCAATAGTCCATATTTCTGCATTAGTCCTGTTTAAAGGATATTACAGATTTTTCTTGTTACAAATTCGGTAATTAGCCGACTTTTTACATAATTAAATACGTACTTTTTTTTTTCGGTCTAGTCTTTTTTTCCCCTTCGGTTTGAATATATATAGGTTTTCAACGATACATATTTGTAGCATTTTTTCAAGAGGCGAGTGTAGCTTCCATCCCTTGAAACTTGCTACAACTTTGTTTTATTTTTATTTCTTTTTAATAATTGTCCTTTATTTGCCTTTGGGTTCACCTTTATTCACCATATGTATATAGCCAGATAGCCTGATTAATCTGGTCCCCTCAAATGCATATATATTGTTCTGCCACATTATGTCGTTTTACCTTTGGCAGTGAAATGTGTGTGTATTTATATGTATGTATGTATGTATGTATATATAAGCCCTAATGCGAACAAGACAGCACATTATCATTGCACTGTTCTTCTGATCGCAACCAGACAAACTGAATCAGTCGAAATTTGGTCATCAAATTTGGACATCAAATGTTTGGTTGGGGGACATCCCCCGATTAATTGATTAAACAATATTCTCAAAAAATCTTAAAAATTTTCTTTTGCATGAATCAAAAAACTAATTTTAAACAATTGGATTTGTTTTTTTTTGCGTGAATCAAAACTTTTTTTATTTATTTGTTTTAATGTTTTATTTTTTTTTTTTTTTTTCCCTTCTCTAGCTAAGAGGGTTTTATCTTTATATCACAATTACTGATAGGTTTGGAATTATTGAGAGAGTTGTTATGGCTGGCCTTCATGGACAGGTCACATTAGAGAGTTGTATCTGAAACGATAAAAGCCACTTGATCAAAACGTCCTCTAATGTTATCTCAATTATTGAACCCAGTTACTGATCTTCCAACATTAATGGGTTCAATAACATCTTAACATATTAACATCTTAACATATTAAGTTTATTTCACATAAGGATTAATATACAAAAATAACCATGTAATATATCTATACATGCACACACACACACACACACACATATAGTCTTTTCCTAATGATAATGAGCATGATTTGATCCCACGTAGTTGATATGGAGAGCATCTTTCTTTTTATATGAGTCACAGCAGAAGCAGTACTACTGGTACTGGTGATCACTAACTTGAAGCATTAAGTTTGATCTATATATGCAAACCAAGACAAAACCTTTCATTTTCTTGTACATAAGAACTGCTGTTGATTTTTGGCTTATAAGCTCAAACTATGTGACATTTTCTTCAGTAAAAGCATAAAGCCGGTTGTTAAAATGTATTGTCTATCACTTGGGGTTTGTGTTGGCTTGGCGAAAGAAGAGAACAAAAGCTGATACTAATCATAAACATTAAGATGTCCTTAATTTGATAGAGCTCTTATTCATTATTATTGCTTCTAATGCTTGTCCTTTTGGTAATTTTGTATCATTTACATATTTCCAATTGGATGAGGAAAAAGGGGTGACATGTATGGTCCAGATCATCCGTTTTGATCATGAGACTCTTAAATCGATTCAGATTCACTAATTTGCTAAATTGGCTCCATTCTTACATTACAAGAACTTTCACTTTTCATGATGAAAGTTCCGGCAACCACATGTCGTCATCAGTACATGTCAATACTTGGCGACAACATGAAAAGTATTGTGCTGTCACATTTTAGTAAGTAATTTTATTTGTCCTGAAAGGGTTAAATCTCTGGAGTTGTTCTTTTACATTTTTTAGTTAGATATTCTTAAGTAAAAATCTCGAATTGAGTTTGAATTATAAGTTGAGTTGAAATTATAATTTGAGTTTGTATTTGGTTGTGTATACTTAAGTTATAATTTGAAATAAGAATCTTTTTAAATTTGTGTTTGAGTGAGTCAAAACTTAAATTTGTATTTAGATAGTATTTTAATAAAAACTCAATGGTGATGAAAAATTTTAATAGGATGAGTGAGGTTTTATTCATTTTTTTTGTCATCAACGCATAGAAAAAAATAATCTCAATCAGAATTAAAACAAAAAAGTTATAGCATTTTTAAGAATAAAAAAAATATTATTCATTAATTTGAGTTCGAGTTTCTGAACTCGAGTTGAAGGAGAAACTTGAACTCGAGTTTTAGTCTCGAACTCGAGTTTAAACTTAAAAGAACATGAACTTGAATAAAATTGTAACTCGAATTGTATTTTTTTGAGTTTTTGAAGCTGCCGAACACTCTCAATTTCTCACAAAAAGTGGACCCTATAAGTGGGTTTTACATGAGTCTTACAAATGAGTCCCAGTCTCAATGAGAGGGTGGGGATATATCCTCATTTTTTTCTAATTAATTAAAAAAAAATACATGGGCCATTTAATGTGATCCAAAAAAAAAAAAAAAGTGTTTTAGCAACGACATTTATCGTCCTTGAAGAGGCAGAAATACTCAGACGTTTGGCGCGACGACAATTGTTGTAGTTGAATGGCCTGAACAGTTGCCAGAATGCTTGTCGTCTCTGAAAGATGTGAACAGTAACTAGACGAATATATTGTGCTACGTTAGATTCACGTGGGTTCTTACTTCTTAACGCACTTTAATTTTGGAGGGAAAAATCTGAAAAGGCTTTCAACGTATTCACTAATTCCAAGCCTCCATTAACCAAAACGACACTTCTTTTCTTCTAATTCAATGATTTTTTTTTTTTTTTGTTTAGCGAGTACAAATGTTGTCGTTGGATGGTTGGATCTATTAATTCTCCTGATTTTTCTTCTTTCCTCCATATCCCCTATCTCATATTTTTCCTCTTTCTCTCTCTCCCTCTCCTTTCTCTTTCATCTATTAGGTCTCATTCACTTTGCATATTCGAGTTTTCAATTCAAGTTGAGATGTGACATTTTTTGAGAACTTTTCACTGTAATAAAAAAAGTTAGATGTGATATTTTCTGATAACTTTTTATTGTACAAATCTAAAACTGAAAACTCGAATTGGAGAAATGAACGAGACCTAAATTACAAGGGATCAACTTTTTCCGCCGCTTCCCAACATTTGTCGCTGATCTCCGCTTTGAACCATGCCGTTGAAGTCGTGATTTTGGTAAGCTGGAGCTTCAATTAACTTATGTTAGATTTTTTATGTTAGGGTTTTTGTTTAGATTATTAAGTCTAATGTTTCTAGTTTTTTATATAGTTATTTTATTTGTGAATGAATATGTGATTGACTTATGACAATGGAAATGTAAGGATGATGATGATGATGATGTTTTGATATTGTCAATGGTATATGATGAAGTCGTGAACTTGTTGCTAAATTACTATATGTTAGGAATTAGATTAGCTAGGCTTAGCTTTAACTAATATTTGATGTGGAGTCATTACATAGTATTTTGTTTAATATTTCTTTTGGTTAATTGGTATAACTTGAAATATTGAGTTAACGTCCTTTCAATATATATATATATATATATATATATTGAGTTAACGTTTGTTATTGAATATTTATGTTAATAATTGATGTTTTTTCTTTGGAATCGACATTGAAAAGTGATAAAAGTCTTTTAAAGCAGTTTAGCGTTTTTTTTTTTTTTCAATGGGCAAAATTTCCTTTAATAATTAAGTCCATGCAAACTTTAATATAGTAAAAAATGAGAGAAAATACGCAATATAGCATGTTTAATATCGATGTGTAAAGTAAATAGCATCTTCTTTTAGGGCTAGCAAATAATATATAGCATGTCTGTATTTTGCCTTTTTAAAATAATTATTATGTAATTTCCCGTTTTATCCTTAGTTGTAGGTTTCCTTTTAGGCCTGGCAATTCGTGTTCGCGGGTCGTGTTCGGGCCGACACGATTACGGCACGACACGATTATAGTGAGCACGAACACGACACGATTAATAAATGTGTCAAAAATCTAAACACGAATACGACACGCTAATAACACGGTTAACACGACACGACACGCGAACACGATTATTAAACGGGCCGTGACAGGCCGACACGAAAAAAAAAAAAAAAAACACGTTTATGACCCGTTTATGACCCAACTAGCAAAAATAGTGAATTTTATATTGTATTCAAAACTATATTAATTGACTACTTAATATCACTTATAGTTAAAATCATGCATAATAGTCAACACACATTAAAATATATAAAACATCACTTATGAAATATGTTTCAAAACATACCAATTACTAAACATCTAAAGAAGTTTGAAAACATAACCAAGTACATTTAAATAAGTTTGAAAACATAACCAAATATTTAAAAATTTAAGTGCATAAAACATAATCAACCATCTACAAGTCCATTGGCATATTTAAGTGCATAAAGCATAAAACATATTTAAAGTTAGGTTTATCCATTACAAATCATCCATTAGCATTTTGTAATCAACCATCTACAAGTCCATTGGCATTTTGTAATTTTATCAACATGTCATAACTTATTTAAAAGTTAGAGTGGTAAATTAAGTTAACCCTTTTATCAAACACCCTTTATGCAAATGAGAGAATATAAATAAAACGGGCTGTGAGAGAATGAGATAAAGAGAATTAGAGAAGCTAGGGTTTTATCTTTAAAAAAAATATAAATATAAATATATTTATATATTAATAAACGGGTCGGTTCGTGTCGTGTCGTGTCGGCCCGATTATGGCTCATATAACAAAATGGGTTAAGCGTGTTAAACGGGCTGGCACGAATCCAACCCGTTTATTTTTGTGTTATTCGTGTCAGCCCGTTAACGACCCAATTAATAATCGTGCGGTCTAAACCTATTTATCTCGTGTCATTTTCGTGTCATTTTATCGTGCCGTGTCCGAAATTGCCGGCCTTATTTCCTTTCTCAGGCACACACACTCTCTTTCTCTCTCTTTCTCTTCTCGATCACTGCCTCTCTCTCTCTCTCTCTCCAGCTTCTCCCGTCTCTCCTCCTCCCGGTCTCTCTCTCTCTCGTCATGATCTTCCTCTCCTCATGAATGGCGGATTCTAGCAACGATTATTCGCTGCATAAGACCAGTCAAGGAACGCCGGCGAAGCTGATCGGACAGTTTTTGCAGAGTTAGAGGGCCTTCGGCGACATCGCTGGACATGGATTTGGAGATGGAGGAGCTTCGTCGCAACGCCGGTGGAGGAAGAGACCGCTATTTGACGCCGGTGTCGGAGCAGATCTCGCATTGCAAAGTAGATGTCGCGACGTCGTCATTCGGTCTGCGATGTTCTCGTCTCCCTCCTCTCTATGTGGATCCTTATTTTTACAGATCTCACTGAGTTCTCCATGGCTTTTCCTGAGTCTCCTAATTTATGTTCCATTCTTGTTTTGCAGTAAATTTAAATCTTCATGAGTACTTTAACCATTTGTTTCAACTATATATGGTTTTCGATTAATATACTGTTATCATGCAATGTTGGCTTAAGTAATCAGAGTGCGGATTCTTTTTTTTTTTTTTCACTGCGTTGTGGATTTAAACATAGTAATACCATATCTTCACTTGAGAAGTCCAAGATTGCATATAAACAGAGAACCACAGATGGAAAGCTCAAACTTCCGCGAGTAAAAACCACAGACGAGCAGTAAATTATTTATTGTTGCAGATCTCATAGGAATAAATACAGTGTTAAGCTGTTGTACAAAAAGCGACAGAATTTTTAGATAAATATATACGAGCTCGTTTAATTCGTTAATTTGAGTTTTTAATTTGAGTTGTGATGTGATTTTATATGAGAATTTTTTACTGTAGTAAAAAAGTTAGATGTGATTGTTTGTGAAAACTTTTTACTGTAATAAAATTCGAATTTTAAACTCGAATTAACGAAATGAACGAGACCATTTATTAATAAAATATATCGGTAAATATTGTGTTAATGGATTCAATCTCTTGATTTTAAAAGACGTTTAGTTTATAAATTTAAAATTATAATTTAGAATTATTCTTAATTTATGTGTATTTTTTATGAGAAAAAAAATACTGTAACGAGTCACAAATTATAATCTGAATCATGACACAAATTCACTAATCAAAACACACAATATTATTTTAAAATCATAATTTAAATTTAAAATCATAATTTATGATCTGATTTTAAAATCATAATTAAAATTAATTTAAATTCTTATATTAAATAAACCCTAAGTGAGTGTTTAATGCCACTAGAATCCCTAATAGCCTGGAAAAGAAAACGATAATTCTTCCCTTCTTAGGTATTTGAACTCTGAAATCATACAGAAGATTCAAAATTACCAAAGAAGCAGAAAAAAAAAAAAAAAAAAAAAAAAAATTACGTACAAGGGACCAGTTTATGCACGGGCCCCACCTTGGCAGAGTGTCGGAGGAAAAGGGTAAAATTGCACAGTGAATGAGAGCAGTAACTGATCAACTTTGATTGGATTTTATTTTTGACCATTGTACACTACACTACACTAGAACCAAACAATGATCAGAATCAGACAGACTAAACGACAAAAATGGTACGGCCTGAGACATGGGCCGGACCGTCTGCAAGTCAGACCTCTCTGCCTCTCTTCCATGACTAAATTTAACAACAGTCAACCCCAAAATCACTGTTGTCCTCACCACCAAACTCATGAACAGAGGGACCCGCCAAGAATCTAAAAAAAGGCCGAGAGAACCTAACAAAATACCTACGCCTTTTTCTTTTCCCCTGCCACTGTTGCCACTTTCCTTTCATTATCATGATATGTCCCTTTCCATTTTCCACCGTGAACCTTCTACGTATAAGGGTGCGTTTAATAGATAAAAATTATGATTCTAAATTTTAATTTAAAATTAATATTTATTTATAGTAATTTTAAATTATGATTGTAGATATTTAGTTAATAGATTTAAAATTATTTTTTATTTATGTGTATTTTTTATAGAAAAAAATATTATAACAAATTACGAATTATGATTCGAATCATATTACAAATCTAACAACTAAACATCATTAGCTTGGATGATTTTAAATCATAATTCAGAATTTGATGTGATGTTTTAAACTAGTTCAAATCATGATTTTAAAACTACCATCTCTTGATTCAATGTGACTCAAACTCCTAATTATGAATCATAATTTCATAATCATGAGTTAAACCCAAAATCATGAATCATGATTCTAATTCTAAAATTATGATTAAAATCATTATGATTTAAAATTCAGAATATGATGTGATGTTTTAAATCACATCATGATGTAATGTTTTAAACTAACTCAAATCATGATTTTAAAATCACCCCTCTTGATTCAAGGTGATTCAAACTCCTGATTCTGAATCATAATTTCAAAATCATGAATTGAACTCAAAATCATGATTCATGATTCTAATTATAAAATCATGAATAAAATCATTTTGATTTAAATTCTCATATAAACGAACCAAGTTATCTCCCATCCCCTCAAAAATAAATAGACAAATAAAAATAAATCATAAAGTACGCATTGCATGTGCAATGCCCAAGGGAAAAGAAGCATTTATAGGGAAGCCAAAATACATTAGGTGGGTTGAGTATGAACTTTATACATACTGATATTTTGATCTCTAAATTTTTTTAATTTTAATATATTAGTTCCTGAATAATATCAAAATTGATAAATTATTTTTAAAATTTAACGAAAAAAATCACATTCTTATTTTATAATAACAGAAAATTTCACATAAATGTTTGCACATGTTATAATATTTAATATGCTTTGTCATAATAAAGAGAAATTTTACATATAATTTAACTCTTCCTAAAACTTTTAAATTATCATGCATTGGATACACAGTTATATTTGTTCAATTTTAAAAATTATTCGTCAATTTTAATGCAAGAGATTAAAATTGTCAAAAAAAAAAATAAAAGTTCAAGAATTATTTTATTAAATTAGTAGTTCAGAAACCAAAATGTTACTCTTATCAAAGTTTAAAAATTAACCGTGATAATTATTCTTTTTTTAAGTGTAAATTTCCCACTTTTCTGAGATTTTCTTATTAGAGAGAGAGAGAGAGAGAGAGAGAGAGAGAGAGAGAGAGAGAGAGAGATTTCTGCAATAAGACTTAAAAGAATGAACCATTAGTGGATCTTTAATTTTAACCATTAAATTAAATTAAAAAATGTCTCTTTCAAATTTTCATCAAATCTAATGATAAAAAATGTACACTATATATCGGCATGAGGCTCAACTATAGAGGAATTCATAAAATGACATGTTTGAAGCGCATTAAAACCGATTTCATTTATTAAAATTTTATCGGTTACGCTCAAATTATTTCTTTCTTCATTCAATAAAACAAAGAGGGAAGTACATAACATTTTCGATTTTTTAGCATGTACCTAGATTCTCTTAAGAGTTGTTAGTATTGTTAGTTATTGTATTATGGGAAATCTATCATTTTGGTTCGCAAACTTTTCTCCTTAGCTGATTACTCAATGAACTTTGATTTTTTATTTTTTTTTTTTTTTTTGCGGTTCTAGTCCCTAACTTTAAGACTGACGAATAAATTTTGAAATTTTGCAGAGATAAGTTCGTTCTAATTCTGTAGTAACTGAAATTTCAATAGAAATGGTTACACTGTAAAATATTCTCTTCATTGTTGTTAAACAGTGACTGTTAAAGTATAAAATTATTATTGGCATACTTTCTAATAGCTTAAGTTTTTAAAATAAATTGGTAAATTAACATGGTATTAGAGCGGGATGTCCTAAGTTTAAATACTCATAATTGCACTCTTTATTCCCATTTAAAATTAGTGTTTGGTCTTTAATATATCTCGAGCTTAAATATTCATGTGTTGGACTTTTTAATTAATTTACCGGAAATAGTAAAAAATAAGCCAATATGAAAAACTTAAGAAAGTATATTAGCTAATTTTTAGTTATAGAAATTAATCAGTCATAACTTGTTAAGTTATGGTTCATAATCGATAATTTATGGACAAACTTGTCAAGTTTGATTCCGACAAGTTTTTTAAATTATAGTGTTTGGTTCATAAAAATAGTTATGGACAAAAATAGTAATTTAGCCTATTTATTAACTTATGTAAACTATTGGCCTATTAATTTTAATTCATCTCAAGTTTTGGCCTATTTCCTTCTTTCTTCCTTAATTTACCTACACGATTGTCTATTGTCCAGCCCACACGTGAAGAGAAGTGTTAAAATATAAAACTATTATTGGCTCACATCTTAATAGCTTAAAGTTTTTAGGATGAATTGGTAAACTAAACTAACAAGAGTCAAATTGACAACTCCAACTTGGGTTCGTATGTATCATTTCATTTAACAATTTCAACCTTCAAAGTTTGTGAGCAATCTCATCAAGTTCATAAGTAATCATATATCATTTAAGGTTCACAAATATATCATTTCATTTTGCAATTCTAACATTCAAATTCATAAGTAATCGAATTCCCCTCATTGATATCGAGAATTCTTCTCAGACACTGTAAAAATTTTTAAGAACTAATTAACATATTTTACATCTAATGTGATTATACACACACACACACTGTAAAAATTTTTAAGAACTAATTAACACATTTTACACACACACACACACACATATATATATATATATATATATATATATATATTAAGAAAAACGTCACTCTCTGAAATTTCATGAGTCATCGGCAATTTTAATATCGGTGATAAACTGCCTCATAAATAAAGTAGTACACTGAGATAAAAAGAAGAAAAAATGATTCTATTTCTGTGATTTTTGTATATTCTATAAAGACGCTCTTAGAGCCTTTATATAAAGATTATAAGATGCTAAACAATAAAACATTTAACGTCAATCATTACATTAACTACACAATCAAGAAATCATGAAAAGAAATCAAGAAAGAAAATCATTACATTAACACAATGCTTATAGCTTAACTACTAACAATACCAATTACCTCTCAAAAGTCTGAGTAATGTTATATTTTAATCATTTAGACAAGGGGATAAATAATAAATTCAAGTGAAGACTTTCTACCGAAGTAGTTTATCATTAAGGTACACTAGAGCTTACTCCAAAACGATTTAACCTTGATTATCCCTTCAAAATTTCAGGACTCATTCGGCAATTTTAGTACCGGTGACAAACTGGATCAAAAATGAAAATCAGGAGTAATCCATCAAGAAAAAAGTTTCCATTAAGGTGTTACGCCGGAGCTTACTCTCACGCTGCTTGGTAGATAAGAGGCCTCAGGTTCAAGTCTCATTTAAAGCACTTGAGACTACCTTCGGGCTATAAATTATGTTCACTAGTCTTTACTAGGGCCTACTAATATTTCTCACATTTTAACTTATGAGGATTTATTTGGTCACGCTAAAAATAAAAAATAAAAAACAAAAAGTACGGTTAGTTGTCCATCCAACACTTTTTTACTTTCACAAAAACTTGTCAAAACAGGAGTTGGAACTCAAAGACTACCTTCTAATATCATTTGACAATATACAGGAGATAATCCCAACAAACACAAACATATATGGGTCAAAATTTTTATCCAACTTAATGATGCCTCCTTCAAGAACTAGCCTTTTATACAACCATTGAAATTTTTTTATGCAATGAGACAATCTCTTGTTGATAATTTTAGGACTTTTAATGCTACTGTGTCTTGCACTTCGATCTGTGGGAGGGTGTAATAAAACTGGATATTTTTAATAGACGATTGGGTTTTACAAAAAAAATAATTGGTTTTCGTTTATGTCCATTCCTCATAACTCAAATTTTTTTTAAAAAAAATGGAAATTTTTGGGTTTTACATTTAAAAAATTTAAAAATTTTACGTAGTTTACATTTAATTTTTCATCTATTAAAATAATTTATAGTTCTCATTGAAATATCAAAATAAATTTTCCTTATATATCAAGAAAGTTTCCAACCGACGTGAGACATAGGTGGAATTCAACATATTTCCATTAAAATTTTTTTTAAATTTTTAAGTTTTTTTTATCCAAGCGCACATTTAGCTTTACATCAAAAAAAAATTTTTAGGGATACATAACTTTTTAAAAATATATTGAAAATAAATTTAAAAATTATCTGGGATGACTAACAATTTTAGTAGTGAGAAGTACTCATGGAATTTGATATGTTGGATTTTGTTAGTGTCAAATGTCAATCCAGCTATTTATAGCACAGGTAGGAAAAGAAAGTTTGAATCAAAACTAAATATTTTGTGATCGATGACGACAAACTAGACATCTTACAATGGTGGAAGAGCAAGATGGAAGTCCATAATAGTTCTCGTGACATTCAAAGCAGAACATCGACTAATGTGCGTTAAATTTCAGGAAGATGTATGATGAATCAGCATTTTCCATTCCGAATATTTTTCATCGATGGATTTGTAATTTACTATTCCTCTTTTCGAGGTTTTCTCCCAAACTCTACACAGTGATTCAATGGTTTTGAACTGTGAAAAGGTGCCCTAGTGAATTCAATGTCCATCTTTTCCTGGTGATATATTTTTTTTGAATTTTTTAACTTTTTTTTTTTAAAAAATTTTTTTTTTTTATCTTGTTGCTTTTGCTTTTCCACAGACCAAAGTCACACACAGATGGTCGTTCAAAGACTTTTTATCATTTGACAAAACAATATGTGGGAATTTTAAATGTGTTGTAATAGAAGAATCGGAAAATGTCATTAAAATAAATAAATTTTCTTATATATCTCTACTAAGATAATTTATAAAAAAATTTAATATGCACTCCTATGAAGTGAAAAATTAGCTCTATCACTGTGTGTCTCTGGGATGACTAACAACAGTAGTGAGAAGTACTCATGGCTTGTGTTGGATTGTTAGTGTCAACTGTCAATCCAGCTATTTAATTAAAAAGAAAATGAATCAAAGTAAAGATTGTGAATGCATGATGAATCAGTTTTCCATTCCGTTTCATCGATGGATCTGTATCTTTCTTTTCTCTCCCAAACTCTACACAGTGATTCAATGATTGAACTGTGAAAAGGTGCCCTAGTGAGCTGTCCCTTTTCCTGGTGTTATTTTTTTTTTTTTTTTTTAATTTGTTATCTTGTTGCTTTTGCTTTTCCACAGACCAAAGTACACAGATGGTCGTTCGCTTTTTTAGTGAAACAATAATCAATATTGTAATAGAAGAATCGGAAAATGTTTGAATATGGAGTGGACATTTTCTGAGACCCTCGGATTCACACACTAAGGGTCTGTTTGGTTGGGAGATTCGTCATCCGATTCGAATCATGATTCGTAGTTTGTTACAGTGATTTCTCTCACAAAAAATACACATAAATCGAAAATGATTCAAATCACATGATTCAAATTCCTGAATCAAACGGACCCTAAATACACGGAGAGTAAGTGGTTTTTGTATTCACAAAAGAAATGCACTCAATGAATTGTACAATGCTTCTTAGACTTAAGAGTGGCCCCATCTTCCTCGACTGAATGATGTAACCGTAAAAGAAGCAAAATTGGCCTTGAATGTGGGGGCCTCATCTGCTTTAGTACAACACATCACACGTTTTTTTTTTTTTTTTTTTTTTTTTTAAATTACAGTCTTGATTATTGTTTTACTACTACAGTCTTCTACACTTTTAAAATTTAAATTTTTAATTTAAGTTGAAATATAATATTTTTTTAAAATTTTTAACTATAACAGAAAAATTAAATTTAATATTTTTTTAGAGTTTTTAATTGTAAAAATTAAAAATTAAAAATTTAAATCAGTGAAATAAACGAGACAGGATACCTCACTCCCTGGTAATGTAGGATTACCCTTAGTGATTATTATTATTTTTATTTTTTTAATTATAAATGCACAAAAACGAACACTCAATATAAGGGTAAATCGATCACAATGCTATGATTCATAAGGGGATCCCACTGAGTCACACTCTGCAGCTTTACATCTACATGTAATAGAATTTTTACCCGTCTCCTGCTTTGCAATAATTCAGCACATATAATTATGACATGCTACAAATGAATGTGTCGCCATTGTGTGTAGAAAAGAGAGAAGTTTGCCTTTTTCTTGGCGATTTAACTATTCTATTGTGCTTGTTTGTGGGGCTTAAACACATGATGCAAAGGAAAAGGCAAGAATTGGGAAAGTTTTGGGGACAGAAAGCAGGTTTCTGGAGAGGCAGCTTTAAGTATATTATATTATATATTATACAATCAAGCTTCAAAATATATATATATATATATATTTCACCAAGCCAAAAATTATAATATGATATGCTTCTGCAACAGAATAAACATTAATTATGATAATACAACATTTTTTTGCTACTCCATTGAGAATATCAGAGCAATAGTCACCAACAGTTCTCAAGATGTTACCTCCACATCCCCCATATCTACAACTAAAAGAAAAATGGACGCATAAGGTTAATTAACTTGGCACACGTGATTGATTAAACACCCAACAAGACCATACAGTTTTTTTTTTTTTTTTTTTTCGTTCTATCAGATCAGCATTATCTCAAATGTGATGGTGTTGTAGCTGCAACAATCTTGAATAGGCACCCTCAGGGCGGCTCACTAGCTCGGAGTGGCTGCCCTGTTCCACGATGCGTCCATCTTGAACAACGCCAATGGTGTCGACACCTCTAATTGTCGACAGGCGGTGTGCTACCAACACAGTGGTTCGGCCCCTCATGAGCCTCTCAAGTGCTTCCTGCAGCACGCATTCTGATTCAGCATCAAGGGCACTTGTGGCCTCGTCCAACAGAAGTATTGTTGGGTCTTTAAGGACCGCTCTGGCAATTGCTATTCTTTGTTTCTGCCCACCGGAGAGCTGAACTCCTCGTTCCCCGACTGGAGTTTTGTATCCATCCGGCAATCCACTAACGAATCCATGCACATTAGCTGCACGGGCTGCTTCAATCACTTCAGTTTCAGTTGCCCCTTCTTTGCCATAGGCAATGTTGTCAAAAATGCTGGCCGCAAACAAGGCCGGTTCTTGTTGCACCAACCCCATTTTGAGCCTAAGGGATTTCAAGTTGAGACGCCTGATGTCCTTTCCGTCGATCATAACTTTCCCGGCGACTGGATCATAAAACCGCTCAATTAAAGCAATGACCGAACTTTTTCCAGAACCGCTAGCCCCAACAAGTGCTTGGCTTTGGCCAGCACGAATCCTTAGACTCAGATCCTTGAACACCATGACATCAGGCCGTGAAGGGTATGCAAAATCAACATGTCTAAGTTCAATTTCCCCACGGATTGATTCCACCGGTTCCGCATCAGGGTCTTCGGGGTCAATCTTTGTCTGACGATCAAGAATTGAAAAAACGGAGCCAACAGCTTCACCACCCCTGATGATCTCCGGAGCAAGGCTAACAGTTTCTGCAACCGAGTTGGCTGTAATGACCAAGACCACAAAGACCTTGATCACCTTTGAAAAAGTTGAGACACCTTTGCTGACAAGGTGGGCACCATACCACAGAATGAGGGCTTCAGAGGCGTAGAGAGCAAGCTGGGAGAGGCCAAAAAGGAGGCCGGAAGTTTGGCTGCGGCGGAGGCTGTGCAGTTGAGGGACACGGAGCTCGTGGCAGAACAAGGAGAGGATCTTGTTTTGGGCATTGAAGGCAGCAACTGTACGGATGTTGCTCACACCTTCCCCGGCAATCATGCTAGTCTTTGCATGAGCCTTCGCCGTGTCTCCGGCAAACCCTTTGAGAGAGAGTTGCTGTTCAAAATTGCCATTAAAAAACATGAGAATGAGACAATGATACATCATAATCTGTTTTTGAAATCCAGAATACTTTGAACCTACACATAACTAATTACTTCATTGACCGTCTTATAACAACAATTGAGGAAAAGAAACTGTGCTTTTAAGTTAAAATTCCAATTATTTCCAATTAAATTACATGAACATCCTATTTATGGCCCTTCTGGTTCGCAGTTTGAACCACAATTCAAACATTTATACCAGAGTGTTTTTTCTCACAGAAATTCTTTTGCTCAAACTTGTGAACTAACACGGAGTATTATTAGTCTTTTCTTTAGTGATCAGCATATCATTGTTTCTATAATTATTCCAAAGAGAATTCCTTTAGCTAGATATATTATTTGAATTGTTTTGGGGTTGGTAAGCACTTATTGCTTAATGCATGCACTTACTCTAATGGGACCAATCCACGCACAGGGAAGTAATAAAACATGATCATTCAGAAGATGAGGGTTCTTCCTGGTGATCTTTGTACGAGAAAAAGACATTAATATAATGCACAAGGTACGTCCAAAAACAGTGTTTTTAAAATTTTCACTGTGCATAGAGCATGCGCAAACTCAGAAAAACTGGTAATACAAGACAAACCGCCAGAGGAATCGGTCCTGTAGTTTGAAAACGAACACATTTTCTGGAGCACTTAATTGACTGAACCCTCAAAACGACAATACTTAAAGGGCTCAGCGCAAGTTAGCTGACACCGTCAATGAATGACAATAATAATAATAAACCAAAAATAAAAATAAAAATAGGAAAAAAAAAAGAGGAGAAAATCTCTGCCAAAAGAAATTTTCTTTTGTTGATTTTTTTAGTGCAAATCTGATCACGGGCCTAGAGTTTTCTGGTGGTTCTCACATGGGTGTCTTGGATATGGAGTAAAGAAAGCAATCAAAGCTCATGTACCAGTCTGAGTAATAAAAAAAGAAAAAGAAAAAAAATTAAAAAAAAAAAGAAGCTCATGTACCAAGAAGGGAAAGAAGAAAAAAGAAATGTAGGACCTTCAAGTTGGGCCTTTATATTCAGACAGACAACTGAAATATACTGTGATTTGCAGGTAAAAACTTATAAGAGGGACAAGAAGCTCTCTGAGTTTGACTCTGGAGTTTTAATGAGAAAAACCAAGAAAAAAAAAAAAAAAAAGATCATAACCTCGAGATATTCATATAATCAAACAAATATCAAAAAAAAAAAAAAAATATTTCTCGAAGAAATAAACATGCAAGATGTATGGAAGTTGATGGGTGGTCATGGAATCAATTTATTTATATTCTAAAATATTCCTTCGATGTCATATAGGAGAGATTATAGTAATATATCCAATCTGACTTATTTTCAAAAGAGAAGTTTTTATTAATGCACCAGAAACGGTGAAAGCACGTGCAGTGCAAAGGAACAGTGACACGTTCACTTTTGTTTGTTTGTTTTTTTTTTTTTTTTTTTTTTCTGGTTTTGTCGTTTAATACTAGGATGTGGTGAAAGGTTAGATTCCAAAGAAGTGAATACAGATGCAACATCTGACACACGTATGGAAAATTAATATAAATATAAGTGTAACTGACACTAGTCCCATATGCTCTCTTGCTGGACTTATGTCATCCTCTAAATAAATTAAAAAAATAATAAAAGAAAAAGGAGGTTCAAATTTAAAAGCAGCAGGGCTTTGTGCATAATAGAGCAAAGAGAAAGAAAAAGATAATGTATTTTATAAAAACAAAATGTAACGTATAATTAGTTGCACTTTTGTAAATTAAAAAAAAAAAAAAAAAGTTGCGGCTTTCTACTTCTAAATTAGTTGGATTAGATACCATCAAAATCACATCAAAATGCGATCAAAATCGTGCCCAAAGTAATTATAAAAAAAAAAAAAAAAAAAGCCTGACAGAAATGTGATTGAAATTTGACAAAAGAAAAAGGACTGGCTTTTTTTTTTTTTATATGTGATAAAAGATCAAATTATTTACCTGGGCAAAATTGGCAAGGACTAAAAGTGGGAATGTAGCTAGGATGAGAAGTGAGACCCTCCATTCCACAATGAAAGCGACAATGAATGAGGTGAGTAGTGAAGTCATGTTTTGGAGTATAACAGAGATTCTTTCAGCAATGGCGGATTTTACATCGGATGCATCCGTCGCCAAACGAGCCGCCACAAGGCTTGAGTTATGCTCCTCTTCATCAAACCACCCAACTTCATTCCTTAAAATTGCTGAACCAAAACAGAAATGAGAATCAAAAAGAGAATCATGATAGTGATATATATATATATATATATATATATATATATATATATATATATATATACAGAACGAAAACAAAAATTAACGTTATATTGTATACCTGCAAGCATCATTCTTCTCACTCTAGTGGTGAGATTTTCTCCCATAATGCTAAAGAAGTAATGTTGTATCAAGTATGCAACCACAGCATAAAGACCAGCTCCTATATAAATGAAAACATATTCCTTGGTTTTTCTCTCCATTGAGGCAGGGTTTCTGTAGTAGAAAACCTCAATCATATTGCTCATCACAATGGCAAAGGTTGGGCCAATGAAACCGGATAACACAGACCCTACGGCGCCCATAATGGAGTATGGCCATTCAGGGGCGTTCAGCTTGAGAAGGCGGAAGAAGTAGCCATCTGGTGCTGGGTTTTTCCTCTCTGTCTCAGCATTTGAGATCATCTCTATCCGTCCATCGGCACCAGTACTGTATGAGTAGCTCAGGTTTCTTAAGCTGCCTGATCGAAGACTCAGTGATTTTGTGGACAAGGAGTGACTTAGACGTGATGAGCGTGAACGACGGGTAGACGGGTTTGAGAAGTCCCTGTTCCTAACCATTTCTTGGAATCTGATTAAGGATGCATAGGCGCCGGCTTTGGAAATCAATTCTTCATGGGTTCCTGTCTCAACAACCTGTCCTTGTTGTATAACGGCAATGCTGTCGACATTTCTAATGGTGGAGAGTCGATGAGCTACAACCACGGTTGTTCTTCCAACCATGAGCCTGTCTAGAGCCTCTTGAACAATGCTCTCCGACCCTGCATCGAGCGCACTCGTTGCTTCATCAAGGAGGAGGATTTTGGGATTCTTCAACATCGCTCTCGCAATTGCAATCCTCTGCTTTTGGCCACCAGAGAGTTGGACTCCTCTTTCTCCTACCTGGTTTCGGATCAAAAAGAAAGCTCACATAATTAACATCTTACTCTGAGCATTGATTTTCTAATATTCTAGATTGCAAGATAATTAGTCTTTGATGATGTAAACCCGATACCAACCTGAGTGTTGTACCCATTGGGAAGCAAAGTTATGAAACTATGAGCATTTGCTGCAGAAGTTGAAGCTTCAACTTCAGCCATTGTTGCGTCCGGCTTTCCATAGAGTATGTTCTCCAATATGGTGGTTGCGAACAGCGCAGGCTCCTGGTTTACCAGCCCAATCTGGTCACGTAACCATTTTAGTTGCAGTGTTTTTATGTCTACATTGTCCAGCAAAACCTGCCCTGCTCAGCCAACCCAAAAAAAAAAAGGGCGTTAATACAGTAATGAATCTCTTATTAGGATCAACACAAAAGAGAAAATATTAGTAATTACCCTGATTAGGATCATAGAACCTCTCAATGAGAGAGACAACGGTGCTCTTTCCCGAGCCACTACCACCAACAACAGCGACAGTCTTTCCAGCAGGGAAGAAGATTGAAAAATTCCTGAAAATGAAAACGTCCGGCCTTGATGGGTAGCTAAAAGTTACATCCTTGAATTCTATGTTTCCATTGACCTCAGCCAAACACTTCGCATCCGATGCGTCCTGAGTTATAGACGGTTTCTGATTAATGATCTCCATCAGCTTGTACCCAGCTGCTTTGCCTTTGCTGAATGCTCCAAGGTTCGAAAATGACTGGCCTAAGCTCCTGTTACATCAGTGGTTGCCACATGAGAATCATTTGTCTTTTCATCTGAAATGGGTAAAAACAAGAAAAGTTCTGAAGCTTGAATTCTTTCTTACATGCCACCAACAATGGCGGAAAAAATCGCCGTGAAGGCTTTCCCCCCATCGCTCTGCCCGTTTCTGATGAACACACCGGCATACCAGAAAACAAGTGCCCATGACATGCAAGCTATGCCATAAGTACATCCTAGCCCCAATCCTTTGGCCATTCCAGCCTTGTACCCAAGCTTCAATGTGTTCTGTATGGCATCTGAATATGAATTCAATGCCTTGCTTTCTCCAACATAAGAATAAACCGTCCGAACTTGTGCAATGGCCTATGCGATTAGAATAGGAGAAAAAAAAAAAAGAGAGAGAGAGAATAATTAGAAGCCCAGAATTAACCCTTTAGAAGCAGACATAAAAATATTAGCATCGCTGTCAAATTAAGAATTCATTGGTACAAGTCTTGCACCAACACAAACCATAATCATTAAAGAAAAAAAAACCAACAAAAAAGGACAAAAAAAAAAAGAGAGAGAGAGAGAGAGGTAGTGGAAAAAATAACTCTCAGGCGTGGTTCGTTGCACATGAAAAAACCCATCATTTCAGAAATTTGTTTTGTTGTGAGGGGGGGGAAAAAAAAAGTAAGGAAGAAAAAACTACTTACTTGTTCGGCAATAACACCGGCGTTGGCGTAAGATTGACGACTCTTGGAAGTAAGGCCAGTGAGGGTGTAGGCATATAATCCACCGGCGAAGGCAATGCCAGGAATCACCGCCACACTCAGCAGCGCAAGCCTCCATGCTGATACAAACCCCACCACCAGCCCCGCCAGAAAAGTTGACAGATAATGAATAAAGTTTCCCACCTATATTACCAACAAAACAAAACTGAACATTCAGCTTTTTTTCATTTTCTGATTCGCTAACGTGCGCCATCACGAACTGTAGTAAACAAACAAACTGGCAATATAGATAAACAGGAGCGTGACAGGCGCACGTTAAGCCATGGTTGCTAACGTGCGCCTACAACGGGTGGATTTATGGTAATCCTGTCATCTGGGTACTGTCAAAGATTGCAAGAGGAATTTGAAGGATAAAATAAAAAAATAAAAAAAAATTTGAAAATCACAACGGTGAGAAAATGGAGGCGGTTATAGTGGCGCACGTTAAGCAGTGATTGCTAACGTGCGCGTGATGAAGAAGAAGAGGATTTAGTACTGGGGGGCCCTTTATATTAATGCCACTGCCAACTACCGCCGTGCCCCCCCAGATAAGCTATCTTCATTCTTCTGTGACGATCTATCACCACCACCACCCCAAGAACTATGCCAAAGCCAACTAATAGATTTCTTTCCGTTGCGGTGCAGAGAGAGAGAGAGAGAGAGGAAATAAAACCGAGAAGGTGAGAGACTGAGCATATGCATGTGACAGACAGACAAGAGAGAGAAACAAGAGAGAGAAAGAGAGAGGAGCAAGTGTTATTAATTAATTTATAAAAACAAAAGAAAAAGAAAAAGAAAACCTTCTCGCTAATGGCATCTTGGACGAGAAGAGTGTCCGTTGAGACGCTGAAGACGATGTCTCCAGTTCTAGCGTCTGTGTCGAAGAAACCCACGTCTTGTTTCAGCACAGCCTCTAAATACTTCTTCCTCAGCGTTCCCACTTGCCTCTCTCCCGTGTACATCCAACATGCAATCTCTGATCATCAACACACATTATTTTCAACGTCAAAACGACTAATCTATACAAAAAAAAAAAAAAAAAACATTCATATTAATATATATATATATATGTATATATATAGTCCGAATTGCTATATATATATACATATCACCTTATTATTTGAGCACCAGCCCAAAAAAAAGAGAGAGAGACGATTTCATTTAAGTTCAAACATTGAACAATAAACATACCTGCATAAGATGAGACACACACAACAAGGCCTAGGTAGACAAAGTAAAGAGAGTACTGCAAAAAAGGAAAAATGACATTAATCAGATCTCAGATCTGACTCTGCTTAATTCAAAAAGAATGGTCCGATCATATATATAAATGATTCATGAACAGCTGACCTTGGATACTTCGTCGGTCATTTTTCTTAAATCCATTTGGTTTTTGCCGAAGCCATTAACCATCTGGCCGAACAGCAAGAAGAAAAAAGGCATGGAAGAGCCGTGGATGACAGCTCCAACACTACCAGAAATCATGAGGAGATAATCGTACTTGTCTGCGAAAGAGAAGAGCTGGTGAAATGGAAGTGTCTGCTCTTTCTTCTTCTCCGCCTCCGGCAATGTCTTTGCCTCTGCGCTCTCCGCCATTGCAATACCACAAAAGATTCTTCACTTTCAATTTCAGTAAACCAAAAGAAGAGCAAGAAACCAAAAAAAAAAAAACAGAGAGAGAGAAAAGATTGGTAAAGTTGATGGCTTCAGTGAAGTGGGTTTGTTGCCATTAAAGAAAAGTGAAGAATATCGATGGTTAGTACTTGTGATTCAATTATAACCGTAGAGGTATGGCCTTTTCTGGGCATTGAACAGAGAAAGAGAGAGAGATCTAAAATTAAAGTAAGTTTTTCTCTTCTTAATCCTTATCTCTCTTTTTTGTCTCGAAGAACTGTCAATGTCGTTTTTAGTTTATCAGCCCAAGAGAGGCCTTAGCCTTAGACAGACTTCTCCCCAGCAGGGCTATTGCTACGTTTGCCCGGAATATGAGAGAGAGAGAGAGAGAGAGAGAGAGAGAGAGAGTTGACTGATGGTCAAAGGGAAGTGAAGAAAATGAGTTTAGAGACAGACAGGTGTGTGGTGTTTTATAGGGAATATCTCTCACAAGACAACTCTGGTTGTGAAAACTGAAAAATTACAGCAACTTTTTTTTTCCTTTTCTTTTTTACATTATAGTTAAGTTTGGTTTGGGGAATTTGGGGTGAAGAGTGAATTTTAATTAAACGGATTCGAATTTAAAATTTAAATTTTATTATAATAAAAAATTTTTTAAAAATAATTATATTTAATTTTTTTATTTTTTAATTTAAATTATTTAAATTAATGAAATAAACGGTTAAAAATTAAAAGAAAAAAAAGTGACTTTTGTGTCTTTACTTAACTTGCTTTGGTTCTTGTTCCGGGGATCGGAAGAAGTTGAATAATAAAAAAAAAAAAAAAAAAAAAACAATTTATTAATTAAAAAGAAAGAAAAAAGTGATCAAGAAGAGCATAAACGTGGCAAACATTTGTTGGTGGATATGATGAAGTGAAGAAGAAGTTATTTTTATTTTTACTAAGGAAAATAGTAATTACAGCTTCCTTGGCTACTATACTATGATGAGTTTGGTAATATTGAGGAGTCATTTTACTTGTGTAGTTTATTGATTTAAATTTTTAATTTAAATTAAAATATAATTTAATGTAAAATTTTTTTATTATAATAAAAATATTAAATATGATTATTTTTTAAAATTTTTTATTATAATAAAATTTAAATAAAAAATAAATAAACGGGACCATATAATAGTCATTGTTATTAAAGGATCAGCTTTATTGGTCAAACTGAGATACTTGTTGATATTTCCTCCTCAAAATCTCTTGCCTTTTTTTATTTTGAATTATTATTATTTTCATGCACCCAAAAAAAAAAAAAAAAAAAAAAATTGTGTGTACTTGCAAGTAAGTAATGAGGTATGGATTTCTTATTTCGTATTGGAATTTGCATTGCTTTTCACTTTTCACTGTGACCCATTTTCAGAAACAGCTTTTTTTACTGACATTTGGATGTGTTATTGCAGATTTTTTATTTATTTGTTGTTAATTTAAGTTTATAATTTAAATTATTTATTTTATTAATTTATATTTATAATTTAAATTAAAATGTAATTTTATGTAAAATTTTTTTATTATAATAAAAAATTAAATATAATTATTTTTAAAAAATTTTATTGTAATAAAATTTAAATTTTAAATTTGAATTGATAAAGTGAATATGTCTATATATATATTTTTTCTGAGAATACTTCTCAAAATTGGCTTCTACTGAGCTGTTGAATAATTCTTTTCATTTTATTTACCCTTTCATTTCTGTCTCAATAAGCTAGAATTATATATCATAACTGAAAAAAAAAAAAAAAAAAAAAAAAACACAGAGAGAAAAGAAAATGATGTTATACCATTGATTTCCCAAAGATAGCTTCTATAATAAATAACTTTAATATGATTATAAACAGCAACTATTTTTTTTTTCATTCAAAATCATTGTGTTTTATGATTTGAAATGGTCAACATGTTAGTCAGTTCATCGTAAGAAAGAAAGTGGCTTTCCCATTTTCATTTCTGGCCAAAGAAGAAAGTGGCAACTGAGCTTAAAAAAAAAAAAATTATCAATCCTTCACATGCCAAACAAACTCATTTTCTTGCATTTTCAGTTTTGAATTTTTCGATTTTCTCCCAAAAAAAAAAAAAAAAAAAAGCAAGCAACTAGCCAATAATTGGACTGGTGAAGTTACTATTCAAACAGTATTTCTTCTGCTATCATTTGCAGCATTTCATGTGGCACAATGCCATACTAATTGTGTCTCTGTCCAAAGGACATAGACATTGATATGGGATCTCCTTTTTTATCTCCATGTCCACAGGAGCAGCTCCAATCAAATCGTCTTTAATTCAAAATTTTGAAAAAATAAAAAAAATCAAAGGAATTAAACCCACTAATTACCTAGCGTGCCTTTTGCTTACTATGAAATTAAATATATATAATAAAAAAAGGGGACAAACACATTATTATCTTCGCTAAAGTGTTTATTTAAAAGATGTTTATTTTAAGAGTTTATTTTTCATTTTAAATCGTGATTTTTAATTTTTTATAATATTTTTTATAAAAAATTAAATTTTAAAAATAAAAATTATGAATTATGATTTTAAATTTATGAATTAGACGTTTTATTATAATTTGTTTTTTTATTTGAAATAATAGGGCAATGCAATGAAAGGCAGGGAATAACACACTCTAGCTTCCCTAATGAAGTTGACTTCAATAGATATAGTTAGTGTGCTTTAAATGTGTGCTTTAAATGCAGAGAAGAACAAAAATAAATAAACAGAAATGTTTATGAAAATATCATTAATCACATGGATGTTAGGTAGACACACTTGAAGAGATTTGCACTATTATCTTCAAAATCATGATTCGATTATCTTAATGAAGATAAAAATTCATAATTATCGACCATGATTTGATTCCATAAATAAAGAGGAAAGGTTCATTAGCATTCGGTCGGTACAGAGCCAATCTTTGCTTTATTTTTTTTTTTTTTTTTTTTTTTTATTTTTACTACGTTAGTGTATAATTTTTCTCTTTTTTATTTTTCTAATTTTCAAGTTCATCTAAATATAGTACTTTTATAGTTATAGGTATAATTTAGCGTTAATAGAGTTCAAATCTCTAAAATTTATCATAAATCTGGTACAGTTTCTAATTAGTAATTAGAACTGCATCACAAAATCAGCATGAAATTATATGAGAGTATGATCCATCAATGTATTTTTATTTTTTACGTTTTGCTAAGGAATGCATCAATGTATTGTATCCTAAATTAGTAATTGTTGACTACTCAGGACAAATATAATATCATTTTTTCTTTTAATGGTTTTTCTTTTGTTTTATTCATTTTCTCAATTTATATTTTCAAATATGTTGCATTGAAATATCATTTCTCTAACCTTAAATATTATGTTCTCATATATATTCTTTAAATAGTTTATTGTCTAATATGTTTTATTTAACTAAATTCTCAAGAAAATAATAAATCAAAAAATAAAACTAAAATTTTAAAATAAATTCACGTATCCTAAAAATTCAAAATACTGAATGCCTATGTGCTTACAACCAGTAATACACCAAAAAAAAAAAATCATAATAAAAGAAAGGGTTTCTTTTTTATTTTTATACATCCATTTTGAGATCAATAATAAAAAATAAAAATAAATAAATAAATAAACTCACACCTTATACTTTGAAGTGTATCAAATTTATACCTTCACTTTTCAAAATCATGTTAACTCCCTATCTTTTTTTGGTCAAAGGTTGATTTTGATTACCAATAAGGTCTAAATATCATTTATCCTCATTTATTTCATCGATTTAAGTTTTCAATTTTAGATTTTTATAGTTAAAAACTCTTAAAAAATGTCACATATAATTTTTTTTACTACAGTAAAAAAATATCAGAAAATATCACATCTCAGCTCAAATTTAAAATTCGAATCTGCGAAGTGCTATATTTATTTTTTGTTTTTTTTTATTATTTTTTTCTTTAAGAACAGTTAGGTCTTTTTTTAAGTTAAAATTGATCATTGATGACTTCAAATTGTAAGTTACTAAAAAAAAAAAAAAAAAAAAAAAAAAAAAAAAAAAAAAAAGAAGAAGAAGAAGCAGATTTGTAACTGTATTAAATTTGAGACCTTTTGGGCTAAAGTGTTTAAATTTGGGCTCGTGCGAACGTAGGCCCAGTATATTCATACTTCACCTTATTTTCTAGTCAGAGTTGGAATTGGACCATGACCAACTTTCCAAGATTTAATACTTCATCTGTTACAGACGGTGGTGGTCTACATATGTGTTTGTACGTGTGTGTTGTGTTATGCCCACAAGAGAATAAACATTTAATAGACAACTAAAAAGGTGTCCAAAAACTAGCCAAAAAGACTTTTAAGCTTTATTTATTTTACCGATTTGAGTTTTCAGTTTTAACTTTTTACAGTTATGTCACATCTAATTTCTTCTGTTACAGTTAAAAACTTTTAGAAAATATCACATTTCAACTTAAATTGAAAACTTAAATCTGTGAAGTGCACTGAGCCTCGAAAGATTACAAGTTGAAGCCTTAACTACTTTAATTTGAAGGAAATATATATATATATATATAATTTACATGGTTACTAGCTATTACTAACTTGTTTATGAGTTCCATTACAAAAATAACTAGGGTTTGGTTTTAATAGGATAGGCCCGCCAAATCTAATTGTAGGATATGTTTTAACTTCCCACTGCACAGTTACAAAGAATATATAAAAAAAAAAAAAAAAAAATTAAATCCAAACAATCATTTCATAATTTATGCAAGCATCATCAGACAATGACAATTCCATAATGAATGATCTTGAGACCACATGTAAGTAAGTGGAGCATCTTCTTGGGAATGTTACCAAAACCAAACCAATTATCTTATTATCTTAACAAAATAGTTCCAACTAAACTCTTATGAAAATAACTTTTGTCGCATTAGTTTTTTTTTCTATGTAATATTATTAATTGAGTTTAGGATTAGACATTGTCAATTATGAACTGTCAATATTTATACTAAGGTCTTATTCATTTTACTGATTTAAGTTTTTAATTTTAGGTTTTTATAATAAAAAACTTTTAGAAAATATTATATCTAACTTTTTCTACTACAGTGAAAAGCTATCAAAAAACGTCATATTTCAATTCGAATTAAAAATTTAAATTCGTAAAATGAACAAAACCCAAAAAATACAAGAGACCCGTCATAAAAATTTCGTCAATGAGAGTGAGAATTGGAGGAAAAAGTTACCAAAAGTAATTATAAAATAATCAACAAGATGCTTAAACGTTGAAAGTTTTATATATCAAAGTCACAAAAGGAGGAGACACCCCAAGTGTACTTGTGAGGTCCTCTGGCCCCCTAATCCCTATGCCTCCAAAAATAAAAATAAAAAAATAAAAAAAAGTCGTGTTTAAAAATTGAGAGGATTATAATAATATAAATACAACAAGAATTGAAATTGTTTTTTGGGGCCAAAAGAATTTTTCTATGAGATGAAGTGGCTTTGGTCGCCTTGTGTCTTCTTTTGGGAGCATATGATTCGCTTTGATCAACTTGTTTAGTCCTAGTTTATGTTTTACTACTAGCACAAATAGTATTTATTGCATGTGACATGTTCCTACCAAATAGAGTTTTGGTTTTATCTTTATTAAGTCTTTAATTATATATATATATGTATATGTGTATGTGTATATATATATATATATATATATATATATATCTCCTCTATTGTTTGTGCTGATTCTGAAGTATAATAACTAGGGCTTCTCTCTACCATCCAAATCAAGATGATCATCATTATCACGTATAACATGAACAACATATATAGTTGTTTTTTGAGTTGTGCAGCAAAAAGAGAGAAGTCTTATGGTAGCCAATAGTCAAAAGCTCATCTTTCAAAGTCATGGACCAAATTGGAGTCCATGTTTCCTTAGATCAATATACTAGGTGTACCAAATCATATTATTTTATACTCGTATAATAAAATTATACTATTTAAACACTTGTCTAAGGAGATTGTACCATTTAGACATTTTGTATATATCAGCTTTTTACTTTTATTTTTTTCTTTCCTAATAAGTATTCAATGCAAATACCTATTAGGAAAGATAAAAATAAAAGTAAAAAACTGATATAGACAAAATGTCTAAATAATACAATCCCATTAAACGGGTATATCACATAAAAATATGACATAGTACACCCGGTGTACTGAATAATGCCTCCCTTAGCTAATATGTACATACATACATACATATACATATATATATATATACACACACATATCTATATGTGTATTATTCTATAGCTTTAATCATTAAATTATAATATTATGGTGGCGCTGTGCAAACTTTACCACCTAATCCATGATCATTGATGCAGCTCAATATAGAGATCCTTGATCTAAAATTGGCCAACACAGTCTCTTGGTTCAAGGGTTTGGCCTTTAAAGTTAAGCATTTAATATTTATTATGGGTCCGTTTAGTTCGATGATTTGAATTTTTAATTTAAGTTAAGATGCGACTTTATGTTATAGTTTTTTATTGATAGTTTTTTATTGTAATAAAACTCGAATTTTAAAGTCATATCGGTGAAATAAACGGGGCTTAATATTTATCTAAGTTTTATTGCAAAACTCTTAAAGTCTAAAGTAAAGAGTGAGCTGTTGCAATAAAACAAACTTTCTATAAAGCATTTGAAACGACTTTAATCCTTCAAACGCACGATATTTTTGGGCTTTGGAAGATTTTCATTTGTTTATACGCATACAAAATTGTAGATGAAAAGCCTGGACTTAAAAAAAAATTCTTTTTCCCGATTTTGGTAAATTGAGAACGACTTCAAAATACATGATGAAGATGACCTGTTGTCCTTTTTTAATATATGGTTTTTGGCCCACAAAAAATGTTAGGAATGCAATGTTAAAATCATTGTATCAAAGTGGCACATACTGTTGAAGCACTTGATGGGCAAATAAAGTCCCTGAAAATCGTGAAAAAAGGAAGTGGTCCAACATCATCTACTGCAAAACCCAAATCTGCATTCCAAAGCCCTTCTTTAGAGTTTAGAGGCCCCTCAGACTTTCCACAATATTCTTTCATTATTCAGCCTCGCCCATTCTCACTTGATTTTCTCTCTTTCTTTTCCGGCCTCTTAATTATTTTGGCCATTACAACATATAATCATCAAAGCACAAAAAAATTAGATAGCTTTAGAAGACATGTGGGTGCCTCATTGCAACTTTCATGAATGGTCATGAGTTTCACAAGTGACTCAAAAGTCTGGGGTGTGTTTGTAAAGAAAAAAAAAATTGATTACGGCGGATTATAACCATAATATATGAGAGAAAATTAAAATACACTACTAAATTTCCATGTTAGGTTTTTTTTTTTTTTTTTTTAATTGAAGTGGGGTTCTTAAATGAAGTACTTGTGTCCTATAGAAAAGAGCATAGAAAGAAGTATTTTTGGACGCGTTTGAAACTTGTTCTAAAATAATTTAATTTTTTTATATGAAAATGAAAAATAAAAACGTTTTCAATCTGAAATAGAAATTATTTTTGAAAATGCGTTTAGTAGTTTTATCAAGAGATTATTTTTAGTGTAAAAAAACTTATTAATGTCTCTCTTTCTCTCTCTCTCTCTGCTGGAGAGAGAGAAAACGAAAACAAAAAAATGAAAAACGGCTAAAAATCATTTTTCATTTCTCTCTCATTTTACACTAAACTAAAAAATCGTTTTTATTTCTCTTTTTTTGTCTTTATTGCGTCAAAAATCATTTTAGAAATGTTTTCATATTTTCTTTTTCGAAAACAAAATCAATTCCAAATACGAAATTTGTTTCTTCCTAATTTCTCTCCATGACCATGAGCATAATACAGTTCATCCTTGGCGTTTATATAAAAAAGTTTTCAAAAATGCCCAAACGTCTTTCCAGCAAATGATGGGCAATTCATCAACAGCAATGATTTGGTAATGGAGTTACAGCAGTGGAATTGCCAATTAAAAATAGGATTTGCATGCGCTGTAGTCTATAGCCAGTTCTTGTGTTTGGACAACGTTCACCGAGTCCTAATTGATTTGTATCTCTGTGTGATATTATCATGTATACATATTTTTATATATGATGATCAGAATTAAATAGTATTCTTTAGTTTTTTATAATTCTTTTTTCCGAATCGGGAAATTTTGAATTCTACATTTTAAGGAGTAAATTTAAATCTCATTTATTTTTTTATTTAAATTTTATTACAAGTTTTTTTTAAAAATAATCATGTTTAATTTTGTTTATTATAATAAAAATTTACAGTAAAATTACATTTTAACTCGGGATAATTAAACGTTTTTGTTAGGTTATGCTTAATTCATAGGTGGCAAGCACTTCGTACAAAATATGTACTGCATGAATATGCACGCGTGTATTTGACCCCTTTCTTTGGTCAAACTTTACAGGCTTGGGCCTGCTTTATGGGCCTTTTGTTGCATGTAATGTTATCTCAGACCAAGATGGTGACATTAAAAGCTAACACACGACACACAAATGTTCAAAATTGATGTAAAAGTTTGGGAAAAGGAGGCAAATGTCATATTTTGGGGGTGAGAAGATGAAAATGATGGCAGTGTTTAAAATTGATATTTTTTATTTTTTTATGTTTTTTTTAAATAAAAATATTTTTAAAATGACATTTAGCGTAATAAAAATAAAAAATAAAAATGAAAATGATTTTTTAGTTTAGTGTAAAATGAGAGAGAAATGAAAAATGATTTTTAGTCATTTTTTATTTTTTATTTTCATTTTCTCCTCTCTCGAGCAAAGAGAGAGAAAGATAGACATTATTGGGTTTTTTACATTAAAAATAATCTCTTGATAAAACTACCAAATATATATTTAAAAAATAATTTATATATAAAATTGAAAAAAATATTTTCATTTTCATTTTCATTTTTAAAAAAAAAAAAAAAAATTTTGAAACAAGTTTTAAACCCGCCCAATATATTTACCTAAAAACAATGCTTATTAAGGTTAGTTTAACATTATTATACTGTTGAAAATATCTGTTGTAGCTGCATAATTTGTTAAAAGTTAATGTGACTAGAAATAGGTACACGTTTGGTAAAGTCTTTTCAAAGTTTAAATGAATACCATAAAATAGACTGATAAACTATGTATAAAAATTATTATAATGATGTGTAATGATTAAAATAAACATATATTAGCACACACAATAAAATAACGTTTTATTATTAAAGTTATTTTAGTAAATTTAAACAATAGACAGTAGTTGCAGCTATGCAACCCTTATTTTCAACTTCAATTTCAAACCTAGCCCTTACCGGAATTCTCAAATTTCTACCCTATCTAGCTCCGACCACCAAAACTCGGCCAGTGGAGCAACATTCACCATGGCGGATATCAATGGGTAGAGATAGAGACAGACCACCTTTCGCCAACCACCATAAGTTGTGACGAACTCACAATGAGGACCGAAGCTCTCAATGTCTCTCACCGCACATCCATTCACATGTAGAGAAGTTGAGAGTGTCATTGCATATTCAAAAACCCCGAAAAATGATTCTTACACAATCTTCTACTACGTTAATTCTTTAGAAGCTCTTGCTTCAATTACTTTTTAAGTTTCAAAAACCTACTAGTTAGTTCAATTTCTCTAAAGTTTGGCAGGGCAAGTAGGACGTAGGCTTGGGATGCCTCTGGAAAGTGTAAAGTAGACTAGTAACCTTTAGGAGGAATAAAAACGCATGCGCGCCATATGTTTAGCTCCTAGAAGGACATAGAGGCAGAAAAAAGGATCCCTTGGAATTTAATCATGTTCAAATACTTTTAATTATGAACTGATAATGATTAGTTGGGGTTGCCTTGGCCGCAAAGTAAAAACACACTGAACTTGGATTACTAGTACGATGCTCCAAAAGTCGCAAAAGTCTTACTTTTTTTGGTAAATTTCTCATGATCCCGTTTATTTTACTAATTCGAATTTTCAGTTTTAAAATTATATAATTAAAATTTTTTAAAAAATATAATATTTAATTTTTTTTTTATTATAGTAAAATTTTTTTAAAAAATATCATATCTTAACTCGAATCCCTAAAGCTAAGTTCTCTTTCCGTCTCCGGGCTTTTGTTTCATTTGAGTTTGGGTCCGTAAAAGATGTAGAGCCCATTCACTTGGGCTTGTCCATGGGCGTACGCCCAGTCTAGCCCCGATAGAAGTATAGAACTACATGCTGATGCATCTAATTTTCTCCTCTTTGAGGGGAGATTATCATTTTGTTCCACTGCGGTTCGACTTTATCATATTATTGATACCTTCATAATTTCCGATAATTCTATTAAGGTAGGTTTTTTTTTTTTTTTTTTTTTTTAATTATAAAGTCACTTAGCTGCTTTAAAGCTATTTATACATAAAAAGTTAGTTAAAAATAAAAAATAAAGACAAAAACGATAACACAATTAAAGAAAACAAAAACATAAAACTTTTCTTTAAAAAAATTAGATCTAAAATTGAATATGAAATTCATTAAATTCTTAGACCCGATCAAAGCACCCAAATTTGAAAAGCAAAATAAAAACCTAAAAGATAAGAAAAAGAATTGCGGCTTCGAATAATTAAAAAAAAAAATGGCCATATTTAACTCAGCTTGAAGTTATTGATATTGCTTTTTAGAAGAAACTCATTATGTAGGTGTTTCGAGTTGATTTATTTTTTATTTTTTATTTTTTATGTTTTTTGAGAAAAAAATGAAAAATGAGAGAAAAACAGTGTTTGACACAATTAAAGATAAAAAATAAAAATAAAAATGATTTTTTAATTTAGTGTAAAATAGGAGAAAAATGAAAAACAACTTCTAGTTATTTTTCATTTTTTGTTTTTGTTTTCTCCTCTCGAGCACAGAGAGAGAAAGACATTAATGAATTTTTTATACTGAAAATAATCTCTTGATAAAACTACTAAACGCATTTTTAAAATGATTTCTGTCTGAAATTAAAAATATTTTTATTTCTATTTTTTATATAAAAAATAGAAATTATTTTAAAACGAATTCTAAACGCACACACAGTGTTTCAATTGGTTGTTGCCTGTTTTGTTATAGGGAATTTGAAAACCTAATTTCTGGATTTCCCCTTCTTGAAAGTCTTACCTTTTCGGATGTGATCCTATTAACATCCGGCATCAATTTCTCACTGTCTTGGTTTCAATTATTTTCATTCATTTAATATTTGGTTGAATTACTATAAAGCATGGTCCTACTAAAATCTTTTTTTCTTTTGCAATAAAAAAAAAAAGACACGCCCAACTAAAACAAAAAACTGAAAATAAAATAAAATCATCCTATTTATATAATATACGAAATGTATCTAAAATGTACGAAAGAGTTATAACAAGTATCACAAGTATTTTATTTTTGAAAGGTAGATATATTTATAGGCCAAGTGATACTGGAAAATGACATTAATGTGTCCCACCAGGTAAGTTATGATGACATTAGTGAGAAACAGTCATTTAATTTAGTTGAGGGGTACAAGGGTAATTTTATAATATTTATGAATTGAAAGGATTTTTTTTTTTTTTATTTTTTTTATTTTATTACATAAAAACGAAATGATAACTTTTGGCTACTAGAATGTAAGGTGTAGACATGTCATACATGACCCTATTTAATATGTGTGACATGAGTGATTTAAGACAAGAGTTAAATTTAAATAGCGCATTTGGAACTCGTTTCAAAATGATTTTATTTTTTATATGAAAATGAAAATGAAAACGTTTTCAATCTTAGATAGAAATTATTTTTGAAAATAAGTTTAGCAATTTTATCAAGAGATTATTTTCAGTGTAAAAAATAACTCATTAATGTCTCTCTTTCTCTCTTTGCTCAAGAGAAGAGAAAACGAAATAAAAAATGAAAAACGACTAATATTTTTCATTTCTCTCTTATTTTACACTAAATTAAAAAATCATTTTTATTTTTATTTTTTTTTATTTTTATTGTACTAAACGTCATTTTACAAACTAGTGAGGTTTTCTCCTTAGGTGTTCCCCTCATAATTAGGGCAATAAAGATGATTTTAGAAAAGGCTTATGTAAGCTATTTTTTTTCCCCCTTAAGTGTGTAAAACTATAGGTTCTTTAGATATTTTTTTACCCTTTCTCTTTGACTTTTTTTTTTTTTTTTTTTCCCTTGCACTTTCTCATGTCATAGGTGAGATCCGGCAATTTGTGCCTGCTTGAACTAGAGACTTACCTATACTTACAATGTTGCATAAAGATGGACATTTTACGACGCATGCAAGGTTTGGAAGTGGAGGTTTGTGCAATTATTTTTTTTAAGAAAAAAAAAGGTGGGAAAGTTCCTAAAAAAAGACAGGAAAGGAAAAAGGGAAAAAAAAAAAAGAAAAGAGAGAAATAAAAAACACCGAAATGGATCGATGATGACTTTAAGGGTGCATTTAAAATTCGTTTTAAAATAATTTTATTTTTTGTATGAAAATAAAAATGAAAATGTTTTAAATCTCAGACATAAATCATTTTTAAAAATGTGTTTGTTAGTTTTATTAATAGATTATTTTTAGTATAAATAAATACATTAATGTCTCTCTACTTGAGAGAGGAGAAAATAAAAACAAAAATAAAAAATGACTTAAAATTATTTTTCATGTCTCATATTTTACACTAAACTAAAAAATCATTTTCATTTATATTTTTTATTTTTAATTGTGTAAACACCGTTTCTTTCTTATTTTTATTTTTTTTCATTAAAAAACATAAAAAATAAAAATAAAAATAACTCGACACACAACCTAGAGTTCTGTGAATATGGTACTTGGTTTCCACTTTAGAATTCCGTGATGATGACTTTGAAAGAGAATGCTTATACTATTTTGTGGAGCAGTGTTTGAAGCTCCGCAAGACGGACATGCATCGCTCAATGAATTTGGTTATAACCAGGTTTTACGTGTGATGGTGGACATTGTCTATAAAGCAAATACAGTATAGATAACTAGCTTGTAGTTAAAGTAAAGCACGTTTGAAATTCGTTTTAAAATAATTTTATTTTTAATATGAAAATAAAAATAAAAATATTGTTAATCTCATATGTAAATCATTTTTAAAAATGCATTTAATGTCTCTCTTTCTCTCTTTCTGCTCGAGAAAGGAGAAAACAAAAATAAAAATTAAAAACAACTAAAAGTCGTTTTTTATTTCTCTTTCATTTTACACTAAATCAAGAAATTGTTTTCATTTCCGTTTTTTGTATTTATTGTGCCAAATGCCGTTTTGAAAACGTTTTCATTTTTTCTTTATCAAAAAACATAAAAAATAAAAACATGATCAATTCTAAACACGGCCATAGTTTGTTGGGGGAGTTTTTTTTTTTTTGATCTATAGGCCTTGTTCTGCACTATCTATTTTCTGAAACATTATTAGGTTAAATTTGGTCTCATATGGTTTGTTGTTTGAATATTCCGTTTTGTAATTGCATAACACTGTTTTGTTGAAAACGCAGGGTTATGCATCTAATTGTGACGATAATCATTTGTCTTAGTATTAGATGAAAAATTTAATTGTGATACATAGGACGTATTTTAAAAATCCCCCAAACTTTGGTCACTTTTTCACGTCATCTCTTTTTATGCTCACCATTGCAACTTTTACACATCCACAAACACTAATTCCGTCCATTGGCATTCGTTTTATGGAATTAACGTTTTAAAAGTGTTTCATGGACATCAAAACTTTTATATTTTCTGCCAGGTTGCTTCTTTTTTTTTTCTTTAAAAAAAAATATTATGTAGACTTAAATATCCCTCAAATCTAATGGCACTTGAGGAGTTTGGGAGAGTGAGATTTTGAGAGAAGATTGCGGGGTCGATCACGTGTTGTAAATATACATATAAAAGTATTCATACGCAAGGAAATATGCAAAATCTCCCCGACAAGGTGTCCGCACAGAAGATATCTTTGGCCGGCGTAGGGAAATTTGGTTGACGCTTGATCATCACCTTTGTTTAAATATTAATGTGTGTGTGTGTGTGTGTGT
This sequence comes from Morus alba, assembly GCA_012066045.3. Taxonomy (NCBI): domain Eukaryota; kingdom Viridiplantae; phylum Streptophyta; class Magnoliopsida; order Rosales; family Moraceae; genus Morus; species Morus alba. The sequence goes on from CP050233.2 coordinate 17,012,228, forward strand.
GTGTGTGTGTTTTTTTTTTTTTTTGGTGATTTTGTGGATTTTTGTGTGATTATGGAGGATTTCCGGTAGTTTTGAAGTTATATACTTATGGAAAAAGTGACATAGTATGGTCTACTGTGAATAGTGACACAATTTTTTGGGTGCATATCAGCCAGACCATGGGGATCCTAGCTTGTATTATGGTGGATACGGGAGTTTCCGACTGGAATCATAATGATATTCGTCAGTAATTATCGATCAATATCATGATGATTATCGGTGATTGTTTGTCCATATCACGACGATTACTAGCCGATAGCTTGAGAGTATATTTGGTATTCTAACTATACTAATATGACACGGCATGACATTTTTTGTAAATATTTTGTCACGGCGTAATTAATTCAAGTCATTAATTAAAGAAGAGGAAAAGTTAGGTTTTCTCTCAAGTGTTTTTTTTTTTTTTTCCTTGAGTGTTTCTTGGCCTTTGAAGACCCTTTTGCTCTGTTCTGTTGCTGTTAAGAAAATCGTATTGCACTTCTAGATTGGGTTTTGCTTATTAATTACCTCCAAGCTCTCCTCTTCTTTCTTGGTCTGAGTATATGCCCTTCTACTGCTTTCTCAAAGGTAAACTTTTTTCTCTTCTAAAATTCCAAATTCTGTTATAAAACGTTGTAGTTTGGTAGTAGGATTTATTTTATTTTCTGTTGACGGTGTTTTTCCGACAACTCGTTATAATTAAAGATTATAAAAATGATGGAATAAATAAAAATGACGGTTTTATTTTGCAATTTTGTGCCTAAAATTGTGCAGCACTATAAAATAGTACAAAAAACAAATGGTGTCTAACCCCCTTTACGGGTTCTTTTAGTTCTTTTTACGGGCTCTTTTGCATTTCCGGTTCCCAAGGAGAAGCCATCTCCTCCTCGGTCTCCGTGAGGGTAGGTGAGAACTCATGATAGCTTATCCAGAGAGATTCGGCGGACATGGTCGACTCAAAAGTGGCCAATCGGAATAATGCTTCCCTCCTCCGGTTTGATACATATCTCTCGGCGTAAAAAATGTGGCCCTTTTTTTTTACCTCAAAAGTCAAAAATGATTTTTATTTCTATTTTTATATAAAAAATAGAAATTATTTTAAAACAATTCTACGCGCACCAAGTGTTTCAATTGGTTGTTGCCTGTTTTGTTATAAGGAATTTGAAAACCTAATTTCTGGATTTCCCCTTCTTGAAAGTCTTACCTTTTCGGATGTGATCCTATTAACATCCGGCATCATCAATTTCTCACTGTCTTGGTTTCAATTATTTTCATTCATTTAATATTTGGTTTGAATTACTATAAAGCATGGTCCTACTAAAATCTTTTTTTTTTTTTGCAACAAAAAAAAAAAACACGCCCAACGTTTTTAAAAAAAAAAACTGAAAATAAAATAAAATCATCCTATTTATATAATATGCGAAATGTATCTAAAATGTACGAAAGAGTTATAACAAGTATCACAAGTATTTTATTTTTGAAAGGCAGATATATTTATAGGCCAATTGTACTGGAAACTGTGAAAATTAACTCCATTATTATGTGTTATGATGACATTAGTGAGAAACAGTCATTTAATTTAGTTGAGGGTACAAGGGTAATTTTATAATATTTATGAATTTGAAAGGAAGCTTTTTTTTTTTTTTTTTTTTTAACATAAAAACGAAATGATAACTTTTGGCTACTAGAATGTAACGTGTAGACATGTCATACATGACCCTATTTAATATGTGTGACATGAGTGATTTAAGACAAGAGTTAAATATAAAGAGTGCGTTTGAAACTCGTTTTAAAATGATTTTATTTTTTATATGAAAATGAAAATGAAAACATTTTTAATTTTAGACAGAAATCATTTCTGAAAATGCGTTTGGCAATTTTATCAAGAGATTATTTTCAGTGTAAAAAAACTCATTAAATGTCTCTTCTCTCCTCGAGAGAAGAGTTGAAAAAAAAATGAAAACGACTAACGTTTTTCATTTCTCTTTCATTTTACACTAAACTAAAAAAAAAATTATTTTATTTTTTTTTTTATTTTTTTTTTTTTTTTTTTTTTTTTAAACATCATTTTACAAACTAGTGAGGTTCTCTCCTCAGGTGTTCCCCTCATAATTAGGGCAGTAAAGAAGATTTTAGAAAGGCTTATGTAAGCTATATACAATAATTGTAAAACTATAGGTTGTTTGGCTATTTTTACCCTTTCTCTTTGACTTTTTTTTTTTTTTTTTTTTTAGGAAACTTTCTCATGTAATAGGTGAGATCCGGTCAATTTAAAACCTGCTTGAACTAGAGACTTAAAAAAAAAAAAAGAAAATACTTACAAATGTTGCATAAAGATGGACATTTTACGACGCATGCAAGGTTTGAAGTGGAGGTTTGTGCAATTTTTTTTTTTTAAGAAAAAAAATAAAAAGTTCTAAAAAAGACAGGAAAGGAAAAAAGGAAAAAAAAAAGAAAAGAGAGAAATAAAAACACGAAATGGATCGATGATGAGATTTTAAGAGTGCGTTTGAAATTGTTCTAAAATAATTTTTTTTTTTTGTATGAAAATAAAAAAAAAAAATGTTTTAGATCATTTTACATAAATCATTTTTAAAAATTAAAATTAGTTTTATTAAGAGATTATTTTTTAGTATAAAAAAAAAATACATTTTTAATGTCTTTATTCAGAAAAAAAAATAAAAATAAAAAATAAAAACGACGAAAAATTATTTTCATTTATCATATTTTATACTAAATTAAAATATCATTTTTATTTCGCTTTTTGGAATTCTTTGAAATTGCTTCTAAACACTATTTTTCTCATTTTTATTTTTTCTTCATTAAAAAACGCTCAAAAAATAAAAATAAAATAACTCGAAACACAACCTAGAGTTCTATGAATATGGTACTTGGTTAACACTTTAGAATTCCGTGATGATGACTTTGAAAGAGAATGCTTCTACTATTTTGTGGAGCAGTGTTTGAAAATAAAATGAAAAAAGACGGACATTTCGCTCAAAATTATTTTAAAGGTTTGCAGCGTGCTGGTGGACATTGTTTATTAAACCCAAATACGTTTTAATGTCTCTTTAACAGGTTTTTGGTTTGGTGATGGTGGACATTGTTCTATAAATAAAAACAAAACAGAAAACAACTTGTATTGTTAATGGGTAGGGCCTTGTCCGTGTTTTTCGTTTTAAAATAATTTTATTTTTATATGAAAATAAAAATGAAAATATTTTAATTTTATACATAAATTATTTTTAAAAATCATTTTATTGTGTCTCTTCCTCGGTTCTTTACTCTTCAAAAAGCGAGAAAATAAAACAAAATTTTAAAAACAACGTTGGTCATTCCGGCATTCTTGAGGCCAAAATTTTCATTTTTTCGAAATAATCATTGTTTATCAAAAACGTAAAAAAAAAAAAACATGATCAATTTAAATTTTTTTTAAATCTATAGGCCTTGTTCTGCACTATCTATTTTCTGAAACATTATTAGGTTGAAATTGGTCTCATATGGTTTGTTGTTTGAATATTCCGTTTTGTAATTGCATACCACTGTTTTGTTGAAAACGCAGGGTTTGCATTTAATAAGCGTTTGATTTAATTTATGATGATAATCATTTGTCTTAGTATTAGATGAAAAAATTTAATTGTGATACATAGGACGTATTTTAAAAATCCCCCAAACTTTGGTCACTTTTTCACGTCATCTCTTTTTATGCTCACCATTGCAACTTTTACACATCCACAAACACTAATTCCGTCCATTGGCATTCGTTTTATGGAATTAACGTTTTAAAAGTGTTTCATGGACATCAAAACTTTTCTATTTTCTGCCAGGTTGCTTCTTTTTTTTTTTTTCTTTAAAAAAAAAATTTATGTAGACTTAGATATCCCTCAAATCTAATGGCACTTGAGGAGTTTGGGAGAGTGAAATTTTGAGAGAAGATTGCAGAGTCGATCACGTGTATTTGTGTGTGTGTGTGTGTGTGTGTGTGTGTGTTTTTTTTTTTTTTTTTTTTTTGTGATTTTGTGGATTTTTGTGTGATTATGGAGGATTTCAAATAAAATAAAATAAAAATACCTAAAACAAACTAAAAATAAAATTAATTCCAAATAAAATAAAATGAAATAAAAATAAGGTAAAAGTATTAAAAACTAAATAAATTCTAAAGAACAAATATACTTTTTAATCCACAAAAGATGCTAAATAACTCCATTTTATGGAGTTATTACCGACCGATAGCTTGAGAGTATATTCCAACTATACTAATATGACATGGCATGACATTTTTTGCAAATATTTTGTCACGGCGTAATTAATTCAAGTCATTAATTAAAGAAGAGGAAAAGTTAGGTTTTCTCTCAAAGTGTTTTTTTTTTTTTCTTTTTTTTTTTTTTTCCCTTGAGTGTTTCTTGGCCTTTGAAGACCCTTTTGCTCTGTTCTGTTGTTGTTAAGTTTTAAAATTGCATTGCACTAATAGATTGGGCACTATATTTTTTGTTCTTTCTTATTGGTGTCTAATTCGGGTTCTTTTTCGTTCTCGGGCTCCGTTGCACATTCTTCTTCCCAAGGAGAAGCCATCTCTTGGTCTGAGTCATGATATATCGGATTCTACTGCTTTCTCAAAAAGGTAAACTTTTTTCTTCTAAAATTCCAAATTCTGTTATAAAGCGTTGTAGTTTGGTAGTAGGATTTATTTTATTTTCTATCCAGTTCAAGGACATTAAAAACAATACCATTTTGATTAATAAAGCTTAGTAAAATGAGATACATTATTTATTGGTGGTTGGTTTTGCTTTTTTTCATACGGCGTCATCTAATTTGTTATCATAACACTGACCCATTTAATTCTTTTTAACAATTTTCTCTCCCAATCTTTTTTTTCCACTATTTTTGAATTTAGGATTCTCAATCTTGCTCATGTTCTTGTCTTTCCAAGAAATCAATTATAAAAAAAAAAAAAGTTTTTAAAGAAACAAATGCATCTTGAATAATTTATCATTTACAAGCTCCACGACTAAAAAAAATGAAATTATCCGGCAATAGCAATCGACAACTCGTCAACTATCAAGAAACAAAAAGTTAAAATGTTCCTTTGTGCAAAATATGTGTGGCATTCCGTCCATTAATTGGTGTCCGTTGTTGATTGTGCTGCAATTGTTAATTGTCATCAAAAGTGTTGTGTTAAATTTTACTGATCATTATTGGCAGACTTGGTAATGATCAGTTAAATTTCTCATCTGGGTCACCTACGAGAAAAAAGCCTCAGATTGCTGGAAATGGGAATAATTCTAATTGGGATAATTCTTCATTGAATGGCCTCAACAGAGCCAGAGATCAAAATGATGTTAAGATGTTTCCTAGTTCAACAGTATTGGAAATTACGATGAACGCGGATTAAAGATGTTCAGAAACAAGTTTAGGTTCAACGGGTTGTTGATTTCAAGACCCGACAACATGAATCCCAACCAACTTCAGTTACCCTTCTGTTTTGTTCTTCAAGTAAAATAGATAACCTCGAACATCAATGCGAACAAGTCACATCCCAACAATGTTGGCACCTAGCTAGCTAAGCTTTCATATATTGTTCCACTTTTGCAAATCTACATTTACTGTAGGAAGGTTTTGAAGATTCTTTGTTTGGCAGTATACATCCATTCTACCAAGAAAATCTTTGTCTGATAATGAACTTCCAAGAATTTTTGTCCATATGATACATCTAGGAAAGAACTTAATACTAATTTTGGATTTGGTAATCAGTGATGTCTTGAATACTTGGTCATCTGCAGCTTTGAAATATTCGATGTGTTATATATAAAAATCACACGGGAGGATTTTTAGATTCATCATCATTCTTCCTGTACCAGTATCCATATAGACGACCAAGTCTACTGGATTATCATACGAGTTCCGAGATTTTATTCTAAGATCTTATCTTGTACAAAGTTTATTTGTCTTTTTATGTGATAAGTCAAAAGTAAAATAGTGTGTCTCCCACTTTGTCAAAGTAGTTTCGTCTTTTGTAAAAATTAGTCAAAAGTGAAATAGTGTACCATCCACTTTATCAAAAATAGTATTGTCTTTTATTAAATAAGTCAAAAGGTGAATAGTATAGATCTTATCCTGTCATATTAGATTAGAGTCTTGTAAGCCCAATCTCAACTATATAAGACGAGGTATTTTTTTTAGTTTGGCAAAAGTCAGAGAACCCAGAGAACTTTAAAATAATTTACTCAGCAATAAAAGCATAAGGTTAATTGTTCGTGCTCAAGTAAACAGAAACAGCATTCCAATCCTTGTGCATGATTTATTCAAAATTTTCCATGCAAGAAAAAAAAAAGCCAATTTTCCATGCAAAAAAAAAAAAAGAAAAGAAAAAAAAAAAGAAAGGAAAGAGGAGAAGTTCTATCTTCTCAAGGGTCTTAATATTGAAGTTTAAGCAACTTTGTGTGCTCTTTCTTGTTATTGTTCACCCGTCTAATTGTAAAGTTGTTTTAATAAGCTCATTTGTTATGCCCTAGCACCAGGAGGAACTTCAAAGTCAAATATTTAAAACCTTATGAAAAGTCAACCACAGTTCTCGCGCTTGACTTTCACATGCGTGGAATTATGCCACACGGCTTCACTAGACCATGTAAGAATTATTGCTCTAAACACTTTAACCGATAGTTTTTTAAGAGAAGGAAATAAAAATAATCATGTGGAAACGAAAAAAAAAAAAAAACCAAAATATAATGTTTATGAATGAAACTTTTCTTTACTTCTATTTTTAGTTTTCTTCTTAACTAATGTGTGATTCTGTGGATAAAACAATTTGAAGCTCCAATTCCAAAATAGGCCTCTTTACCTTGAAATTTTGTCTTTTCAAATTATGACGTGAGTTTTGCCTTGTGTAATAAGCCAAACAAGAAAACAAAACTTGGGTCAAAATCGCAATACAGAAGAACGTTTTACATGAACTACATTTCTTCGACGACTCAGTCTAATTAGAACTCGCCCTCTTTCCTTTCCTTGATTTCTTCGGGCGAGTTTTTTTGTTTTTCGATGCGCTTATTGACGGTTTCTTCTTCTTGTTTTGTTGTTTCGGTGGCTTACCATTTTCATCATCTTCCTCGTCAGAAGGAACCGCATCGCTCATTGAACCATCTTCTTCATCTGAACTAAGCACCAAGTCTTCCACAACATCTTCATCCATCGCAAAATCTTCTTCAAATTGCTCTGTCTCTCTCCTCTTTTTCCTCTCCTTGTTCGATTCTTTAGGTTGTTTAGCCCTGGTAATCAGACAAACATAACAAAACGTAAATCATAAAACACGAATTAGATTAAGATAGAATGAGATAGAGAGATGTGATAACTATACTTGGAATCGCTTCCTGGTAACCAGGAAGAACTGAAAGCGGCATTGCCTTCATTATCCAGGGTATAATCTTCTTCTTCATCACCACTTCCCCGCATCTTATTCCCAAAGACGAATGATTTTTCACCAACAAGGACACTAGAATAATAGGATTAACAAGCATGTTAGGCTTAGAATCTCAAACATGAAAAAACGGATATAAAGAAATCTAAAAAAGACTACGTAATGATCAGAAACCTGGATTCTGTCAATGCGTCGGTTCTTTGTTTAGCTCTTTCGCGAAGAGATAAGACATACTGCGTAAGAGGACTGGCCCCTGCTGCCTTCTCATCCTACAAGCAAAACAAAAAAGTTCTCAGGCCGGACAAGACAATACTTTTGTACTAAATAGATTCACGAACAAAAGGGATTTGTGAGATTTTCCAACTATCTTTGCTACCCAGTAATTAAAAAGGTAAAAACTAAAGAAGCAACTTTAGTATGAAAATGAAACATAATAAAAGGCATGCGAAAAAATCTGCTAAAATGGAGAAAATAAGGAAACTAAACAAGTACATACCTGGAGAAAAGAAGTTACTGCAGAATCATTTGGTGTGAAAGTAATTGACTTGCGCTTTTCATTTGTAAATGCAGAGGTAGCCTCAACCTAGAACATATTGAAGAAGATAGAGCGTTAGCTGAATGCTACCATACCTTTGAACATGATAATAAAGTGTGAAAATTACTTTGAGCATTCCACATTTAACACCCCTAAAAAGCTCAGGCAGAAGACAATTCGTCACTAATTAAAGAGCTTACCTGGCGGACAAGCTGCCTCATCGCTTTGCGAAACCTATCAACTTTGGTGGTTTTGCAGAAGTTGCGCAACCGTACAGCTGGAATAAAAGACAACTCAAAGAAAGCGACAGAGTAGCTCCATTGAGCTAAATGTTCAGCAAGCTCATCAATAACAGAATACACACATGCCTCCTGAAATGCGCGGGTCTTCAAAGCGGGCTTGCTAACCTAGGACAAAATTATCCACACCCTCATCATAAAAAAAGTCTTAAGTAGTGAGATTGGAGGAATAAATATGTTCATGCTCGTCGTATAAATACCTTAAGTATTGTTCGCAAATCAACAGATTTTCCCACCCCTCCCGTCGGGGGCCTATTCAACTCTTTCATTTCCAGCATGTCCAAAAGCAGCATTGAAACTGGAATAAAATTACCAGTTGCAGCAGCGATCCGGTTCAGCATTCTAGCACACCTCAATCGAAGAGGGAAGTATCTGGCAGTTGGAACTAAACGGGCCACCCCAGAAATGATTTGGGTTAGAGGAAATGCTAGTAGTCTAAAGTCGGCTTCTGTGCTGTAGGCACAAATAGCTCCGGTCCAGAGCTCAAGGGAGTTCATGAACTTCCACTCATAAACTTTGCGAAATGCTTCCTAGAAGAGCAACCAAGAACAAAGCACATGTGAAATGCAAGAACACATACAAAAAAGAAAAACTCTTTGAACCTTCTGATCAATAATTAGTTATGGAAATAACAAAACTTTTAGTACCTCAGTTCAATTGAGCTTTAAGTTTAATGAAGAACAACAAGCATCTTATGAAAGGAAAACTAACCAACAGCTGAAAAACTGAATGATGTTTGCTATCAAGTAAAAACGAATGAATAGGACCTTAGTTTTCGTATTAAGGGCCTCCCGTAAGATCATTGCCAATTGCCGAATGAAAACAAAGGCATGTTGGTATGCAGTTGGGATCTCCACTCCAAAAAGTTCAATGACACAATTCTGAAGAAACTGGATATGCTGTAATTTCAATGCATTTATAAACTGGCAGTTCAAGACATAGGCTTTGTATACCCCTTTAAAGCACTCATCTAAGCAATCAGCTCCGAGCCGAATACATAGATCTCTTAAAAATAGAAAGGAGACAACAGGAAGGGCACCTCCTCCTGTACCCCAAAAGTGCAGGGCAACCTGAAAGGTAGAACAGTTTTATTCTCTTCTTAACTGACTTATAAAACTAAAAGAAGCATGTTAGTGAAAAACAAAACACTGAAACCTAGTACCACTAGAAGTCAAGAATCAGCTACAGATTGACTTTTGATCAATTTAATCTTAAGCATTTGAGTGCATTGCATAGTGCATTAGAGTCAATCTAGATATGTCAAACCACAAGTGATAAAAAGAAGTACAGACCTTAACGTACTTCCTTAAGAGACTTGGGAAAGCAGCCAAAAATATGGAAGAAAACTTTAGCCGCCTTAAAGTAAACGATATCATTCCTGAGTCCGTCATTTGGTTCAAAACATGTAGAGCATTCCCAAGATACGACTTCACCAAGTGATTGTAGGTCTTCCATTGTTTTGTGCTTCTCAGATCTGTTATCATCTCCTTTTTCCCTCCAGAAGCAGGAAGCTTTGTCAGTCTTCTAAGTATTCCATCCATTTCGGTGAGTACAAACAACATAATTTTATTGAAAACGCTACTAGACACAATACTAAATTTCATTGACGAATCATCTCCGCCATCATCACCATAGTGACACGCAGTGCGAAAAGCTCTCATAAGAGGACGTACGGCAGCCAACTTTCCCTCCTCTCGGATAGCATTACACCACGAATCCACCATTTCAGTGGTTATAACCCGCACAAAAGGTTTTTCTTCCTTCTCTGCAGTTTCACGGCCACTAACTTCATCCCCATCATCTTGTATTTCGTCATCAACTTCCATTTGTTCCATTTCCACGTCGGTACCAATATCTTCCTACAAAAAAAGGTAAGAACATTGAGTACTTTTAAGAATCCATTCGAAGCATCAACAAGTTGAACATCCATTTTTGGGTTCTTAGCACTTGATGCCCCTTAAAATTTTTGGTGGATTGGCACTTTCATTCATAAACTATTTTTTCTTAACAATTTAGTCCCTGAATTTCCAAAACAAATAAAAGTCAATTCCAGTCTTTAACAGGGGTTAAATTTAAGCAAATATAAAGACTAATTCAGACACCAACAAGTGTCAATATATGAAAAATTCAAGGTGGTAAAAACTAATTTTTCCACAGATTTAACCCGACATTAACAATTAATATAAATTGCTATTATTTTTATAAAATCAAGGCTAAATTGTTAAGAAAAAATTTTCAAAGACAAAAGAATCAAACTGCAAAAAGTTCAGGACAAACGTGTCTAAAAAAAAAAAAAAAAAAAAACCTTTTTTTTTTTTTTTTTTTTCTTACAAACTTACATCAATATCCTCATCATTGAAGTGCAGAAGTTCCTGGTCACGCTCTCTCAAGTATTCATAGAACGCTGGGTCCTGCAAAACAATAACAAATGACTCAAATACCCTCAACGCCCAAACCAGTTTTATGCTTACATCTAAAAGAGAAAAAGAGTATAAAGAAGTGGATTTGCTAACCTTTTCTTTAAGCCTTTCCAGTTGGTCCTTGTGCTCTTTGGCTTGGCCACCAGACTTTGACGATTTTCTCTTTCTAGTTCCTTTTCTATCCTCTGAAATTACAATTAAGAAAATGGAATACACAAATTTCATATTCATATTCACTAAAAGAACGCATTTTGATAAGTTATTAAAGAAAGTAATAGGAACCAAGAAAATCAATTTAAATAAAGTAAAGAAAAATCACAAGTTTACCAAAAAAGGATGATCTGAAGCCACGGCGAGAAGAAATGGCTATGGACAATGGAGCATTAAATTTTCATTTCTTTAGATTTTGCTTTTGCTTCCTGGGGTCTTAACACATGTGGGTTCTTTATTAAAACCTAGGTAATGCAAATATTTTTGCACATAAACTTCTCAATATATCCACCTATCTCCATTGTTCAAATGCACCACAAAAAAAAAAAAAAAAAAAAAAAAAGACGGCTTTTTGAATAAGCTTTTACAAATAATCTCATAATTGCAAGCCAAAGCTTCTACTAAATTCCTTCCAAACATATAAATTGAAATTGATAAATAACCCCACTAAAATCACCAATCTTTTCACCTTGATTCGCTTGAGTCACCGGAACTTGTTCCAAGTTATCATCGTTTCCGGCGGGATTTGCCGGAACTTCAACTGATTCCGAAGAATTCACTCTCCGGTTCCTCCTCTTGTTCGATTTTCCGGCCATTTCTTTAACCTCCTCCAATTCCTATTCTACAAAATTTGTATTTCCACACAAAGAAAACCATTAAAATTCCAGGTATTTTACTTCTCTCTTTTCGTTTGCATAATCATAAGAAATGATGAAACCTGCTTCAAAATGAAAACCTATGCTTGAAAAAGAAAAAAAAAAAAAAAAAAAACTCAATAATGAAACCTGCTTCAAAAGCGAGGAAGGAAATGAAAACCTATGCTTGCCATTGAAAGATAAATTAAAAAGAAAAAAAAAAAAAAAAACTCAAGAGAAAGGTACAAACTTGCTTCAATCAAAACAGTGGTTGAAAATTCCCTTCTGTTTTTGCAGAAGCACACAAAAAAGTCACAGCTTTGATGCCTAATATGAACCCACTCACAGCTTTTTGGACGCCGTCCGCTCTGTAAGGCGGAGACGGGAGGTGTCGTCGGGTCTGGGCGGCAGCGATGGCGGCCGGTACTGTTGAGAGAGAGAGAGAGAGAGAGAGAGGAGCGAGTGAAAAGGGAGGGAGAGGGATTTTGGTGTGTTTTAGGGGTTTCGATTTGGGGGGTTTTTAGTCATTTAATATTTAAAAAAACGAATTAAAAATTAGTAAATTGCATTGTTTCATCGCAAACTATTCGGTTTTTACGTAATAGACTCTCAATTTTTAATTTTGCTAAATTTTAAAATCAATTATAATTAAAATTTAATAGTGAATAATGTTATTAAATTAAAAGTCTAAAACATGAGATTTACACGTAAAATAATTTAAAAAATAATAATTTTTATTTTTTATGTATAAATTACGTGTTTTAAATTATTAATTTGATGAGATTCGATACATATTGACCTTTAATTACAAATAATTTTAAAATTTTAAAGTGTAATTTATTAAAATTAAAAATTTAAAGTGTATTATATAATAAGTAAATAATTTAAGGTGTAATAGTACAATTTACCTTAAAAATTTATAATTAAATTGTTTTTTTTTCCTACACTATTTCTATTTTCTACTGGCTCTCCATTTTCATTGAGCAGAGGCGAAAACGAAAGGTTAGCTTTGCTTTTTTCTGTTGCATTGGATTTTGCGTTATTAATTTCTCTCCGCTCTCCTCTTCTCCTTTACGTTTTTTTCATTTTTTATTTCATATGGTCTTCTGTTATTTCGAAATATGTTCTTCTTTTTTCTAAAAAAAAAAATGAGAATAGAAAATAAAAATTCAATTTTTTTTCCTTTAAAAAAATTTAAGAAGAAAAAATAAAAAAAAAAGGCCTTTAATTTTTTCATTTGAAGAGTTTATACATCAATTCAATAAATTAAACGGACCCAAAATAAAAGGCCTTTTCTTTCATTTGAAGAGTTTCACATCAATTTCAGTATTTCTATGTATCAATCCACCAAATTCTAAATCCCAAACGCTCAAATCCAAAACCCACAAGTTCTCAAATGGCGAATAAGAAACCAGAGATAATAACAGACAAGACCCAAATGAGAAAATGGTCAAGAGCAATGAGATCCCAAGGCAAAACCATAGGCTTCGTCCCCACAATGGGGTATCTGCATGAGGACCGCATATCAATCATTAAAGAAGCTCACAACCATTCTGACCTCGTTGTTGTCTCAATCTACGTAAACCCAGGCCAGTTTTCTCCCTCCGAGGACCTCTCCACATACCCATCTGATTTCAATGGCGATATTCAGAAGCTCATGGATGTTCCCGGCGGTGTTGATGTCGTTTTCCACCCTCATAATCTGTATGACTATGGAACGACAGACCCAAGTGTGAAAAATGTTAATGGTTGTGATGGTGGTGATGAAGAGAGAGATGTTGGAGTGGTTTCGTGTTTGGAGAATAGTGGTTTGGGACATGAAACGTGGGTCAAAGTTGAGAGATTGGAGAAGAGCATGTGTGGGAAGAGTAGGCCTGTTTTCTTTAGAGGAGTTGCCACTGTTGTCACCAAGTTGTTTAATATAGTTGACCCTGATGTTGCCGTGTTTGGGAAGAAGGATTATCAGCAGCTGCGAGTTATTCAGCGGATGGTGAGGATTTTTTTTTTTTTTTCCTTTCCTTTTTTGTAAGTTTTCTTTTTTATTTGTTTGGAAAAGGGACAGAATTCATTTGTGATTTGAGCATGAATGTTGGTTGTATGAAAAATAGGCTCATGGCTTTGATTACGTGTGAAACTGGCTAACTTGGTGCAAGTTCTATTCTTCAAGAGCGAGAGCATTTTTGCAATTGGGTTTAGTTGTCTGTTATGATTCTGTGGTAGGAACCAGGAAGTTATGGATGGTTCTTGTTAACTGATTGTTGAGTTGATTTTTACAGGTTCGGGATAGGTTCTGAAGTAGTTCGTGAAAGTGAAGGCCTTGCAATGGGTTCACGGAATGTGTACCTCTCACCTGAAGAAAGAAAGCAGGTTTTCATCCAATGCTTGAAACTCTGTTTAATTTTACCCTTTTTTTATTCCCATTAAAGTTTTCTTTTTCAACCTTTCAAATTTCATGAAAGATGTTGTGTCTGGTAGTTAATCTGTTCTTTTTCTGCATCTCCAGGCATTGTCAATTAGCAGGTCCTTGTCAAAAGCTAGAATTGCTGCAGAAAAGAGTCAAGCTAATTGTCGAGAATTGAAAGAGTTAGTCATCAAAGCGATAGAAGAAGCCGGCGGAAGAGTTGATTATGCTGAGGTGACACATGAAACATGCTTCTCATCAGAAGCCCTTGTTTCTTTTGGACAGCTAGAACAAAATGATATGGGATTTTTTATGCACTCTGACTTTCCAATATACTTAGGATTTAGTACTTTTAAAGTTCGTGTTCTAGAACAAAAGGGAACATATGATCTGCTTTGTTTTGTCAACTTTTAATGATTTAAGATATTCAAGAACTGGAGCCTCTCATTCTTTTTTTTTTTTTTTTTTTTTTTGGTTATGATGAGGCCCGAATCAGAATATATTTTCTAAGATGTTATAACACGGTGCTGCTTTGTTTTGGCAGATTATTGACCAAGAAAGTTTGGTGGCCATGGAAGTGATCACAAGTCCCGTTGTGTTCTGTGTTGCTGCCTGTTTTGGGAAGGTCAGGTTGATAGACAACATGGAGATCAACATGTAAAAACGGCGGTTCATATAAGCCCTATTTTTTTTATACAATCGAAAAATAAGTTCTTCCTGCCTTTATTTATATAATTGGAATAAATTGTTGTTTTTAAAAATAAATGGTTATTGAATACCATCGTTCTATATTCTTTTGAAGATGTATCTCAATAGATTTGTCTTTCTTTCTTTCTTTATAGATGTATTATTGTTATAGTTGGACTATAAAAAGCAAAAGGAATTCTTGAATGATACATGGCACCTTTGTTTATTGTCATTGTTTTCCCAATTTCCAAAAAAAAAAAAAAAAAAAAAAAAAAACGTGATATGTACTTATAGATCAAAAGATCAAAAGATTGTGATAAAAATGCATCGCATGGAAGGTTGTGAGAATAAGAAAACCAGAAACACAAACTTAAGGGGCTTCAACGAAATGAGTAAAACAAATGAATCCCAGTCAAACAGTATTGAAGTTTTTCATTCTTGAATGTTTCAAATTTTGATGAAAATACTTGGATTTGATTTGTATTTGAATGCAAGAAAATCAAATAAAGTTTCCATAAGCAACCAAACATATAAATTAACACGGCAGAAAAGTTAGATGTTTCCTATCTAAAAGTCTCAATTTCATGAGATGATGAAAAAAATTGGATTTAGGTTGGTATGTTTAAATAGTTTTCTTTCTTTTTAAACAATCAACTTTTTTTTTTTTTAGAAAATACATTTAGTAATATTGCTTTTCTTTTGTTTTTGTAATTGCTCTCAATTTTTTGTTTGCAATTGAGGAATATTTCTCAATTTTTGAAAAAATGTAACTTTTTTATGTTTCTAAAGTCGAGGAAAAAACCAAAAATACCACTCAAGATAGTGAGAAATATTATCTATGTCACTCTATTTAAAAATGAACAATTGCCACTAAATTAATAAGAAGAATACACAAGAATACAATGACACTCAATTATTCAGAATAATACAGATAATTAGTTTTTTTAAATAAAAAGATCATGACAAACTATGAACGACTCTACAATGCTAATCCTAATTTGAAGATCCAACGACCCTGGTACAAACCTTGAACCGAACTTCATCCTCTAATCTTGACTCTATCCAGACCTCAGCTCCAACATCCACCTTTGATATCGACTTATCCCTTAATCTAAGCCTCATTCTAGCCAATTTTTGTTTTATCGTGTTAAGAAAACATAACAAAAAAACAAGATTGTCAAATGTATTTTAAAAAGTTTTTATTGTTTGTTTAAAAAAGAAAAAAAAATATATTAAAAAAAGATTTAGAATGGATTGAAGCTACTCATATTTAATGTTTTCTATTTATTTATTTCACAGAGGGACTAATTAAGTAATTATTATATATCTCTTTAGCCTAGAGATTAAATTTAGTGCAACTTTCTATATTTAACGTTTTTCATTTTATTTAATTTACGGAGGACTACGTGTGACACATTTTATTTTGTTCAAGGACCCAATTTCGTACAATTTTCAATACAAGGACTATTTTTGAAAGAAAAAGAAAGTTCAGGCTTTTCACGAAATTAACTTCTAAAATAAATGTTAGGATAAATTTTAAAAATAACCCCTGAACTTTTATCACTTATTCACCTTGTCCCCTGCAATATGGATTGGTACGTTAATTTGATTGATTTAAAAACCATGTCGTTTTTGAAAAATCACAAACAAAATATACAAAGTAAAATTGCATAAATCATCTAATGAATTAAAAAACCTATTCTTCTCTATTCAGAAGGTATTTATAAAAGTTCAACTAATCTGATTCCAAAACAATTTATTATTCAATGAACCTGATATATTTTAATGGGGTTTAACAGAAAATGAAAGTTTATTTTTTTTAAACATTGTGAAAACCTTAAAAAAGCTTTTTGTTAAAACGTTTGGTTGATGAATCAGAATCATAAAATTTTCTTGTGTTTTTTTGAATTTAAATCGAATCCTTGTTTAGTTAGTTTTTTGAGTAGTACGAAGTTTCCCAAGGTAGAGCTTGATGTTAATCTTGCATATATGTAACTATATAAAGTCATTTGGTCCAGAGTTGAATTTTAATAATAAGCTTTTTCCTTACTTTTTATCAAAAATTAATCTCGTTTTTAACGCTTTTTAAGAAAAAAAAAATGAAAATATTTTTGAATATTTTTTAAAGTGTAAAATGAGAGAGAAATAAAAATAAAATTTTGTAAAATAAAAGATAAATAAAAAAACTTTTAGTTATTTTTTTTATTTTTAGAAATTAAAACTTTTTTAAGGGAAAAAATCTCTTTGATAAACTACCAAATACATTTTTAAAATAAATATTTAAGATTGAAAATATTTTCATTTTCATATGAAAACAAAATCATTAACGTGCCCCTTGTGGTGCTTTGATCAATTAAAGGTGGTAGAAAGTTGTAAAACAATGTCCCTAAATCATGTTCTTCAACGTTGTTGTGTCTTTCATACTCATTACTGGTGCCAGAGGTTCAGAGTCTATATAGTCTATATAGTTGTTTTAGAGCTCAATATTTTCATTTATTTCACTTATTTGAGTTTAAAATTTAAGTTTTATTACAGTAAAAAATTTACAAAAACAATCACATTTAATTTTTTATTATAATAAAAAATTATCATAAAAATTACATATTAACTCAAATTAAAAATTTAAATTAACGAGCTATACAGACTCTAAGAATGTGTCTTTACAAAATTCAGATAGTTGTATTCTAAGTTAGATCATCATGAAGTTTGTTCTTGCACTTGGATATTATTTGAGAGGGGCGGAATCTATTCTTAAAGGTAGTGCTTTCTACCTAGCATGCCTCGACCTCCACCCCAAACCTTCTGTTCCCATTAAGCTATTAGTATTTAAAAACCATGTCGTTTTTGAGAAATCACAAAAATATACATTGCATATCATATAATGTAACCTATTCTTCTCTGCATACTAATATGACAAAAACTCAATGAACCTGATATATTTTAATGGGGTATACGAATGAGAGTTATTTTTTTTTAAAAGCAAACCTTAAAAAGTTTTGTTAAATATTAAAAATTCGTTTAGTATTAAAATTTAAATCAGGTTTATTATTTAGTACGAAAATTTAAATCAGATTTATTTTAATCGAGCTTATTTATCAAAACGGCTTAGTATATTTGAATATCAAATGTAAAATATCAAAATTTGAAGATCAAACTTCGTTTTAAAATTAAAACAAGGGGGGAAAAAAACCCTTCAATCAAATAATCAAAATTCGTTAAAAAAAAAGTCCTTAAAAAAAATCGTAAAAAAAAAGGGCAGATAAAAAAAAATTTGTAGAGCAAAAGGGCTGAAAATGGAGATTTCTCGGCCCCACCCCAGAGAAAACTCGTAAAAAATAAAAATAAAAAAACCTCCAATCTACGACATGTCGTTTGAAAATATCGGTCACTGTTTTTCCTCTCTAAACGTTGCTTTGCCCTAACTCGATGCCGCCACTTTTTCCTTCCCCTCCTCCTTCCTCCTCTCTCTGCTGCTGTCCACACTGCAAGTAACAGAGAAAGATAGGAGAGAGAGGGAGCTGTACTGATTTCCGAGTTCCAAAATCTCTCTCTCTCTCTCACTCTCTCTGCACAGAGTCATGTCGGCCAAATGGAGAGCCATACAACACCGCCACCGTTACACATACAACGCCGTCGTCTTCCCGGACTCCTACGCCGACTCCTTCTCCACCATTTCCTCCCGAAACAAGTTCTTCTCCCAACTCAAACTCTTCACCTCTCTCACCTCCCTCCACGCCCAACTCAACCACGCCAAATCCCTCGCCTGCTCCTTCTCCGACCTCCTCCTCACCGCCGACGAGCCTCTCGCCTCCCTCGCCGCCAAGCTTTACTTGCGGATTCTCTTCCTCGACAACTCCCTCCCTCTCCACCGAACTCTCGTCTCCGACCTCGCCAAAGCCCGCGCTTTTCGCTCTGTCATCAGCGCCTGCTTTCGCGATCTCTGCGCCGAGTATGGCGGAGGCGGCGCCGGTGACGGTGGGGGGAAGCGATTTCGCGTCTCGAGAACGGCGCTTTCGGTGATGGGCATGCCGAAAGTAGGGTATTTGGTTGATGTTGTTGAGGAATGCGCGGTTTTGGTGGCTTGGGATGTCGTCGGGAGTTTAAACGGCGTCGTTTCGGAGACCGAAAGGTGGGCCCGGCCTTCGCCGATTGTTATGGAGCAATGTCAGGAGGCTTTGTCTTGCTTGTATTACTTGCTTCAGCGTTTTCCTTCCAAGTTTAAGGATCAGGATTCGGAATCGAATGTTTTGGGAAGGAGTTTGAGCGTCGTTTTGAGCATTTTGACGTCGTTGTCGTTTTCAAGGGACTGTTATGTGGCTGCTGGGGTGAGCTTCTGTGCTGCTCTGCAAGTTTGTCTGAGTCCTGAAGATCTTGGCTTGGTTATAATTCAAGGTATATTTTACCAAACTGTTTTTTGTAATTCCGAGAATGATTTTGAGAATGCAGTTTTGAAAATCCCTTATGATGGAGATTTGTGTTCTGAGATACGTAGTTTTTCTTCGTTGAGTAGACTTTGCGTGGTAAGAGGGATTCTAACGGCGGTTCCGAGAGCAGTGCTGAACACTTGTTTTACTGTTTCTGGAGATAGTTCAAGGACTATACTTTATGATGGGGTTTTGCCTGAGTTGTGCAACTATTGTGAGAATCCTACGGATAGCCATTTTAACTTCCATGCACTCACTGTCTTGCAGATATGTTTGCAACAGATCAAGACCTCCATGTTAGCTAATCTCACCATCCAATCAATAACTATGACCCGATTCCGGAAGAAATGGGGACCCGGGTATTGAGAATTATATGGAACAATTTAGAGGATCCTTTGAATCAAACAGTTAAACAAGTTCATCTCGTTTTTGATCTGTTCTTGGACATTCAGTCATCTCTTCATTGGTCGGAAGGTAGTGAGAGAATAAAGCCATTCTTGCAAAAGATTGCCTCTGATCTTCTTCGCTTGGGGCCACGTTGTAAGGGAAGATATGTTCCTTTGGCTTCGCTCACCAAGAGGCTGGGGGTGAGGACTATGTTGGATATGAGTCCTCACTTGCTTTCAGAGACAGTTCATGCATATATGGACGATGATGTGTGTTGTGCAGCCACGTCGTTTTTGAAGTGTTTCCTAGAGTACTTGCGTGACGAGTGTTGGGCTAGTGAGGGAATTGAAGGTGGGTATGCACTTTTCAGAGGGCATTGTTTGTCCCCTGTTCTACGTGGACTTGCTTCTGGAGTTTCAAAACTACGCTCAAATTTGAATACTTATGCCTTGCCGGTTTTACTTGAAATTGATGTTGATAGTATATTTTCTATGCTTGCTTTTATCTCCATTGTCCCCACTGGAGATGGAAATAGGCTGTTATATCCTGAGCTCGGTGGTGCATACATGGAACTCCGAGTTGAACAGAAAGTGGCCATTTTAGTTTCATTGCTCAAGGTATCTCGTTTACTTGCTTTAATCGAAGGGGATATTGATTGGTGCAAAGATTCTTCAGTAAATCAAATAGAGTTGGGATTAGATACAAAATGCATTGGTCAAAAAGCTATTGTTTGCGTCAAGGGGATAGAGGTTGAAGTCCTTGTTGACTGGTTGGTGTTGGCACTGACCCATGTTGATGAGTCGCTCCGTGTTGATGCTGCAGAGTCGCTTTTCATAAATCCTAAGACGTCTAGTATGCCTTCCCATTTGGAGCTCACTTTGTTGAAGGAGGCAGTGCCATTAAACATGAGGTCCAGCTCAACAGCTTTTCAAATGAAGTGGGCGAGCTTGTTTAGAAAGTTCTTTGCTCGGGTTCGAACTGCATTGGAGAGACAATTTAAGCAGGGTAACTGGAAACCTCATGATCATTGCGGCAATAATGAAAAGCAGCTCATAAATGGAAGCGAGGAGACTGAAGCTAACAGAGCAAATAATCTTTTTTGTTTCATGAGGTGGTTGAGTTGCTTCCTATTTTTCTCTTGCTATCCATCGGCTCCTTACAAGAGAAAAATAATGGCTATGGATCTCATCCTCGTAATGCTTAATGTTTGGTCTATCTTGCCTTCCGCAACTCAAGAAAAATGTGACTCCTTTTCTTCTGAAAGGCAGCTTAATCCTTATAATGAAGGAATTACATTACCAGATTCAACTTTGTTGTTAGTTGGCTCAGTTATAGATAGTTGGGATAGGCTGAGGGAGAGCTCTTTCCGTATACTATTGCATTATCCCACACCACTGCCCGGAATTTCAGATGGAAACATGGTTCAAAACATGATTACATGGGCTAAGAAATTAGTCTGTAGTCCACGTGTGAGAGAAAGTGAGGCTGGAGCTTTGATTTTTCGGCTTATTTTCAGGAAGTACGTTTTGAATCTAGGTTGGATAGTGAACACTTCAGTGAATGTTGCTTGTTCACAGCCTAAACTAGAATTGGCAAATAGGCCTGATCAGGTTCTCAACTCTACACATCCTGTGATAGAGTATATAAAGTCACTAATTGATTGGTTGGATGCTGCTGTAAAGGAGGGAGAGATGGATCTTTCTGAGGCATGCAAAAATAGCTTTGTTCATGGTGTATTGCTGACACTACGGTACACTTTTGAGGAATTAGACTTTAACTTGGATGCCGTGTTGTCGAGTATCTCAGTAATGAGACATTTATTGGCAAAGCTCTTAGAGCTTGTGCTGCGAATTACTTCGCTGGCACTTTGGGTGGTTTCTGCAGATGCTTGGTATCTGCCCGAGGATATGGATGAGATGGTTGGTGACGATAGTTTCTTGGCGGAGGTTCCAGATGAGGTGGATTTGCACACACCTTCGGACAAAGATGAAGAAAAAGTTTCAAAACTAGAGCAAAATAGCAGGTCGTCAGACCAGGTTGTGATGGTTGGTTGCTGGCTTGCGATGAAAGAGGTACTTATTTGTTTTATGCCTAGTTTTCATTGATGCTCCTTTTAATTATCTTATAGTTTCTTGCCAAAAGTAAACAGTCCTTATAATTGTCATTTATTTCATTCAAAACAGTCCTTATAATCGTCATTTATTTCATTCACCTATAATCAACTATGCCTGCTGTATCCCCAAAAAAAAAAAAAAAAAAAAACACTTTGCCTGCTTTTACAGTTTGACCAATGGTGACTAGAAAGTGGATTCATTGGACAGTATGGATAGCTAATGTTAGGAAATAAATTGATTTCAGGTTAGTCTTCTTCTTGGGACCATCACAAGAAAGGTCCCTTTGCCATATGATGCAGAATCATTAGACACAGAAGGCAGCTCTTCCAGTGATGTTGAATTATCAGTTAGGACATCTGCTGCAATGCTTGAGGTGAAACAACTCGAAACAATTGGGAATCACTTTTTGGAAGTCCTTTTAAAGATGAAGCATAATGGTGCAATTGACAAGACAAGGGCCGGATTTACAGCTCTTTGTAATCGTCTACTGTGTTCAAATGATCCGCGGTATGTTTCTATCTTATTTTCGAGCTATGGGTTTTTCTATTTCTATTATTACATTTTTTTTTTGTGCTTTCAATGGATAAAATTTAAATCAAGCGTGCCCATTATAGTTAGAAGATGATTGTTTCTTACCAAAAAGAATACTATCAAAGAGCATTGGAAATGATTAAATTCAACCAGGTCTATTCTTTGTATTTACCAAGAAATTAACTTTTAAGTCAATCGTCTTGTGATCTTAGCTGACAGTAAGAAGGAAACAATTATAGACTGCTCTTGCTGTAGTTTTAAGAGAAAGTGATGGGGCTTGGAAGCGCTGAGGCATGCACTGTACTATTCAGAAAGGCCCGAAGAACTAGATGCAATATTATTCACATAACTAATTTTAATTTTTTCCCTTTTTTCTGACCTATCTGGCTGATCTCTGACTCTCGTGTCTATTACAAAGTCCTCTTCACAAAGTGCCTGTAGTTGACTCTTGGGTTTATCTGCAGAATTTGTTATTTGTTACTTGTTACTTGTTACCTGTAAAACTAGTCAGTAGTCACGCAAATTCATATTTTGCAATTTTCTAAAATGGATTTTTCCTTTTTAGACTTTGTCAGTTGACAGAATCATGGATGGAGCAACTAATGGACAGAACTGTAGCAAAGGGTCAAACGGTGGATAATTTATTAAGGAGGAGTGCAGGTATTCCTGCTGCATTTATTGCTCTATTTCTGTCAGAGCCAGAAGGCGCACCAAAGAAACTCCTCCCACGGGCTTTACGGTGGCTGATTGATGTTGCTAAGCAGCCTTTGCTGGATCAAGCTGAAATCAACAGCTCAAACGATGACTTGTGCATGCTTTCTTCAATGCAAACAAACCAAGATTTTAAGTGCAAAAGGTCACCTGATATGAATATCAGTGACATGGTCTCTAAGATCCGTGATGAGGGTGTCATTCCTACTGTTCATGCATTCAATGTCCTTAGAGCAGCTTTCAATGACACCAACCTAGCTACAGATACATCAGGTTTTGCTGCTGAGTCTTTGATTCTTTCTATTCGCTCTTTCTCTTCTCCATACTGGGAGGTAAGGAACAGTGCTTGTCTGGCATACACTGCCTTGGTACGTCGGATGATTGGATTTCTCAATGTTCATAAACGAGATTCTTCACGACGTGCACTAACTGGGCTTGAGTTTTTCCACAGGTTAGTTGTTTTATTTTTATTTTTTTAATTATTGAATACAATTAAGTCATTCTACTATTCTAGCAGGGGCGGTAGTTTCTTGCCTGTTTTTCAGTTTTGATATTCTTTATTTAAGTGATAATTTTTTTTTTTTTTTTTTTTTTTGAAACAGAGGAAATTTTATTAATGGAAAAAATTATCTACGTTGATAAATTATGTACTTAAGTGATAAATTAATTTTTGCACACTTCTTAAGATCGAAGTGAAATCTACCCCTGTAGCTTCTTTAGTGTCCAAGAGCCCTTTCGAAATTCTAGGCCAATTGAAATCAAAGAAATGTAATTATTACCTTTATGGGCTGATTGCTCGAGTTGCTTTTTATAGCTCTATTCAAACACAAGTTAGGATTGGAAAAGGTAGGACATTCATATGTTTCCTGTATCTAGCTAATATATACCTTGATTATTGAAGCTTAATTACGTAAACATTTTATATACTACTTGGACTTGGACTTGGACTATTCTTTGCTCTGACTTTTACATGCTTACGTTTGACTTTGATTGCCGGACCTCTTTGGATGTGCCAAGTTAAGTAAGATGAATACAGTGTCTTTACGAATACTTGAAATAATTTGGAGAGCTCTTATTTATGTCTTCCTCATTATCATGGACTTTTCTGATTAAGTTCTGATAGTTACATGTTTTCTCGGAGAATTCTAATGAAATTTCATTTGACTGAAGGTATCCCTCATTGCATCCATTTCTGTTGAGTGAACTGAAAGTTGCAACTCAGCTGCTTGGAAATGGGTCATCTGGAGATTCAAAGTCCAACATGGCAAATGTGGTGCACCCTAGCTTGTGCCCAATGCTTATTCTTTTAACCAGACTCAAGCCCTCAACAATTGCAAGTGAAACTGGAGATGAGCTAGATCCCTTTTTGCTTATGCCATTAATTAGGAGATGCTCGACCCAAAGCAATCTTAAAGTCCGTCTTCTTGCGTCTAGAGCTTTGACTGGTCTTGTTTCTAATGAAAAATTGCAGACTGTGCTCCTCAATATAGCCTCTGAGTTGCCTTCAGTGGATAACCGCCAACAAACCAAACAAATGGATCGCAGCATGCTTCATTCAATTGGATTCATGGAATACTATTGCAACTTGGTTCTCTTCTTGATGCAAATTGTCGAAATCTGGCTGATTTCTCAAAGAAAGATCAGATCCTATCCGACTTGATTCAAGTTCTTTTCAGGTGTTCCTGGATAGCAAGCCCTAGGCTGTGTTCTTGCCCAATCCTTAATGCCTCTTTCTTAAAGGTGCTCGATCACATGTTAAGTATTTCTAGAACATGCAATACAAGCAGAAGCTTTAATGCTATCCGAAATCTACTTTTGGAGTTATCCACAGAATGCTTAGATGTAGAAGCTTCTTATGGGCTACCATATTATGATCCAACTACAGCAGAACTTCGTCAGCAAGCTCGCGGTATCTTACTTCAGTTGTGTGTTTCAAGTATTTGAGGAAGGGACTGAAGACATTTTACTGTTGCCGCAACAATCTTCTCCACTGAATTCAGGCTTGTCGAATGTGCCTGAAAAAGATAACACTTTTGCAGGACTTGAAGAAAGGTTTGTCCGCTCTCTGTCAGATTCAGCATACGAGGTTCGACTTGCAGCATTGAAGTGGCTATTTAAGTTTCTACAATCAACAGAATCTGAAGCTGAATGTCATTACCAGTACAGCAGTGAGATCATGATTATTCAGCACTGGGCCAGCACCAAACTCCAGCCAACATTCTTTAAGCTCCTAGACTTAGAAAAGAATCACAGATGTTCGTATTATATTCTGAGGATTCTTTTCACCTGGAACTCTCTGCAGTTTAGGAAGGCCTGAGAATAAAAGATCAACTGAAGCAATTTATATTGGTGGGATGGATTGTGATTCTGTGTTTCTGATTTGGGATAAGTTCATCTCCTTATACAAGATCGCAAGGCATGCAAAAACACGTGAAACACTAGTATGCTGTATGGGCGTTTGTGTAAAGAGGATTGCACGTTTATTTGCAGGCTACATTCTTATTTATGTTGAACAGAAGAAATTGATCGAACATGTTGAGTCAGAACAATTGGCCCAAATGTACAACAGAATTTCATATTTCACCAACCTAATTAAAAAGCACAGCGCTTCATCTGAGCCAGTAAGCATGCGCAAGGCAGCAGCAGAATCTATTGTAGCTTCTGGTTTGCTAGAGCAAGCTGCACTGGTTGGTTCTTCTATATCAGCTAGTGAATTCCCATCCAATAATCTGCGCTCTGCTTTTGAACTGAATGAAGGTGTCAATATGTATGCTCGTCAAATACTAGATATATGGTTCGCATGCATCAAGTTGCTGGAGGATGAGGATGACGGAATTAGGCTAAGGCTTGCCATAGATGTTCAGGAGTGCTTCTCATGCAAATCATCTGTTAGAAGCTCTCAATCAGAAGTAGTTCCAACCCAAGTGGACAAAGTGATAGGATTGAGTTTTGAGCATCTCTCTTCTATCTTTGGTTATTGGATAGAGTACTTTGATCGTCTTTTACAGTCGATACTAAATGCAGCAGAAAACTACGAGGTCTCTAATGGGGATCTTGTTAGACGCGTCTTTGACAAGGAGATCGATAATCATCACGAAGAGAAGCTGTTGATCAGTCAGATTTGTTGTTCCCATTTGGAGAAGCTACCAATTTTTAAATATTGGGCAGTTGACTTGTTGGACAAGCAGCGGTTTAGGAAATATCTACTTAACTGGCGACGGCGATTTTCCCATGGGTTGATGTCATTTACGAAGGACCATGGTGAGAAACAGGGTGAACTCAATTGGTTTGGCGGTGTGGGCAACCACAAGGATGCTTTTCTACCACTTTATTCCAATTTACTCGGCTTTTATGTCCTATCAAACTGCATTTTCAACGGGAAAGTTGAGAATGGTGCAGGTTTGCTATCTCACGTGGTTGAACTAGGTGGAAATCTGAAACCATTTCTCGGGAACCCGTTGATCTCTAATCTCTATTTGTTAGTAGTTAAATCACATGAGAAAGTCGTTGGAGAAACCATTAAAGATCTGATCCCTGAATCCAGAGAAGACAATGCAATATGGGACGGCTTTGATCCTTATTTCCTTCTTAGATAAGCTTCAATCTGTAGGATACCTGCTATTATTTATACATATATTCAATTATTCATCGAGTTTCTCTTGAATTTTAACTCATGTACTATCTATACGATTCAGCTGACCATATAGCAAATCTGTAGCGGACTTCTCCTCATGCTTAATGCACGGGCTGAAGTTTTGTTGTTGGTATTGCATTTTGTTCAGCTTTTCCAATCTCTATTTATTTGTGAATGGCCAAAATTTATTTATTTATTTATTTAATTTTTGAAAAGGATAATATATTTCCAATCAAAGCCACACAAACACTAATAAGTAAGCACATTGATTTTGGACTTTAATAATACCACCATTTTAAATTGTATTTAAAGTTGTTGAAAAATAATTCTAATAAAAAGAACTCATTTTTTCAAGAAAAATCCTAGAAAATTACTGCCTAGTTTATAAACTCGTCCCAGAGTAGAGGTGTCAAATGGGCCGGGCCGTCTATGTCCGCAATAGTTTAAATTGTAGACGGCACGTGTAATTAGGGCCGGGCTTCAACTTTCGTTGGCCCAAGCACGTGGAGGCCCGCGGCACGAATTTTTATTCGCCCGCCCAAGCCCGCGAAACGGCCCCGAAGAAGCCTATTTCACGTTCAAAGACGTGATGGGCCTTCCGTTTAAAAATCACGTGCCGCACGTTGGGCTCGCGAAGGGCCCAATGGAAAAATACCAAATTTC
Organism: Morus alba; assembly: GCA_012066045.3. Taxonomy (NCBI): domain Eukaryota; kingdom Viridiplantae; phylum Streptophyta; class Magnoliopsida; order Rosales; family Moraceae; genus Morus; species Morus alba. The sequence goes on from CP050233.2 coordinate 17,039,308, forward strand.
AAGTTTTCAACCCTAAAATTCCCTATAAATACCCCTTAATTCCACCATAAATCTCACACAACAATTCACTCTCATCTTTTCATCTCACTCCCATTCTATCTCTCAACTTCTCTCTTTGATTTTGATTCTAAGCTTTTTTCTCGCGTTCATTCATTTTCTAGCTCTTTCATTTACAAAGTTCAATCAAGTTCTATCAATTTCCAGAAAATGGTCTCACCAAACTTTCCTGATTTCACTGCTCTTCGTGAGCTTGGTGATGAGACATTTTTTGAGGAAAAAATGATGCCTTCCAACGCCACCCTCACTGAACCAGAAAATGCTCCGATAAAAAAATGCTTCAAAGACACAACGAGAAAATCAGAGAACGTTGAAGAGAGGAAAAAGGCGCAAACTTCTCCGGCATGGCAAACATTTTTCGAGGAGCCCCGACCAAATCCAAAAAACAGGTGAGATGGAAATTGTGCGGTATGTAAATATTGTAAAAAACATTTTTCTAATAAAAGGGTGGGGGTCTCGGGTCATCTAGATAGACATTGGAAAGTATGTCTACCATTGCACCAAGGTGGGAGTGTGGACTCCGCCAACAAACACTATCACTCACATTTGGCGTGTTTGTGAGGCACTAACTAAATTTCTAGCTAGTGCCGAATTGCCTCTTTCTTTTGCAGATGATGCCTCCTTCAAAGAATTCATTCAGATAGCCTTTTGCCCACAATTTAAACGGGTAAGTAGAAACACATCTCGTTCTGATTGCATGAAAATTTTTTATGCAATGAGACAATCTCTTGTTGATAATTTTAGGACTTTTAATGCTACTGTGTCTTGCACTTCTGATTTGTGGGAGGGGTGTAATAAAACTGGATATTTATGTGTCACAGCGCACTATGTTGATGACGATTGGGTTTTACAAAAAAGAATAATTGGTTTTCATTTATGTCCATATCCTCATAACGCAACAGTTATTTTTAGTACAATAATGAAAATTTTTGGATTTTATGGGATAAAAGATAAAGTTTTAACAATTACTTTTGATAATGCGTCAGCTAATACATCTGCAATTAATCTATTTAAACGTAGTTTGAAACCGGCATTTAGAGGGGAAATCTTTCATTAATGGTGCGCATGTCACATAATTAATTTAGTAGTTCAGGCAGGAATTAAACATATCCCAGCTAATCTCACAAATATTAGAGAATCATTATCCTTCATATCTAGTTCTGGAGCTCGGCTCCAAGAATTCAAACAATATTGCAGGAACAGCCAGATGTGCCCAAGAAAGTTTCCAACTGACGTGAGACATAGGTGGAATTCAACATATTTAATGTTGAAGGCGGCACTCCCGTATTCACAGCTTATCACAACATATGTAAACAATAAGAACGATCAAATTTTAATTTTCGATCCTAATTGGCAAATTGCTAAGTATTTTTTTAAATTTTTAGAAGTTTTTTACAATACTACTGAATTACTTTCTGGAGTTTATTATCCTACTACACATTTAGCTTTATATAAACTATTTAATATTTCAGAAACATTTTCTTATTATAGGGATACATAACTTTTTGGAAATATAGTTAACTTAATGGAAAATAAATTTAAAAGTTATTGGTCAGGTTGTCCTATGTTATATGCATTGGCAACCATTTTAGATCCTAGGTGCGAAGTAGATGGAACTGAATCATTAATGACTGCTACCGCAAAGAATTTAAATATAGACATGCAACTAAGTATTACTGACGCTAAGAAAATGTTAGAAAAAGTTTTTAGTTTGTATGAAGTAACATATAGCACAGGTCAAAAAGAACAGGGAAGTTCGTTGTCAACTACCAGTTCGGGGCCTAAGGGATCGTCGTGGAGTTTCTTAAAGAAGAAAGAGAAAACGGCAGGATCGTCATCAACACAAACGTCTACGGAACTAGTCAAATATTTTGAAGTAAATTTTATAATCGATGAGGACAAACTAGACATCTTACAGTGGTGGAAGAGCAAGACAGATCGTTTTCCAACATTGTCCATAATAGCTCGTGACATTTTGACAACTCCAGTATCAACGGTAGCATCAGAGCAAGCTTTTAGCGCAAGCAACCGAATTCTTGACGAGAAGAGAAGCATAATACATCCAGACATGTTGGAGGGACTAATGTGCGTTAAAGGCGGGAAGATGAAGACGAAAACAACAACAACACAGATGATTCGATGCAAGAATATTTTTCTAACTTAGAAATAACAGTAATCTTCGGAAGTACTTAGATTTGTAATTTACTATTCCTAGCTATGCACTCTTTTTTTTTTCCTTCGCTAAGGTTTTGTCCCGATCTCCCCCATGGGTTTTACTTAGCAAGGTTTTTTAACGAGGCAGTCATTTATGTGTACTCTTATTACGTCAATTCAATAAAATCACATCTTTTGGGGCATATGATATATATTTTTTTAAATAAATTTTTTTAAAAAAAAAATACAAGAGCTTGGGCCCAGGCACGGCCCCGGCCCTCATGGATTAGGGCCAAGGGCTGGACCGGCCTGAGTTTTTAAACTCGGCCCAGCCCGTGATGGGGGGGTCAAGCGTGCCATGCGCGTTTGACATCTCTATCCCGGAGAAAAAAAAGAAGATGTTTTGATTCTTTGAAGTCAAAAGAAAAAAGAAGCGTAAATTTTTTTTTTTTGCTAATGGAAGGAAACAGAAAATTAGTTAGTTAATTTTTTTTTTTTTCTTTTGCCCCGACTCAGCCGCGGGCCCGTGATGGGCCTGGGGTCAAGCGTGCCATGCCGGCCCGGCATGACACGTTTGACATCTCTATCCCAGAGGGAAAAAGAAGATGTTTTGATTCTTTGAAGTCAAAAGAAAAAAGAAGCAGAAATTTTTTTTTTGCTAATGGAAGGAAACAGAAAATTAGTTAGTTAATCTTGTGGGCCTCGAGAATATTCATCATGGGCTTTTTTATCCAACCCACCCCAACTTTAAGTTGAAATATATTCTTAAAAAATAAAAAATTTAATGTATGAGTATGGAGTTTCACATTTAATTTTTAATAAATATTTTTTTTATTAAAAAACGTTAATAAAAGATAAAAATTTTAAGGTCTGTTCATTTCGTTAATTTGAGTTTATAATTTGAATTGAAATGTGATTTTATATGAGAATTTTTTATTGTAGTAAAAAAATTAAATGTGACTATTTTTAAGAAATTTTTCTATAACAAAACTTATATTCTAAACTCGAATTGATGAATTAAACGAGGCCTTAACTAATTCATTTGAATATTTGAAAAAATGACCCAATATTCTTCATCCAGACTGAAATACCAAACAAAGTCCTCATTATCAGGATAGCTCGTCAAAGAGAACAAGGGTAGAAAAGAGTTTTCACACAACATTTTCCTTCCGCTTTCCCCAAAATATCTTGTTGTCTAAAACCCTACGATGATGTCAGGTTCACTCTGATTGTGGGTGGGTCCCATTCTTCGTCTCTCTCACACAAAAACCCGCAAGTAACAAGAGCAAAGGACTTCTTTTCTCTTATATAAATACTTCGAAATGCCGTAAGCCCTTCTGCTTGGTGAGTTCGTAAGCCCTTCTGCTTTGTCTAACTCACCAGAAAAAAAAAAAAAAAAAAATCCTCTGATTGAGAAATGGTGGTCGACAAGGGCAAGAAAAAGAAGGTTTCTCCCGACGAGGAATTCGACCATGTCGATGAGGAGCTCCTTATCGCAATCGAGAAGTTGCAGGAGCTTCAAGACGACCTCGACAAGGTTTCTCTCTCTCTCTCTCTCTCTCTAAAATTTTCTGTGTTTTTGTTCTTGCATGTCGTCATTGTTGTGTAGAACATGATTCTGCTTGTGTGTGTAGGTTTTTGTTCATGTTACTGTATCTAATGTAAAATTGTTTGACTTTTCGTCTTGTTTGCTAAAAAGTTCTTGAAACAAATGTCATAAATTGTCACTTTTCTTTTCTGATGCGTAAGAGATTACTTATTTTGGATTAGTTTTACAAAGGATTTTGATACAATGTGAATTGATTGTGAATGTGAGTTTCAGGATTTGCGGCTAATGAATGCGATTTTAGGATTAGTTTTGGTTGTGAAAGTTTGGAATATGAATTCTTAATGACAGGTTAATGAAGAGGCCACTGACAAAGTCTTGGAAGTGGAGCAAAAGTATAACGAGATTCGCCGACCCGTCTATGTTAAGCGGAATGATGTTATCAAGGCCATTCCTGATTTCTGGCTCACCGCTGTTAGTGATTTCTATACTTGAGATTCTCTAGTTTTAGTTTATGAATCACTAATTAGCTTCTAATTAGCTTTACATCTGTTTTTATGCGTGTAATTACATCGAAAGAATGAAACTTTCGCGTCTTTGTGACTTTAGTGTTGTTGCTTTGTGCAGTTCCTGAGCCATCCAGCACTCTCTGATCTTTTGAGTGATGAAGATCAGAAGGTTGGTCACATGATTATGGAAAATTTGACCGGCCATATTGTTCAATTTGGTCTAAACTAGTCATGTTATGTTAGATTTCTGTTGATTAACCTCTGTCTTTTCTGTAACTGGACATAGTTTGATGGCGATATAAATTTTTCTATATTTCTAAAATGTTTCTCTCTGTTTCTGGTATAGATTTTTAAGTATTTATACTCTCTTGATGTGGAGGACTTTAAAGATATAAAGTCAGGATACTCCATCACGTTTGTAAGTTTTCTTTCTCTCCCTTTTTCCCCCCTTTAAGCATGCCTAGTTGTTGATTCTTTCCTTTTCTTTACCTTATTTTATCTACTTTTTGCTGAGTGCAATTTTATGGTGTGTTGAGTTCACCTCTTGAGTTGCATTCTGGTTATGTGCTGTCGTTAAATTTTTCTGTAATTTATTCTTCATTGCAGAATTTCAATAACAACCCTTATTTTGAAGATGCAAAGCTTTCAAAAACCTTCACCTTCTCTGATGAAGGAACGACTAAAATATCTGGTACAACCATCAAGTGGAAAGAGGGCATGGTAATGTCACACTCTTGCACCTTCTAGATTTTATTCTGTTATTTTTGTTTTTCCTTTGACAATCACAACATACTATGAACTGCTTGTGTAGGCTGCTGCTGTTAGTGGAGTTAATCACGAGAAAAAAGGAAAAAAGCAGCCTCTTGTTAACCAGAGGTCCATTCTTTTAATTCCACATGCTTTTCATCTTTTGTAGGCATGCTTTTAATTTATTCCAGATGGTAGTGTTTGAAATGCCTGCTGTTGGATTAGGATCTTTACCTAGTGGTGCATACGTAGATGTGGCAAGCCATTGTTCTTTACAATGTAACTTACAAAGATAAAACTTCTTTACAACGGTACTGGGAAAAGGGAAGAAAAAAAAAAAAAAAAAGAAAAACAGAAAAAACAAGGTTTGAATTACTGACAAACAAATTTGTATGATCAACGTGTTGTTCACTCTGTTTTCTGTAAAATGGTTATGTTTTACAAATTAAAATCTTGTCGAAACAAATCTTCTTGGTAACAAAGTAGGATTCTTCTTCAGGTACAATGCCAAAGTAGTTTTTCTCTTTTGCTCCCATCTTTTTGCTTTATGTGACAGAAGTTAAAAAAAATCCTTTTTGTTTATGGAAAATTTGCCGACATGACTAATAGTTTCAAAAGGTTTTATTTGTTTATTGAAATTCCTATCCCAGGAAACAGTGACAAATCCAGGATATGATACTGGTGACAAATAGTATATAAATTGTTAGTTGTTGCTCATATTTGCTGGACGAGTGATTTTTGGAAAAGTAAAGAATAAAAAATAAAAGATGTCTGAACTACATTCAGTCTGCACTTTGAGAGCAAGATGAATTCTAATTGAAAAAATTGGGAGCTGTTAATTATACATGATAGAATATAGACACATATAAATCTATCTAATTGCTGCCTCGCGTTATAAGAAATAGAGTACATTGTGCCTGTGAACTTTTTTTTTTTTTAAATTCTTTTCCATAGTCATAAGCTGCTTTAGGTTCCATTGTCATACACTTAACCCATATCTACAGCCACTGTCATGAACTTCTTTATATTCGAGTATACATGCATAAGTTTATTTAACCTTGTGTGTTTGCCATGATCTTTGTTGACTCACTAAGAAACAGTTTATAAATGCAGCTTCTTTACTTGGTTTAGCGAAACTGAACAGAAAGACATAATAGAGGTTCAGGATGAGGCAAGTTTTTATTTGTTTCTTTTGTTGATTTATGATTGCGTATAGATACATGTAATATAGCATCTATTCTTTTATGTTTGCTCTTCAATGCGCGCTGTCAAATCGGTTAATGATGATTGTTTTAACAGTTCTTAGTTTCATGATTGTGAATTCATCTTTTGACGGTTCTTAGTTTCCTAATTGTGAATTCATCTTTCAATGTTCTACTACTTTCGAAATTATATGGCCATTGTTAAATTCACATAGAAATTAATTCTTCTTTCCTTTTCGTTTACAAACTCCTTTATTAATTTGCTTTTTCTCCGTGAAATTGCAGGTAGGAGAGATAATTAAGGAGGACTTATGGCCCAATCCTCTGAAGTACTTCAATTATGTAATACTATCTCATCATATCTATATTCGTTTTTATTCTTTCTCTGAAATTTTCTCTTTTATTTCTAGAGGTACTTTATTGGCGATTTTCCTTTCTAGCCACCTTGTTCTTAGAAGTACATGTGTAATTATTGTTACAGGAGCCCAACGAAGAGGATTCTGTTAACGACCATGATGTCGGCAGGATAACGTACAGGGTAAAGTAACCAAACTTCATTTTTCTTATAGGCTTTATCTATGCTATTATATTACAAAAAGTTACCCGCATAGTCAACTTTCTCTTCTCTCTTCAAAGCGACTCTAGCGGTTCGGTTACTTCGAAAAACATTTCACAGAGTTGAAAAACTTGCTTCCAATGTCCTGACTATTGCATGGCGCATATATATATATATATATATATATATATATATAAATAGGAGTATGGTAATGATGACGACGAACAAGAAGAAGAAGATGATGACGACTCCGACGACTATGATGACGATGAAGAATGAGACCAGTAAACCATTTCTTAGCTCTTTTTGAGTTCTTCCTTTTTGATGGATCTTGGCAATCATAGAAACATCATACAGATTACCTTTTTGATTATATTGGATGATAATTTTACTTGATGGCAGGTAACATGTAGTAAATAGATGCTGCATATTAACTGATCTTTTGCGGGTTTTTTTTTTTTTTTTCTATTTATTTATTTTTTCTAAAGTACTGGTCTCTTGTTGAGTTATTAATTATGTGTTAGGTAATATGCTTTCTTTCTTCCCTCTACTTGGTAAGTATGTTATTGAAACAAATATATATAGAGGTACGGGAAAGTGCTATTCCGTTTCATAACCAGAAAGATTTTAATTTCTTGTTGAGTAAGTTGTATTATTTTATTGGATATACATACCATCGACTTTCCTAAACTCTAATGTGTATTTTTTAAATGTTATTACTTTGTCTTTTGATAAATTTAAATGTTATTAGATTTTAGTTATTTGTTGAATTATGTGATTGTTGTGTTTTTTTTTTTTTTTTTTTTTTTTTTTTTTTTTTTTTGGTGACTCTTAAATTTCATATGATTGGTTAATTGATATTTGAAGGACTCGTTTAGTTCACGCGTTTGTGAGAAGAAATTTTTAAACTCAAATTTTTTATAAGATAAAAAAGACTAGTAGAATTAGAAGCATGTTTAAGTATATCTACCAAATGGAGCTGAAATAAAACATATATTTAGTAAAGCGAGTTTCTCTGATGTGACAAAAGGTCACCCATATGCAAACTCGTCATGTTGTCATTGTTGTCATCTCTATTATAGATAGGATTGTTTGTCAAAATTCAAAAAATTTTAACTTATATTTTTTTTTATTAATTTCAATTATTAATATAGTCAAAATTAAGAGAAAATAAACTTTTGTTCAAGTCCAATTTCAACTATTAATATAGTGAAAATTAAGTGTGAGGCTATGGAAGGATTCACTTCCTTTATATAGAGTAGTTGAGGGTAGGATTTTTGCATCTCTTCTTCATTGGAATTCTTGCAACTTTAGTTGTTAGTTGTCAAGGTTTGAAAAATGTAAAATATATTAATAAATATTATTGAGACCACAATAAAATGAGAATAATGTGGTTAAGTGGTTAGTTGATGGTTTTTTACCCTCTAGGTTGAAGGTTCAAACCTCCACCTGTGCAAAATTTTTTTTTTAAGTGTGTAATAGTAGTCGGTCGGTTTAGTTTAACTGACAATTTCAGCCACTGGAACCGACAAATGACTATCCATGTGTGGTGGTCAGTATCGACTGTCGACAGCCAATTTTACTTCTGATCGGTTTTCTTCAGTTGTCTAGTGATCGGTGTCGGTTTTGCGGTTTTTTTGAACAGCCTTAATTATAGACTATCCCTTGTGAATTGTGATCTTTCTAACCGGGGGTACATGTAAATGGTCATTTTACATGTACTAAAATTATTACTTTGGATCGGTTAGAAAAAGTGTTTTTTTTTTTTTTTCTAAGAAAACTCAAAAAAGAAAAAAAAGGAAAAAGAAAATACTCTCCAAAAATTTGCTTGCTCAATGGGTTACTTTTAATCTTTTATATTGTTTATATTAATTATATGTAGGAAATAATTTTATTTAATATTATATGTGATTCGTTTTATCTCTAACCTATTTTCCGTTTTTTTACTTTTGCCCTTTTTTAACAAGTCCAACCACTCTTTTGTTTACATTTCTTCCCTCCTGGCTCCTACTGTACATTTCTGCTTTCTTAATTTTCATCATTAGCTCAATAACTAATAACTAGCGCATTAAGACATATACAAATTTATGTTTATTAATTAAATTTTGTTAAACTTATTTGACAATTTAATAATTAATTTACGTCAAAATAGCTAGAAACCATTTCATGTTTTATTTTTACAATTTTGCTTCTTTTTTTTTTGTTTGCTTGAAATTTTATTATTTTGTTTCTTATTGATTATATAGTTTTACCGAATTCTTAAGAAAATAATATTATAATACATTAAAAAATTAAAGGCTCTTGTAATAGTACTTTTTTTAGAATTGTCATGTGACGGCATCTTCTCTTCCATTTCTTTTCTCTTTTTTTCTTCTTTACTTTTGTATCTTCATTTTTTTCATCCTTTAAATGTTTTTTTTTTTTTTTTTTTTTTTTTTTTTTTTTTTTTGCAATTTATTTATTTTTATTAATAACAAAAAGCCTAAACGTTTCTCACACGTGCGAAACACGTGACTTCAACTAGTAAATTAAAAAACTAAACTAAACTCTTTTAAAAGCCCTATGCATTAAGTTTAACGGAAATTAACATTTAATTAATATTTTTGGGGGTATTTTCATACTTCTATAGTTTAAAATTTGAAATTAAAACTAAAACTAATTTAAATTTTGACTTTTAATTATGAAACATTCAATCAATGAATATAAATTGAAAATTTTATAAATCTATTTTTTGGTAGAATAAAAAATTTATGAAGTTTTTTTAAATATTTTTTATGGTAAAAATAATCAAATGAAAATAAGAAACTTTTTTTTTTTTCAAATAAGAATAAAAATTTATGAAGTTTATTTTTTTATTACTCATTTTTAATAAATATTTTTTTATTAATGTAATTATTTAATTAAAAATATTATGAATAAAAAATAAAAAATAAAAATCTCTATTTATACGGAAAGCTATTTATCAAGATTAACTTTTATTTTTAGATTAGAATAATGTGATTAGAATTATTTTTAATTTACGTCTATTTTTTATGAGAAAAAATACTGTAACGAATTATGAATCATGATTCAAATTAGGGAATGAATTCTCTAACCAAACAACCCATTAATCAGTTGAGACTTGAGACCTGAGACTAGTCTTTTTGATAGAAGAATTTATTTTGTGATTTGAATTATAATTTATAGTTTATTATAGTATTTTTTTTTATAAAAAATACATATAAATTAAAAATAATTTTAATCACATGGACGACTCTTACTTTAGCTTGTAGAGACCCACTCAAAACCTGATCAGTCAGTCTCCATCGTAGCCGTCGCTGGTCCTGCAACGCCATCGCATTCTCACTGGTTCAGTGGCCGTGGATCAGGTAATTTTTGTTAGTTTAAACAAACATCTTCAAAATTAAAATCTTCTTCTTCAATTCTCACTCTCGAGGTTTCTTCCTCCAAGCCACTCAGGAATAATGGGTTTTGTGCTCTCTCGTATTTTCATTCCAATCATTCCCTTTCTGACATAATTAATTGCTTTTATATATATATATATATATATATATATATATATCTGTGTGCGTGTGTGTGTATAGTTGTGAATCGAACGAAAAAAAAAAAGAATTTGGTGAGTGTATTTGTCTGTTAAGAAACTGGCGATAATTTACATTTTTATATCTTCTTCATATTGATCATTTTTGTGAGTTTCTTCTCATGCCGAATCTTGAAAACTTTTTTTTTTTTTTTTTTTTTTTTTTTTAATATAGGCTTGAACAAACAAATATCAATTCAAAAAAGACCAGGTAGTTTTGAGTGCTGCAGAAATGGCAAGTAATTACCATCACCTGCCAAAGGAGCTTATTGTAGAGATAATGTCGCGGCTGCCTACCGAGTCTCTGATTCGGTGCAAGTGTGTCTGCAAGTCGTGGTTTGCGCTTATCAATGATATCATCTCCGACCAGACATTCGTGGCCAAGCATCTCCACAATGTCAACAGCAAGATCTCGTCCTCCTCATCCTTGCTTCACGTTGATTGTCATGGAAGATTCTCGTTGCTCACAAGTTTTGGTTATGATGATTATGATGAGAATGACCGCATTCGATGTGTTACTAAAGCGTTGAATTTTCCGATTGGAGCGGACGACGTTGACTCACTTTGTCACTGTGATGGCATTTTTTGCATAATATATTCAGGGGAAAATGCTGTTTTGTTCAATCCCGCAATCAAGGAATCCAGAGTTCTTCCGACACCATGCTTTAATATTATTTGTCTGTTGGAAACGGGATTTGGCTATGATCCCAGGGCTAATGACTACAAGGTTGTTAGGTTTGGAGCTTCTTGGGTGGAGGGTTGTTTTAAGATTAAGAATGTAGCTGAAGTGTATAGTATGACAACTGACTGTTGGAAAGAGATTGAGATGCAAATCGAACTTCGTGGCACATATTCTGATAAAAAAGTATTTTGCAAAGGAGTTTTTTTTTGGCTTGTTTGCGACATTGATTACTCCGACGCGGTCCTTTCTTTTGATATGAGTGATGAGGTATTTGGTGTGATACCTTTACCAAATGATCTTGGAGAACTTCAAACGTTAGGAAATATTGAACTTGCAGTATGGAGCGCAGTCGTTGCCCTCTGTTTCATTTCAGAAGAAAGTGAGGATCCAATATTGTATTTAGAAGTGTGGATGATGAATGATTGTTCCAATGGTGCTAAAGGTTCTTGTTGTTGGGTCAAACATCTAAGGATCCAACTCTTTGAAGGCAGATTTTATCCACGCATATTTTGGAAGAATGATGAACTCCTTATGGTTGGGCAAAATACTGATGAATGGCTGGTGTCCTACAATCCTTGCAGCAAAAAGATTAGGAATGTTATGGTTCATGGGGCGATGCCAAGTTGGTTGGGAATTTTGTACGCTGGGAGTCTTGTCTCAGTGCGTAGAAGGGAACAAGCTTAGTTGCAAGTATAAATATTGTGTAATTGTGCTATGGCAACAAAATTGACAGTGGTATCACTGAAGCAGTTGAAGGTGGATCTGTCGTGATGATGTTTTCATGCCTGATCTTTTTTTTTTTTTTTTTTTTTTTTTTTTTGTTATATGGAATATAATGTAAGTTGCAAGAATAAATACAATGTAAGTTTGTTTTGTTTGACGTCGTTTTAACTGGAATTTGACGTCCTTTATGCACTAGTTGTTGTTGTGCATGTGTAAGTTTACTTCCTTTTTTTTTTTTTTTTTTTTTTTTTTTTTTTTTTTTTTTTTTTTTTTTGTGCGGAGAAAATGGTTATGCTAAGTCTTATCAGTGATTGGAGTGTTTTGGATTATTAACTAAAATTTGATTAGTCGATTGAGATCTACTTATCGATGCATCGTTTAATGTAGGCATGAGAATTTACTTCTTACTACTTTCTAGGTTAGTTTGAAATTGAATCTGCCTATACTTAATTGATAAGGAATAATAGGCATTGGAGATTTGCTTAATTGATGGAAAGGAAACTATTTTGAGTTATGGTTCCACAAGAATCGGGGGAAAAATGGTGAGTGAAGCTTTTAATTATGTATTCTATGCGTTTATAAATGCTAACTTCAAAGAAGTATCTATTAGTTTTGCATGATAGTCTGCTTGGTATGTCTGTGTTGCACAAGTTTCTTTTATGAAAACAGGAGTAAATCTGAATTTTTTGTCCCCGCTTAATTCAGGACTGTACTTGGCTGAAGTTCTTTGTTAGATTAAGCCACTAATTTTTTACTTTCTTTGACTTGTGCTGTTAAGCTTATAGGGTCCTATTAGATGTGGGAAGGCACCCTTAGCTGCGAAGAAGCGGCCTGTAACTACTTTCTCACTTTCGCTCCCTCAGTCAGATGCATGCAAACTCACTTTCACTCACCAACCTCAGTGCACTTCCAACACCGCACGCAACATGTAGTTCCCCACTCACACATCCACACAATCGATGGGCAATTGTTTTATCCATTCCTTTACACTTTCAAAATCTCACACAGCATGTGGTCACCCACTTAGTCCTAACATGTTAAGGGAAATGCGTTAAAGTTCGTTTGCAGTCTATTTTGTCACCCTTGTTTGCTCTTTGAAGATTTTCCAACAGTCGAAGAAGTACAGCTTTTTATATTGATATTTGTAGAATTCATAATCATAATCATAATCATGTTTAGAGCAATCAAATATGTGTTTCATATATGTATCAGTGATTTTGTCTTCGGGAACTTGTAATTACAGTATGGGATTGATGGTGCATTACCACCAAAGAAGGATTTGAGTCAATTTGTCAAATGGCCACATGTTGTTCGAATTCGAAGAAAAAGGTGGATTCTGAAGAAGCATTTAAAGGTGCCTCCTATAAGCCAGTTCACAAATACTTTGGAGTTGGACAAGGACCTTGGTGAGTAGTATATCTATTTCTGTTTCTGCTTTCGTACGATGAACATTATGCATATTGAAGAGTTACATTTCTAAATTTTAGAAGCCTAGCCATTGAGTTATGTCAACTATATACCATGGAAAAAGATAAATCCTTTTGGTATCTAGGCCTACGTTTTGGGTTACAGCTACCTATATTTTCGAGTTGTTACTTTACGGAGAGTAGAAGTTGAAGGTGATGGAAGTGAGGCAAAGAAATCCATTGTAGTAAGAATAACATGTGGGCTCAACCAGATCAAATACCCCTTTGAGCAGGTTTTCTTATATATTGGCTTTAGGCTTGATCATGTTTTTAAATTTGTTATGCTTTGTCTAAACAGAGTCTATTTTCTGCGTAGATTAAGGCACAATTAGTGGTTATTGTGTGTTGTGTTGATCTGATTGAGCTTGTTGTTTGGTCTCCTGCTCTATGCCAAAAGATGGAGATCCTTTGTGCATTTGTACACAATTGACTGACTCTTGGTTTGCAACACTGATTTTGACGTGCACTTTTTTGTGATCTACAGATTGTTTAGAAGAAGAAAGCTTCAGCTTTATGCCTTACATCAGTAAAGAATGAAGATAAACTGGAATTTAGTAGATTATCTGAGGCAGTTAAGGTGATCATCTTTGAATATGGAGATAGAATGAGATTTGAGAACACTTTAGAGACGTTTGGTTCATAGATTAAAATCATGTGATTAGAACTATTTTCGATTTACGTGTATTTTTTGTGAAAGAAAATACTGTAACGAACTATGAACCATGATTTAAATCATAGTTTGAATTCTCAAACCAAACATCTCATTGATTCTCTTCTTTTGAGTACTTTTGTTTTGCTGAATCTCTTATTTTCTCTTCTAATTATTTGTAGGCCGAGTTTAATTATAAGTACAATCAACATCGAATAGAGCAGCAAGTTGAGATCGGTCCAAACGCACCGTTCCAAAGCTTGTATCTTGAACCGGTCCAGGCCTGGCTCAACCCGTTTAAATGTCCGGACCAAGCCATCATTTTAAACCTTTAATGTAATTGGCCCGGCCCGATTAAAGACTTTTTTATTTTATAATTTTTTTCCCTTATAAAACCAGGTCTGATTGGCCCGCTCATTTTCTGAAGCGGGTCTACTTCCTTTTCCGGGCCCGCATCCTTTTCAATCAAAATGTGAATTTTGGTCAAAAAGGCCCAAAGCCTCAAACAATTAAAGGAGATCCCGGTTAGTGACAATATTTGAAATACCAAGCTATGATTAATAATGTTTTAATATGAAGCTTAACTTGAACATTGCTAGCATAAAGATGCAAACATGAACAAATACAATCAAATCAACTTATAATTGCGAGATTAGGAGAGGAGAAAGTTGTAAGAATGGGGGAGGGTGTGACTTGTGAGAAGAATGTTACGTTGGTGTAGAATTTGAGATTAAAAAAAAAAAAAAAAAGAACATCAATCCTATGGATGCGGCTCACTAAACTATGTTCTCATAGATAATATCAGCACCATTCCTTCATCCATCAAAGGCTGTTAACTGAGTACTATTTTATACCTCAATATCATGGGCACTACCACGTATTGGCTTAGTTTGGTATTATTTTTCGTTTTCAAAATCGACTTCTGCTTATAGCAGAGCTAGTTTTAGCGTTTAGTAAGTGTTTTTTGAAGAATTTTTTAATAATCTACAGTCAAAATTAAAAGCAACCTAAAGACAACTTTAGCTTTTAAATTGTATGAGAATCAACATAGTATAATTAATGAAAATTTCATAATACTAATAATACCCCTAATGAAATTTAAAATTTACAACCTTCTTAATCTAAAATTCAAAATCGTAACATAATATAATATAATATAATAGTAATATTGTAACAGATAATATCATAATTATATTAATAACTCTAATATTATTATTTTATCATATAATATGATATTATAATTATAATATGATATTGTAATTATTATTTTATAATATATTATATATTATATTGTATTGATATAATTATCTTTATTATATTAGTAATATTACAATAATATTATTACATTATATTTATTATATTAATAATATTAATAATAATTAATAATTATTACACATGTTATAGTTATATAATATATTAATTGAAATATACTTGTTTAATATAATATAATAATAATTATATAATATAATATATTATAATATAATATATTATAATATAATATAGTTGTAATTTTTAATTATATTATAACTGAAATATTAATATTTCTTATTTAATATTATAATATATTTTATAATATTGTAATTATATTAACCCTTTTAATAATATTATTATATTTTATACAATAATTATATAATATGTTATTTAATAATAGTTTTATTGTATTATTATAAATATAATAATAAATATACATTATATTGAAATTATATATATATATATATTATATTATAGTATAATATAATATAATATAATCATTATTTTTAATTATTTCAGTTATTATTTTAATAATATTATTATATTCTATATTATAATTATATAATATATTATATAATAATAGTTTTTATTATATTAAATATAATAATAAATATATATTATATTATAATTATATATATTATATTATAGTATAATATAATATAATCTTAATTTTTAATTATTCATAATAATTCAATCTCATAATTTACTAAATATTATTATACTAATTTTAAAACTAACACAACTACTATGATTATAATTTATCAAACACTTAATTATTTTTATAACAACTACTTTTTCTTTAATATAGTTAAAAATATTTTTTAAAATCTAAAACACTACTAAACTAAACCATTCTCACCCTAAATAAAAAAAATATCTTTAAAAATACAGAGACGTTTAGTTTATAAATTAAAATTATAAAATTAAAATTATTTTTAATTTATATATATTTTTAAAAAAATATTATAATAAATCACAAATAATAATTTAAATTAGAGCCCGAATGTTCCTTCAAACGTCTCTTAGCCTCATCAAACACATCTCCCATGTAAATCTTTGTCATTTTCTTCAACAGAAGACTCGATTCTGGCACGTGTCCATAATTTGTCCCTTTTTATGCTTTCTGGACAAGGACGTAGCTGCGCCAAAAAGTTGTGCAATTTTGTTGTCAAAATTAGCCCCTGAAACTATCATTATTTACTATCTTATTGCGTCCATAATCAACACAACGTAGGGGTATTTTAGTCTAATCAGCAAACGAATAAGGACGTGAAGGATACGCATTGCATTCTAGCTTATTAACTGTTTCAAGTCCGCCTCTATAAATACCCATGGGTTTCCCTCTCCTTCACGTCTTTGTTTCTTCAGAAAATCAAACGGGAGACCGAAAGTCTTCACTTTTTCATGGCTTGACGACGACCTTTTCTCCCAAATCTCTCGCGCGCAAACGAGAAAATTTTGATTTTGTTATCTTGGTGGAGATCTTTTGCGAACTGTGGTTTGATTTGGCACGTAAATTTTTGTACATTGCATCCGATGATGTGAGGTTGATTCTGCAGCTGAAAATAATTAGGGTTTTCAGATGAATCTGGTGCGGGACATTTTCTTGAGCATTATTCGGTTTTTTCTTTCTACTAAAAGTTCATTTCTACTTGAACTAGAGTTTTCTCGGAATGTGAATCGATTTTTGAGCTTCGAGAGAAATTTCGCACCAAGTTTCATGTGATTTTCTCGGGAAAAAAATTATACATTTTCTATGAAATGCCAAAAAGTTTGATTCAAGATTCTGAGGAAAACGAAATGGAAAATCTTGCATATTAATGCTTGTGTTTCCTGTTTTCCGTTTTCACTTTTTGTGGAAACTTACTGAGACATTATCACTCGCAGGAAGCGCAAAGTCTCGGAACAATGGAGGAGCTCCTTGACTCCAACGAGCCTCCAAAATGCACAGATTCTTCCATGTATATTCCACAAAAGATCTTTCTGAGCAAGGAGGACGATGTTCTGATCTCGCCGAGAGAGAATCTAGACATGCCTGAGGCGGAAAGGGGAGTAATAAAGTCCATTTACCGAGACGATGAGATTTCTCTTGTCACTCACTCGAAGCAACTGTCTGAGACATATTCGGAGCCCGTCGACCGGAGCATCACATCGAAGCTCCTCCATCTCTGCTGCGTGTTCGACTCGGCCGAGTGCGCCTCGGCATTGCTCGGCGGAGATGTCGGAGAGGTGCCGATGACGAACGAGGTGGACGAGTCGGGGAAATCGCCTCTGCACACGGCGGCCGAGTCGCACGCCGCGCGGTGCGTGGAGTTGTTGCTCAGGAAACGCGCTCGTACGGACCTCCGGACCAAGGACGGTCGCGCTCAGCTCCCTCTGGAGTTGTCTCTTTCCAGCACAAGGTAAAGTTCCGAAATACACGTCGTTTTTGTTTCAGTACGAAAAAGGCAACAGATTAGTCTTTCCCGATGAACGCTACAGTAGAACTTCCTATTATAGAAAATTTGCTTTTTCTTTTTCAGTCGCTTTATCCTTTTCGTTTAACTTTTTTTTTTCCCCTGATTTTCAGGATGGATGTGAAATGGAAGCCTGACGATTATTCTATTGAGGACTTGGTCGTCCTTCTCGGCACAAAGGTTTTCCTTCGCTCGGAAAAGAAAAATGGAAAAAAAAGAACTTTATCAAGCTCATTAAAAGGCTGTTTGGTAGCGAGAAAGCTGTAGATAACGAAATATTAAAAAAGATATCATATACCATTAATTTTGCGTTCTTCCCGATTGACTGTTATCACTATACCACTGAGAACACTAAAATTTATTCTTTTTTTTTTTTTTTTTTTTTTTTCCTGAATGATTTCGAATCTAATCATAATAAAAGAAATAAGAAAAAGAAAGAGAGAAATTTATTAATGTTCATCAACTTTTTTTTTTTTTTTTAATCTTCATATTTTGTATTTGACAGGATTTGACTACAATAAGACTTCTTTGTGAAAAGACGAAGGAAGTTGCAGAGGTGGCGTGTGCAAAGGCCGTAGAAGGGCTTATAGTCGATTTAGCTGCTCTCCTGATTGTGGCAGCAGAGAAGATCGACGATTCCATTTTAGAGTTACAAGATGCCGATTCGGGTTCCAAGGAGAAGATGACCGTTTACGAATGCGTGATACGGGAGGCTTTGTCCTTGGGAAGCGCAACGCCGTCCTTGGAAGCTGAGAAAAGGAAGTTTCTGCTTTCGGAGATAGAGTTGCTCCATCTCTTTGGAGTTGTTCGTTGTACGGACAAGAAGGTCAAATCAGCGTCACCGCTAGTTCGCGCAGTCCAGGTAACAGCAACCATCTTTTCTCTTAATTTTTGTTTTGTTTTGTTTTGTCTAGACTTATTTTTTAATCTTGTTTAAGCCCTCTTGGAAACTTTTGACACCTTATTACTATTATAATTTAAGTTTGACTATGTTGCTTAAAGGCGCTGACTGATGCTGTTAAAAAAGTAAAAACATCCTCAATCCTAGAAAGTGTTCCCTTGGGGAAATTGTGTTTGGTAGAGTGGAAAAGAGAGATAAAAGAAAATAAAGAAATAATTTTGTAGAAAAAATAAAATTTTAGGTTGTTTAGTACAGAGGAAATGAGAAAAGAAGAAAAATGAAAATCTATGGGGTTTATCAATTCTTAACCTTCACAACTTTGAAAAAAAAAAGAGGTGAAAGAAAGTTTGACAAAAAAATAGATGCAAAATAATAATTTTAACTTTTATCATTCATCATATTTTTATTTGTATTAGGATATTATTATAAAATACTTTAAATTTGACATTTTTTTTTTTTTTTACTTTTCTTACTCTTTGACTAAATAACACGAGAGAAAATTATTTTATTTCATTTACTTAAGTATTTTACTTTTCTTTCCTTCCTCTTTTCTATCCATCCTACTAAACATAACATAAAAGATTGATTCAGTAATTTAATGAGACCCATTCGCACCACCACATTCCAAAATAAATAAATAATTCATATATTAGAAATTTTATGTTTTTAATGAAAATGGTGATTTTTCCGTGTAGCTATCGTACTGGTTATTCTTCTCTTAACTAATCTTCACAGAGAAATATCAACTAGAATTTGGCTCCCTCCATAAAATCTGCTTATGCAGAATCTCCTTTGCATGCATCATGATTACATTCTTTTAATAATAAGATGAACTTTTAACTATTTGGATTAGTTAGCAATCTGTGGAATAGAATTTGCTACCACACTTATGCTCCACAGCACAAAAATTTCCTTTGCGTGGCATCACGATTACATTCTTCCATTGATATAATTCCAGGATAATTTGGATTATTTGTCAGTTCTTCTTGTCTTTAACATTTTTCGTTTCCTAAAATCAGTTAAAGGGTGTTCAAATATTGAGATCTTGCTAGAAAATCAAAATAAGCATTCATAAAATACATTCCGGAAGATGGCATATGAGGATGCCAGGAAAATAATTGTAAGATGAAGAGTATGGAGGTGTTTGTTTCTCGAATGCAGAATACTGAGCAACTGCACTGAAAGAAATCATGTGTCATTCTATTGGTATTATTGTTTTCAATTTTATTACAATTTGGATAGGCGGGAGATGAAGCCATTATTACGCTGCTTCTGAAGACAAGCATAGACATAGATGATGTTGATGTGGAAGGGAACTCTGCTCTTCATTGGTCCCTTAAAGCTTCAAAGGCTCCCAGCTTAACGGAGATAAGGTCTCTCTCTCTCTCTCTCTCTCGCGTGAGCGCGCGCACACACTGTCACCGATACACATAGCACGCGTGCAGAAAGCAAGGCGTAGAAAAAAAAAAAAAAAAGAGCATGCAAATACGGAATTAACAACTGTTTTCATTTTATAATTTCCTTTTGATCCAGAATTCTATCGCTTCTTCTTAAGTATGGTGCTCGAGTCAGTCAAAAGAATAAATTGGGATTGACTGCACTTCATATGGCTGCCGGTAATGGTAATTCATTGGCAGTTCAGGTAGAAAATAGTGTCTTTTCAGACCTAATCTGGTATTTGTTCTCTTAACAACCAAAAGCAAAAGAATACATATCTATATTCTCTCCTGGAATTCATTCGTTTTGACTCTGAACTTACAGATCCTTCTGCTGGAAGATCCAGATGGTATCAACTATAAGACAGAAATGAAAGAAACCCCACTATTTTTTGCAGTGAAGAATGACCATATGGACTGTGCTGAGTTGCTTTTACGCTGGGGAGCAAAGAGTGAAGTTCTCAATTTACGGTAACTTTTGCATCTAGCTGATCATTGTTTTTTTACATATGATTTGTGTTCAAGAAGAAGATCCTCGGAATTTCACTTATGATGCTGACATCAGTTACATATATAATATATTAACGGATCATGCATATTTACTTAAATCTGTTACTCTTACCAGTAGACAAAGACCAGTAGACTTGGCGAAGTCACAAGATATGCGTTTCATGCTGAACCCAACAAATATTGGTCTCAGTAAGTTGAACATCGACAATTTCTCAATTACAACAAACTGAAAAGCTATTTATTTGGACTGGTGGCATTTTTTCTCACATTCTTGATATTGATATGCAGTGAATCGCAACTTTCCAGTTCAACAGAAACTCACAACGTGGTTACAAAGTGATGATGTCTTATTGAGTGCCTGCGAAACACTCCTATCCATGACAGATCAAGACACAGCCTCCGAGAGGTGACCACCTTACATTTTTTTTTTTTTATTGGTTCAAGTTATTGGATAACTGTGCTTGCATGACATGATTGACTCATATGATCTCATAATCTCCTATTGCACCTCTGGCTGCTAGAAATTGTTCGAGCACTATGACAGAGATTTGTAAATACTTTTTGTCTGCTCAAGGATGTATCAGAGGAGCGAAGTGCTTCTATGCACATGGTGAAGAAGAGCATCGACAAGTGAAGCACAGAACTCGCTATGACGGTTCTTCTTCTGCACTGGAACTGAAAAGGAAAATTTTTGTGGGAGGACTCCCTCCTTCGTTGAACTCTGGTTAGTGAACAGTTGGAACTTTGATTATTGCATAACGTTGTACTAGTTATTGAATAACAATTTCATCAAGTTAATTTCATTGTCATTTTTTTTTTTTTTTTTTTTTTTTTTTTTTTTTTTTTTGGAAGCAGGTTCCTTGCGGAAGTTCTTTGAGGAACACTTTGGGCCAGTAGAAGAAGCTAGGGTTCTTGTTACTCAAACGGAGCATCACACACAATCTCGAGGCTTTGGTTTTATTACCTTCAAGGATATGAAATCTGTTTTGGCCGCTATTCAAGCACACTATGTCACCATAATGGACAAGCGTGTTGAAATTAAAAGCGTAACCCGAAAGAATATATTAGTAAGTGAGCCCAAGAAACTGTCAGCTCAACAAGACGTTCGAGAAGGGAATGACAAATCTAGTCCGCATGCAGAAGTATTCAGTGAGAATATTATGGAAGAGGATAAGCCTCAACAAATGTCAGCGGTGAACAACTTACTTCCTGGCAAAATTATGACATGTGCAACGGACACTCAATCACATGCACATACAGCGATTCAGAATCAAAGAATGCCTGTGTGGCTACGGATTTTCAAGAAGTGGTTTCCGAGCTTCTTAAAACACCTTTCAAAGCATCCAAAGGAAGGAGGATATGCTCTCTCATCTCTGAAAGGAGATTTCAGGGCTAAATTTGGCTTGGAGCTGGACCATGCATCTCTGGGTTATTCTAAGCTCAGTGACTTTATGAAATGTTTCTCTGACTTTTGTTCCGCAAAGGTTGTTCCTATGGGCAGAGGCGGACCTTCAAATCACATGGTCCTCTCACCAAAGCATCCTACGCTTCAGCAGCAATTGCGCCATAGGTTGACAATCCCCATTACTCCATCCGGTAACATAGCAATTGATGATGGAGGTGACAGTAACAAAGCAATTGATGATGGACGCGACAGTAACAAAGCAATTGATGATGGACGCGACAGTAACAAATCTAACGATTCCGTGTGTATTCTTGAAGACCTTACCTCAAGGTCCACCTCTAGATCTCCTGGAAATGTCGGCCTCACCAATTGCAACACCGTGAAAGAGAATACCTCCACTGGGATCTCTTTGCCCACGAGGTTTCTTCAGTTCTTGGAGCAAGATTCCCTTTTCCATATGCGACCCTGGGTACAGAAGGAACACAGTACCGGTAAAGAGAATAGTAATTATGATTTGGGAGGGTATATCGATGGGATTAAGGGGAGTAATATCAGGCATCAGCGACGACACCTGGTTTTGGAGGCCTTTTCCAGAAGCAGGAAGAACCAATCCTTTTACTTTCTTCGTGAACTTGATTTCTACTACGTAAGTCCCCAACTAAACTATTCACGGCTCTAAGAGCATATCAATATGTTCAACATCTTATGGCGTTTGTTTCATTTAAGATGACCATATTTTGTTGCCGCAGAATTACAAGGTAGTGACTGTCACGGGAGGAAAATGTTTCGCCTGCAGGCAGCATCAGGCGTTATGGGCAAATATTCCATGCAAACACTTGCTGTGGTGCACTGACTGCAAAGTGCAGGCTTTACTGGTGGCCGGTTCTTTTGCACACAAATGTGTTGTTTGTGATGTGGAAGTACAGAAAATGGATTTAGTTCCATGCCAAGTCGGTCGTCAACTCGTTAGTGAACACATCTCCCGCGACGAGTTTCCACCTTTTGATCCCAATCATATACGAAGGTAAAGTCCTTTTTCTGAAATTAAAGATGATTTATCTCTATTACTAATATTTTCCGTTTTCCTTCCTTTTGAAGTCCATCCAAGAAGAAGAATTCTCATTCAATTGGTTGCTACAACTGATGGATCCGCGTAGTGAAGGTCTCTTTGCAAAGAAGAAGAGAACTCTAGTCAACTACAACAAAGTAAAGATACTCCCCAAAAAAAAAAAAAAGAAAAGAAAAGAAAAGAAAAAATGTAAAGATAGCATGTGGTGTTCGTGACATGTAAATTGCAACCGAGAAGAAACAAAAGTAAAAAAGAATAGTGTTTCTGGTTTAGGACTAGATTTTACGTTAAACATCACCAGCCCCAAAAAACTATACTCTTGGTCGGAACTCTTGATCTTTTGGCTGAAGTTTGATGTCTCTTATCATTCTCTGTCAAGAGAATCAAAGTATAGAATGACATATACTAGTCATCATATAGAACAAAAATACTTGGTTTGGAACGCTACGATTTAGCGTTTCGCTTTTGATCACTTCCATTGCTTTTTCTTATGTGATTCGTCAGCTACATTCTTCTTCTTCTTTTTTTTTTTTTTTTTTTTTTTTTTTTTTCTTCACATGATGTAGTTCAAGGTGTTAATAGTCTGTTACATCCAATAATTACCTTGATCGGTAACTATAATATTTGTTGTTCCATGGTTCTAGAAAGTTGTACTTGCAGCTAAACATTTTTATTAAACTTAGTTTAAACGTACACAAATTGGTTCAAGCAACTGGTAGAGGAGCGATCCGAGGTGACAGATCTTTATCATCTTCTAGAGATAGTGTTGGTAAGTTGTGAACTTGAGACTTTCTCCACATGCATTATAATTCAGGGTTTTGTTATGTGTCTGCCTTTTCACTTTATTAATTCGTTCTGAAAATTGATACTTTGAAATTCTATTTATTTCACCGATTTGAGTTTAAAATTCGGGTTTTATTATAATAAAAAGCTCTTAAAAATAGTCATATTTAATTTTTTAACTGCCATAAAAAATACTCATATAAAGTCACATATCAACTCGAATTAACGAACTAAATGCGCCTGAATGTCTTCCAAAAACTTCTAACTCTTCCTGCTCTTGCCCAAGTTTTGAACTGAGGGGCTGAAACAATTCATGCATATTAATGAGTAGATGCCACTGCCACCAAATCATAAGGCCGTGAGCTTTTGTTTTGGCATAGAAAATCTGAAGCTCTACATACGAGGAATGGTGCTCCCAGATTCAATTCTGGCTATCTATTCTTTAGGAAGTTTTATCCTTATTCAGGAATATGCGTAAGTAGTATATAAGATCAATTTGTTATACTGTGGAGAAGTACACGATGAGTCATTATTGAAGTTTTGTTCTTTCAGTGGCTCTAAGAAGTTAGTTCTTATATTCTACCCTTGTTTGGTCAAATCGTCTAAACTTTTCTCCTTGTGTTGGAGGAAACTACAGCTGATTTCTAAAGCAACATATTTTGTTGTTTTCCAGCTTTGGCGTGTGAAAAAATGAGACTAGTTTCTGATTAGTGTTATTCAACTAAATTTTTCGGCGTGAACGAGTCGATAGAAGGCTACTTGTAGATTTGAGTAAATTTATTGAATTTGGCACTTTAAATGCACTCTAATTATTCAAAAATAGCTCAAGTTGATCCAAGCTGAATGGAGAAGGTGACTTTGCAGAGCAAACCATTCATGTGAAAATAGCTCAAGTTGCAAGGCTGCAGGTTTTCTTCATGTTATCCTTATTTTAGGTGAAAAAATTGGTTTGTTTTTGTGATTGGTTTTATCACCTTCCTCACTATTGCTTGTTTAGGTAGAGGTACGTTCTTATAGGTCTTAGTGCTTGGACTTTAGAATCGAGCCGTATAATTTTAAATTTTCAGTCTCTATCAAATTTCAACTTTACACAAATCTCAGAATGCTTCACTTCTATTCCGTTTTATCTTTTGATATTTGAAGTTATTAAATCCTTGGAATTTTTCATCACAAACATCCGAGCTAACGCTGTATCCACTCCCTATAAACACGCATCCATATGCACAAAAAAAAAAAAAAAAAAAAAAAACCCTCTGGATATGGTATGTTTTATACCCTACCATATGCACAAAAACAAGAAGTTACTAAAGACATTAATAAGTTATTATCAAACAAAGCATCCCTAATCCTTTCGTTGGGATTACAACACAACCTGCAAAGTTAAAGCACAACTATTTAACGATTTAAATCGTATTTTTTTAGGGCAATTTTAAACGTATTTTTGATTGTTTCATTATAATCAAGAGAGTTTTCTTGATAAGACCAGGAAAAATAAATTATTCATAATTTTTTTTATTTGTAATCATTAAATCTATATTAAAAATATTTAATTATAAATAAAATTTTAATTTAATATAATTTTAATTAAATTTAACAATCAAATATTAACCTTAATAGTAGAGAGGCCTCCCGGAATAAGTCTCTATAATTAAAGAGAGAAAAACAAAAATGCAAATAAAGAAAGTGAGATGACGAAAAAGCAAAAAGAAGAGAGAAACAAAAGCTACCTTTTAAAATAGTGAGGCTCACATAAGAAGTTAGAGAGTTTGTAAATTTAAATTTTTAATTTAAATTAAAATGTAATTTTATATGAAAATTTTTTATTGTAATAAAAAAATTAGGTGTTATTTTTTTTTATGAGTTTTTAATTACAATAAAATTAAAAATAAAAATTTAAATCAATAATATGAATTAGTCTTGAATAGCGCAAATAAAACCAAAACGACCATTTCATACCAAAAGTTGCTGACGTGGGATTCATAGGTTCTCAAATATCTTCAATTTATTATTTATTATTTATTATTTATTTATTATTATTATTATTTTTTTTATAAAAAAGATGGGACTAAAGGACAAAAAGCCTAAATTGGTGGGTCTTTGATCTTCTCAGTTTCAAAGCATCGTTTCCATGCAACGTTGGAAATTGAAAATATGAGTAACGCGGCAACTTCTTTTAAAGTCACGTTAAGACCCATTTAGTATTAGTTTTCAAAATAATTTTGATTTGAGCATGAATATGGAAATAATTTTTTTTTTTGAAAGTGTATCACACGATTATCTTTTATGTACCATAAAAAAAAAAAAAAACAATATTATTATTTATATTAAATTATTTAGAAATTTAATGTGTGTCAATAAAATCACCTTTTTTGTTTTAGTTTAGACACTAAATTTAGTAAAAATTTCATATTTATTTTTTTTACATCTATTCATTTAGAAATAAACTAATTTTAACATTTCTTTTACTAAGTTAAGAGACTATTCATGATAAAAGAATTAACATATTTTACAATAATATCTAAGCTTTCATTTCTTTTAGTGTACTTTTTGAGTTAAAGGACTTATCATGAGAATAAAATTAACTAAAGGGGGTAATTGTAAAAAGAGAAAAATAGATGGACTGGATTTAACCCTTAAGGGTATGATAGTAAAAACGATCGGGCGTTAGGGCTTCTCTTCCTTTTCTTCTTTGCTAATCGGGATTGTCTTCCTTTTATTCCCTCTTAACTGTCTTCTCTTTCTTCTTTATTTAGCTCTCCTGAAACGGCGAACAGAGCTGAAAAAATAGCCATTGTGGCCTTACATCTCTCGACGTTCGTTCATTTCTTAACTTTGACTTAGGAGTTGATAATGACGGAGAAGATGGATTTGAGCATACCCCCCATGGCAGCGGCTGAGCCGACTCCCCATAAGGAGTCCAGCCCGAGCGGCCTCCACCTGTTTTTGATGAGTAGGGGACTGGTACTACTCCCTTTCGAATTTAAGAAGCTGTTCAAATGTTTTTTTGAGTGGTGGAATATGCATTTTTCCTGCAACCATTTTGGTTTTCTATTGTTCCAAACAATATGGATGATCTTCGATATGTATCACCTTTTAACTCTGCTTTTTGAAGAACTCACACTGAATTTCCACCTCCTACATCTCGTCCTTGGCTGGACTTTGATTAGTTTATGAATTGGCTACCTCCATCGCGAGAGGCTTGGATGGTGCTGTGGATCGGTGAGTGAGAATGCAGGGCTGAGCGAGCATGGTCTGAAACGATGCATGTG
The DNA here is from genome assembly GCA_012066045.3 of Morus alba. Taxonomy (NCBI): domain Eukaryota; kingdom Viridiplantae; phylum Streptophyta; class Magnoliopsida; order Rosales; family Moraceae; genus Morus; species Morus alba. The sequence continues at coordinate 17,066,259 of CP050233.2, forward strand.
GGGGGAGGAGGCTCGGTTCACGGGGAAAACTTGGGTTCAGAAGGAGTGTCTGTGGGCAGAGGTGGCTTGGGGGTGGGGAGAGGCTCGGTTCGTGGGGATAACTTGGGTTCGGAAGGAGTGTCTGTGGGAGGAGGTAGCTTGGGGTCCGAAGCAGTGCCCGTGGGGAAAGGAGGCTCGGTTTGTGAGGAAAACTAAGGTTCGGAAGGAGTGTCTGTGGGGCGGAGGTGGCTTGAAGGCGGGGGGGAGGCTCGGTTTGCGTGGAAAATTTGGTTTCAGAAGGAGTTTTTGTGGCCGAGGGAGGAGGCTCGGTTCGCGAGGAAAACTTGGTTTCATAAGGAGTTTTTATGGGCGGAGGTGGCTTGGGGTCCGAAATGGTGCCCGTGGGGAGAGAAGCCTCGTTTCGCAGGGAAAACTCGGGTTCAGAAGGAGTGGCTGTGGGCGGAGATGGTGGGGGAGGAGGTTTGGGGTCTGAGGCGGTGCCTGAGAGGAAAAAAGTGTCGGCGATTGGGAGGAACAACAACAATACTTGATGGTTCCTTTCGTTTCTATCGATCAACATGAGTTTTGTTCCATTACTCAGTTGGATTCCATTCATCATGTGGATATCGGTGACTCCAATTCTACGCGGGCGATATCACGGGATTCAACTTCAGAACATAGCTATTCACGACGGCGACGACGACGACGGTCACGATGGCAGCGGTGGTGACGATCATATCAGAGGCGACAGAGCTGACAATGATGATAACTACCCCTTTGATAGAGAAGATAACGTCGATGAATAAAATTAACTAAAGGAGGTAATTGTAAAAGGAGAAAAATTGATGGACTGGATTTAACCCTTAAGGTATGATAGTAAAAACGATCGGGCATTAAGGCTTCACTTCCTTTTTTGTTTTTGCTAATCGGGCTTGTCTTCCTTTTACTTCATCTTTATTGCCTTCTCTTTCTTCTTTCTTTAGCTCCTCCACAATGGCCAACAGAGTTTAGAAAATAATCATTGTGGCCTTACATCTCTCGGCGTTAGTTCTTTTCTTGACTCTGACTTGTGAGTTGATAGTGACGGAGAATATGGATTTGAGCATACCATCCACTAGTGCTGGAAGAACGGGCGGTGGGCCTGTCCGAAACCTAAAAATTTTTGGGCTTAGTGGGCAGAAAGTCCACCCATCCAAGTTCTAGGCCAGGCTCAGGCTTCAGTAGCCCGAAAATGAAGCAAAAAATAAGCCCGCTACTGTGGAAAACCCTTTGCCCGAAGCTGCCTGAGTGGCCCACCCGAAAATTTTCTAATAGTATTTATTTTAATAGTGTGTGTTGATTTTAATCTTAATTATAGTTTTTATATAATTTTTACAATAAATAACTTGATAATTATTTATTTACAAATACAATTAATAAACAGTATTATATATAATATATACACAATATTATAAAAAATAAAATAAGACATAAAAAAATATGTATATATTAAGTATTCAGGCATTCAAGACCTGTCCGAAGCCCGTTTAAGATAGATGTCTAGCTCAGACAACGGGTATAAATTCAATTTTTTCGGATGGTCACGGATGGTCTATTTAAAATTTCAGCATTACCTTCCATGGTGGCGGCCGAGCCGACTCCCCATAAGGAGTTCAACCCGAGTGGCCATGTGGCCTCCACATGGCCCGAATGCACATGTGTGTTTCTCATTTCAATTCCTCTCAGCAACTTGCTTACATCGTACCTAAAGATTTTCTTAGTAATACATTTCAACCCATTTTGATAAAGCTGAAAATGCAGAACACATTGGAGCAGCTTGAGGGGGAATGTTGAAAAATTCAAAACTAATGTGCCGAACCAACTACGCATTAACATTCCTGAGTCTTTTTCAGATTAATTTATTTCTGGTTCCTTGAAATCGGCTCTTGGTTGTAATTAGATTACTGATTTACGTGAATTTTCTCAGTCAACAAAGACCGGATATCTGATTTTCATTCGCAGTCATAAAAATACATATTATGTGTAGGACAGTAGCACCGTATGAATAAATAATGATCAAGCATGAATAGGACTGGGTATTTTCTCGAGAAGAATTGGGAAAAAGAATCTAACAGAATTCTAATCGTGGGTTCACATTGAGAAAGGTTAAGTAGCCCCCTTTGTTGTTGATGAAACAAATTTGCAAGCTTCTAGGGAACATCTTGTCCTCTGGTCTTCTAATCTATCCATTTACTTTCTTAATCGTAGTTGCTTTTCTCATTTAAAAAAAAAAAAAAAAAAAAAAAACCCTACTTGAATGGTTCGATGAACATAAAAATATCGAAAGAAATATATTGAAAAAAAAAAAAAAAAAAAACCTGAAAAGGACATTGCCTGTCCGGAAGTCAAAAAGAAGAACAATATATATGTTAGCATGTTTGAGGAAAACCAGGACAAAAATGGGTTAAAAAATTTACAAGGCAAGTCAATGTATCAGTACCTACCCACTATGTACTAAATGCATGTGAATCTTCGCAAGAAGAATTGCTTGCACTTCTTCATCACTTGCGTGATAAATTTATTTCTAAAAAAAAATACACGTAAATTAAAAATAATTCAAATCACGTAATTTAAATTTATAAACTAAACTGATCATAAACATCCAACATTTAAAAAAGAAACAAAGATAAAAGTACCCGGCCCTCTTCGCACAATCTCAATGGCACATCGATTATAAGAGCTTTGAGAATCTAGAAAGATTCTCATCCGTCGTACGAATATCATATTTGTAGGATACGATGAAACTGAAAATCATTTAATCCAGTAACGTGTCATGTGCACAACTCATAGACCTCCCCTTCCCACTATATCAATATTTCTTCGTAGCTTTTAATTCTGTAAAAGCTTGGTTTTGATCCAATCACAAAAGAATTGAGTCTTATGAGTTCCATGTGTTATGCATACAAAAAAGAAAGATTTTTTTTTTTTTTTTTTTTTTTTTTTTTTTTTTTCTGGCCTGAGCTTGAAGATGTAGTGATAAGTTTCTACTTTTTGTTCTCCGAGTTCTTCCCCTTTGAGGAGTAATTCTCTGTTCTCTTTGTTTTTTTTTTTTTTTTTTTTTTTTTTTTTTTTTTTTTTTGTTTTTTAATTTAGGGTGGGAAATTAGAATTTTACACATTATCACAGAGTTTAGTGCAGAATCACTGTTAGACTATGCTTGCAACCACATATCATAATTAATTCTCTATTTTGATGGTACTTAACAATTTTTTTCATTATCTGAATAAAACTAATGCGTTCGAAATTCATTTTAAAATGATTTTATTTTTTGTATGAAAATGAAAATGAAAACATTTTCAATCTTATACATAAATTATTTTTAAAAATGTGTTTAGTAGTTTTATCAAGAAATTATTTTCAGTATAAAAAACCTATTAACGTCTCTCTTTCTCTCTCTTTGAGAGAGGAGAACGGAAATACATTTTTTTTTTCTTTCATTTTACATTAAACTAAAAAATCATTCTCATATCTGTTTTTTATCTTTAATTATGTTAAATGCCGTTTTAAAATCATTTTTATTTTTCTTTCTTACAAGATGTAAAAAATAAAAACAAGAAAATTTTCAAACACGACAAATGTTTCTTGTTAGAAAGAAAATCCTGCATTTCATATTTAAAGAAACCAAATTTTTTTTTCACATGTATCCTAAGTACTACCCACCTCCTTTAGTTTTCTGCCAAATCAAAGATCCAACCCACATTTCTTTTCCACTCTGCCCTCCAAGAACTAAAATTCAAACGCTTTATGATATAATTTTTATTTTTTAATACAACATGAGATAGAACCGCACCATCCACTTCTCTTAAAATCCAATGACCAACTGGTTTTAGGCAGCTCTTTATGACACAACTAAACCGCTAACTCTACCTCACATCAATCATCATAGAGCCTATCGTCAAACCATAAATTGAAAAGGCAACACTAAATAATAGAATAGTGCTAGAGCTTCAGGTTAATATTAAAAATAAAATAAAATAAAATTATGGTTAGGCTAAGAGTTTTGGGTGCTACAAAATTTAGAAAACTTTCCGGACAGATATTTTATAATTTTGGAATGACTAGAATTACAAGTTAGCCTCTTATTACCTTTAATTATTATTAATTAAATATAAATAAGTAAAAATTTAATTAGGAATAATTATCATAATTAATTATTAATAAATAATTAACACCTTTAAAAATCAATTATTTCAAATCATTATTAACTAATTATCATTGAATAATTAATTAATAACTACTTAAATAAATCATTTCCTTAAAATAACAATTAACTGTGTAAAATAATCAAGTAAATCATGATTTAATAATTATTTAAAATGAATTTTAATAATTTTTTTCACCTTTGTAAGAAAAAAAAACATTTTTTGATTTTTTTAATTAATTAATTTATTTTTTCATTAAATTAATTAATTTTCTTCATTATAAAACTTGGATTCTAAAGGTCGGTTAATCTTATTAGGTTGACAAATAGAGTCGTTCCTTAGGCTTAAGAATTCCCTTTCTTAACTTGTGGCCTTTCTAAAGTTAGTGTTAGACTTAGTTCTAATCTTTAAGATTTTAAAGCAGTCATTTATACACTTGGTGAACTTTACTGATTTGGGCTTCTAGATGCCTAATTTCAAGGAAAATAGTAAAAAATAGACCAATATGAAAAGTTTAAAAAAGTATGTAGGTCAATTTTTAATTATAAAAATTAATAGTTCATAACTTGTCAAGTTATGATTCATAATTAAATAAGTTATGGACAAACTTGTCAAGTTATGGTTCATAGCCAGACAAGTTATGAACAAAAATAATGAATTATGGACAATAACTTGTCAAGTTATAGTTCATAACCAGACAAGTTATGGACAAAAATAATAATTTGACCTATTTATTAACTTATGTAAACTATTAGCCTATTAATTTTAATTCATCTCAAGTCTTGGTCTATTTTTCTCTTTCTCCCTAATTTCAATTTCACTTGGACCTAAACTTTTTAAGTTTAAATATAACCTTAAAATCAACATTTATAGAGAATTAAGTCTTAAAAATACAACGGTTACAGTAGAATTACCTTTTTATTCTTAATGGTGTTAAAAACAAAAACTTTTGTCCCTCTCCCGAGTTTCAGACTCCAATCTAAGTCATTTTTAGTTGATCAAGACATATTATTGGGTTTAAGAAACATTTTCACAAAGATTCTAAACCCCTTTTCACTTAAGGTTTTCTTATTTTGTAAAATGATCATAATTTTACAACTTTTACAGTTTTAGACCTAAGTAACTAACTTGCATGGTGTTTAATTATTTGGTTCTCTCTCATTTGGATTAGAAAATGTTTAAGGTAGCACTTTGAACTCCCTATTTCTGTCACATCCCAAAAATAGAGGACGCGACTAATTAAAATTAACATAGGCAACAATATGCAGTGCCTTTTCTTGAGATAAAACGAAAAGCATATTTTTTATCATTCACTGCCACCGGAAACAAAATAGCGGGGAAAAGACTGGAGGCTTCTTCTGGTGTGTGACCATGTGGGACAATGGGCAAAACAAAAAGGGACAAAATTAGTGTTAAATAAGGAGACGTTTGATAAATAGATCTAAAATTATAATTCTAAATTCTGATTTTGAATCAGTGTTTGTTTACAGTAATTCTGAATCGTGATTCAGAATCAATGTTTAGTTTGAATGATTCTGAATTATAATTCATAATCTAATGTGATGTTTTAAACAAGAATCACTTATGATTCTAAAACTATTCCCTCTTGATTCAAGGTAATTCAAACCCCTGATTCTGAATCATAACTTCAGAATCATGATTTAAACTCAAAATCATAGATTATGATTTTGATTTCAGAGTCATAATTAAAATCACTTTGATTTAAATTCTCATACTAAACGAACCTTAAATTATCATCTATACAGCTAGTCATTCTCTTAAAATAATAACAAAAAAAGTTCAGTCATATCTTATGCGGATAACTGTAAAACCACCACAATTTCTCAAAAATATTAAATCCATGCAATGTCATCAGGTTAGAAATTCCTCCCTATGGAGACAATTACTTATTTGTGTTAACCTTCCAAGAAACTTCTTTAGAAAGGTCATATTATGCCTAGTAGGTCCTGATGATAACAAAATTACAACTACTCTCTGGAAATTTAATAATGGCAGAGTACTTAATAAAGGTTGACATGCAATAGTCTTCTATCTAATTTTGTACTGCACAGAGTTAGTTCCTTGCTCAAGCAATTCCAAGCACTTTCTTCTTAATTACTGTGGCTAAAATTTCTTGATCCACAAAATTTCTTGCTCAAGATTAAGTACTGATTGTAGAACGTTTTAAATGTTTGGGATTGAATAGAATTCATCTACAAACTTGAGCCCATTGAATTGTCAGCACATCCCCGGTCTTCTCCACTTACAACCCCTGCCTTCACCACCAAAATTGTCGGGTCGTATCTAGTATCCGCCATTAGATGTTCTTCTTCACGCCTTGTTTCTGCTATAGCAATGTGCAACAACATTTCATCTGGGGTTCCACATTGCAATTCAAGACAGAGGCATTGAATTTTGATACGGGTCTTTCACGCCTTCTCCACTTGATCCCCCTTCATTGATGGCTGACGGGTTCAATATTTGCCACCCTCCAACAAAACCTTCTCATTTTTCCTCAAACAATCATTTTTCCTAAAAGGCAGAAGAAAAATCATGATAAATTAGATCTGCTTTAGCAAGTTCCAGAAAAATTTGGCAGGCTAATTGAAGATTTGAGCCACCAAAAACCACAATTTATTCTCAAACCATTATTTAAAGCAACAATTTTGACCAAAAAAGACCCATCAATCAGTTTTCTATGAAAAAAAAGGGGAGTCAAATTAGCAATGCAACGGAACAGAACAGGGGAAATAAAATTATGAAGCCACGACTAAGATAACAAATTGAATTCACAAATCGTAAATCACCTACCGCCCACATCAGTAAGTAGCTGTTTTCTCTGAATGCTTGTGTTGATTGATCCTTGCCCTGCATTACCGATAACTTTATTAGCATCCTGGATCTTAAATCTAACAATTAATAAATAAGGGAAAGACCAGTATCTACATAAATCTATAAAGGAGTTAACAGCGAACGAGTATAAACGATGCTATAAGATTATTCATCTATTTTGGAAATCTTTCTACCTAATATATACCGTTACGTATCAAAAATCACAAGTATGATCCTAATCACAACTCACAAGGTTCATAAACTTGAGGAAATAACCTGAAACTAAATATGACGAAAGAAGTTACAGGCACAAATATGAGCATTAGAGAAACAAAATAGGTTGACGGATAATAGTCGTCATGGGAGATGAGAATTTCAGTCATAATAAGCTACAACTTATGAGAAAATCAGCAACGTTAGTAATATGCTTAAAAATATATGCGGTGGACATTATGCTTGTCCAACCTAAACAACTTGTCAGGAACCGCAAAGGACGACCATGTAGCTAAAGGGTCAGCAGAACATGGAACTTGTAAATAAATCGAACACTGAGTGAACCACGCATCAAGTTAAACTATTCAGAAGAACTTACTTCTCTTTTAGTTTGATGAGTGATCTTGGCCTGTCATAGACATCTGCCTTCGGTTGGGGCGTTGGTTTCCCCGTGTTTCTTGACTTGGGTTTCCAATTAGCTTTAAAAAGAGACTCCGCCAACAAGCCAGCGATATCTGTGGCCATTGTCTCAGCCTTCTGCACATATGGAAAATTCTCTCTCTCGAAGTGTTGTGACAACCATAGATACATGGACACAACTTGATGCTTAGACTCAAGATCCAAGAGCTCTGCGTCACTGCTAGCAGAAGCCTTTGGCATGCCAATATAGATATTGACAGGAACTTTCTGACTGTATGCTGAGGCAAACCTCACGAGATGGTACATAGCCTTCGGGTCTCTGATGTTAACAGGGGCAAAACAGAAGTTAAACCGATCCTCTAGAGATAGTTCCTGGACCTTCTCCAACATGTTTGCAACCTTTCTAATATGATCGTGTCGGCATAAGAAATATGATCCATCCAGCCGGCAATTCTGGCCAAATTTTTCGAGCAGCTGGGATAATGAAACATCTTGGAGTTTACTTGCAAACATCTCAACCTGCTCAAAGAAAGGAAAGAGACCAACTTTCTTAACGTCATCAAAAGGTTGCTTCAAACACTCAATCAAGTAATCCAGATCGTTTAAATGTAACGTGGTTGTGAGTCCGTCTGGATAGATGCTTCCCCTCCGACCAGCTCGTCCAGCAATCTGCTTCACCTGTGATGCTGAAACTGGAACAACCTTATCACCGTTGTACTTTGAGACGCTATAAAATACAACCCTTCTGATGTTAAGATTCAGACCCATTCCCACTGCATCACTAGCAACAAGCACATCAAATTCATTATCCTGGTCGTTGAACAAATTCGCTTGCTGCCTGCGAGTTTCTGGGGGCAGCGCACCATATATAACACAGCAACGGTGGTTGGTATATCTCTCAATTGCCATTTTAACCTCAAATATCTCTCTCCTAGAAAATGCAACCACACAATCTCCAGACCGCACGTTTCTAAGATCTCCCAGGAGTGTCTTTGCTTCAACAACCAACGGTTTAAATCTCTCATAATGCTGCTCATACAACTCATCCCCTGTGTCTGAACAGATCTTTCGAACAATGTTCAGAACACTAGGATCTCCACACAAATGTATCTCATCAGCCTTTAGCCCAAGCAATGCCCGTGTCCACGCATAGCCTCGACTTGGATCGGCCATCATCTGAATTTCATCAATAACAGCAACGTCATACAATTCATCCGTCGACACCATTTCCACAGTGCAAGAAGTATGGTTCGAAAAGGGGATGTACTTCTTTTCTTGACCAGTCTGAAGACTACAATACACACCAAGTGCATTCACCTTGTCAAAAACTTCCATAGCCAACAACCTGAGAGGGCTGCAATATAAACCTTTCTTTGCCTCCATAAACCGTTGCAAGGCATTATAAGTCTTACCACTGTTGGTCGGACCACAGTGATATATTATCTTACGTTTCATAGCTCGCGCAAAGGGAAACCATGTGTGGGGCTTAGTGAGATCCGCCGACTCAACCATACCCTGAAACTGCTTGATCTCATTAGGAAATTCCTCTAAACAATATTCGACAAATATTGGGAACAGGAACTTAACCGCAGCATCAGCTGGGCCGAGAGTCACCAAGTACTTGGCAACATCAGCTGAACATTTCTTAAAGAAAAACTTCTTGAACTTTTGCACAGCAGTAGGGAAAAACGCTTTGCCAATGTAAATTGCAAGAGCCTGGTCAGATGCCCAACCCGACCGGCTCAAAACACCAAACGTTTCAGTGAGAGTCACCCAATCAGACCGCCTCAGTTTCACACCATTTTCAGCGTCGCGAAGCTCGCGATACAATTCCGAAGGATCGCGACACGCAACATGAACATAACCCTCGCCATTTGCAGCACCCTCACCGTCCACACTGTCATTATCCAATTCAGCCATTGCCGAATCAAAATCCTCATAAACACCATCCTCTTCCTCATGGCAAGAAGTGACCTCGTTTTCATTATCAAAATCAATACTTTTCCCAGAATCCGCATCAAATTCACATCCTAAATCAACCAAATCAGTCCTACCACCTTCACTATTATCATTCACATCCCCATCCCCATCTTCCGCAACCGAAGAAAATGGTTTAACATGAAAATAATCACAACCCAGAACGTTTTTTCTCTGTGAAATCAATCCAAGGCAAGCTAGGGTTATCAAGTTGGTTGAAAAGGGTCGGTTTGGGACATGAAAAGAGGAACTGAGAAAAGGATTTTGGGATGCCCCACGGTGGTGATATTGTCCAAAACTAGTGCTACTAGTAGTGATATATTGTTGGTTGCAGAGCAAAACCCTAATCCTAGAAGCGTTTTTCTTGTAACCATAAACTCGAAACAGAGACGAAGCAGGGCCTCTTGCCATGGCGCATAAAATCTAAACGCAAACGGTGAAGAAATAACAATAATAAATTATAATTATAATGCTGAAAAACAAAGAAAAATAGAGGGTATACAAATTGGAAAGAGGTTCCAGCTTACGAGAGGAGCAATTTTGGTTGCTTATTTGAAAACTTACCTTGCCTGAGAGGCTGAGAGAAAGCGATTGCTTGATTTTAGAGAGAGAGAGAGAGAGAGAGAGAGAGAGAGAAGGGTGGGAAATGGGAATGGTGACTGGTTTTGTTTTGTTTTTTTTTTTTTTTTTTTTTTTTTTTTGTTTTTTTCCTGAGAGTTACTAGGGTTACTCATATTAAACGAACATATATCTTTATTTTTATTATTATTTTTGTAAACAATATGTAAGAAAAACACAAAAAATAGAATTTAAAATAAATAAATCTTTAAAATATTTCAGAAATAGTGAAATTATGTATTAATCATTATAATAGTGAAAATTATGTATTAATTTTATGCCACAAAATTACAAAATAATTATTATAAAGTCTAATGTTTGTTTTTGTAATATATTTTTAAATTTTTGCTATATTTCCAACATGTGTATTCAATATTATCCCATACATCCTAAAATTATTTAGTTCCTACAGTCCAAAATATCGCATTTACGCATAGCATGTATCATTTTGTTAAATATTTTTTTAACGAAAACAGTCGTTTTTTTTAAATTTATAGAAAATACGTTTGATAATCCTTTTTTTTTATTTACTTTAAAGATATGTTTGATATCACTTTCTTAGAACAATATTTTGTTTCTTTAGGTAAAAAAGTGAAAATGATTTTTAAGACACGCGTCCCTAGCTTTTTTGCTAACCATGTGTATCCTGAATTTTTTTTTTCTTTATAGATTTTGATCTTGTTTATTTCGTCGATTTAAATTTTATTACAGTAAAAAATTTTCAAAAATAATCACACTTAATTTTTTTATTATAATATAAATATTTTCATATAAAATTACATTTTAACTCAAATTAACAAATTAAACAACCTTCTTATTTTAAAAATTTTTACAATAAAATTTTAAATTTCAAGTTTCGGTCATTAGTTAAAGCTAAGTTGGGGCAATGATTGAAACAGTGTCAAGACCAATGGTGGTAGTGTATACGACATCGTTCCCATAATATCTTCAAGAGTCAAATAAAAATCATAAAAAATAAAATAAAATAACAGAGGTGACTAAAAATAATGATTTTTTTTCACAAAAACAAAACTATTAACTTTTTTTTTTTTTTTTTTTTTTTTTTTTTGAATAAAAAAATTTTTATAAACTTGTATTTAAAATTTATTAATTGGAAGAATAAAAAGATATTTTTGATTCGATGAAAATTTATTCTCATTAAAGACAAAACTGTTCGAACAGTCTTGTTTGTCTTGATAAAAATTTATTCTCATTAAACACAAAAGTGTTCGAACAGTCTTGTTTGTCTTGATAAAAATTTATTCTCATTAAACACAAAAGTGTTCGAACAGTCTTATGTGATACCCGGCTCTTTGTGTCTACTATAATAAATCTTCATCAAGACAAAAATAGTTTTCTTTTTCTTTCGAGTTGGGAGCCAAAAGAAATGCTTGCTTTCCTTCAGTCTGTATTTACGATTTGGCTCAAGTGGGCGAAATTGTAATAATTGAAGTGAAATTTGTCAATAGAAGCTAAAAATCTTATTTCTTGTGGAGGCCAAAACAAAACAAAACAAAACAAAAATACTATCTAGATGTTGAATTCTACAATTTTGCTGAAAACATAATTGAAGCAGTTTTGCCGACTTCTCAATTCCTACGGCCATGTTTGGTTCAACAAATCCAATCGAATTGTTTGATTGAGATTGATGAACTAAACAGGGGCTACAAGCTAATGTCGAAAACATGGTTTACATTTTGACACGCTTGAATATGCTGAGATTATGTTCAAAACATGAGAGCTTAAGGGAACAGGAAATAAATATCATCATAAAATTCAAGATATTGATAAGGATTGGCCAACAACATTGTCTCAAAACTTGGCAAAATTCCTCACAATGTAAAAATTGAAAATGAAGAAGAAACTCAACTTTCTTTTTTTTATAACAGAATACAAACTCCTTGAAAATATTTTCCCCGAGGAAGTACACAACTTCTAAGAGAGACCAAGTGAGGGTTTACCTGTAATCAGGTTAAAAATGTCAGTCAATCCACAAAGACCATTATTTACAGAGACGTGTTTACACATAAATTCTACTTTGAAACAGCCGACTCTATGTTAAGACATAAATGGGCCTGTTTGGCAGAGTTTCATCGAAGCTGCTTTTGGTTTCTCGGATTAAAAACTGCTTTTGGACATGTTTGGATGATTTGTTAGAAAAGCTTTGGCTTTACAAAAGAATTTCTAGTCAAAACCACAAAATACGACTTTAAAAAAAAAAAAAAAAACTCTCCTGATTAGACTTTAAAACTCGCACTAGAGTTTCAATAAAACATTATAAGCTTCATTCTAAAAAATTCATTGCTCATTGGGAAATGCAAAAATCATTTTGACCCATTTAAGCTCTTTTAAACTTTGGTTCAAACACTTACTGAAAAACTATAGCTTTTAGTTCTCTTCTTTTACTAATTAAAAGCAAAAGCAAAAGCAAAAACACTACCAAATGGGTCTATGATATTAAAAGAGAAGTATACCAGACAGTTGAGAACTGAAAATACACAAGATATGAGAACATACTATTCGTTTAGAGAAGGTAAAGTCTGCTCATTTGAACTCTTCCTCGACTTGTGCTTTGATTTCTTCTCCCGTTTCTTGCTCCTAAAAGAAAAACATATCATTGGAATTGGTGGAGAAAGGAAAGTGAAGTAGACTAAAAATGGTTGTTTTCAAAATGTGCAAAGAGCTTAGAAAGTACTCGTCATGCGAGCTGAGACCCCAACAAGACTTCAGCTTCCTGTTGATGTGTTTCAAATCCTTTTCTGAGGGGAATTTATATCTCTTCACCTATATATACAGAAAACAAAGAAGACTGATTGGATAATGCAACTAGAAGCATATGGACCTTTCCATCAGATATCCAATTGTAGAGTGAAAAATGATTTAAAGATTGTTCTTTTCACAACTCAAAACATAACTCTTCTTTTGATACAGTGTTTTCTCTTACAAAAATTTAAATTCAACTTCTTTGCTACAGTATTTTCTCTCACATAAAAAAATTCGAGTTGTGACTCAAGCTGTGAAAAGAACGCATTTAGTTATGCCAAACAGCCTACACAGGCTTCAGCCTTGAGTTTTATCATCAGAGTTCGCATCAAATTGTAAGTAGATTGTGATGAAGATAATTTATACCCAGGAGTCTATTGCATTTAGAGATTCAATAAGCTCTGACATGGTATGTGCAGAGTTCTGACGAGTGAGAATTCTCTTTAGATATCTGCAAATCAGCATCAAGAATAATAATCATCCGAAACAGGTTAGTTTTACTCTCCCTTCTCCATTCTCGAAGTCATATCTTCTGTTTAATCTGGAGTTCTGTGATCACAGGAAAATGTGAAGAAGGAAACTGTAAAGTGGTTCAAAACCTTTCAAAGTCGATAACTCTGTGCACCTCGTTTGAACTACGCAAAGCAGCCAATGCCAGCTGCATCGAATCAAAATGGGCAGTTAATGACAATAGATTTTAAATGAGTGGACATATTTATAAGGCTTCAAAAAGATGTTATCTTACATGGTCAGGCTCACTATGCATCAAGGGTTGTACGTTTTGCTTTCTCTTTCCTTTATTTTGGATCATTCACCCTCGCTACTTAGTAAAAACCACTATTAATTTTAACCAAGAAATGACAATTTCTGTAACCTGCTTCAGCTAATCTACCTTATCTAATGCCGAAAGGACTAAATTATTGTGGTAATTTAACCAAATTCACATTGAACCTTCTGAAACTATTTTTTATAGATTAGATGTTTACAGACTTGTACAAAGTGAAAATTCTGTTACTCTCTTTCTCATTATATAGGAGATAATGTAATGCTAAATTAAGTTTAAAGACCATAGCATACCTGACCGGGAGGGAATAGAAGTGGTGCATCAGTAAGCATAATTTTGTCAACTTCCATTCTCGCAGTTTCATGTAAATTCTAAAACATCACAACAAAGATTGAGAAAATTCTAGATGAACCTCATAAGAAACTTTAACAAGATTCAATACAATTCTGACCATTACCAAAAAAAAGTTTACATGGTTAATGTTAGGAGCCTAACCTCTAGAAGACAGGATTTAAAGAAAAAGAAGACAGGAAATAGCTAAGTGCAGCGCAAATGGGGCGTATGCTCCTTTTATTTACTAATAGACTGCCATGGATTCGATCGCCATGGCTGATTACATCAACAGAATTCAAGAAGAAAAGAAAGAACGAAAAATGGCAGAGGAAGACCCTGGGAATTTCGAGGTCCCACCCTCCCACTGCTCTCGCAAATACCAAGAAAATAGCTAACCTCCCTCGTGCCCCCGTACACCCTTAAATTCCCTTTCTCCTGCATTCTTTCTAACAACTTCTCCACGTCAGCTCCTAGTTTTCCGGATTTACATCTTCCCCCCTCTCTCTTACTCTATTTCCCCTCACGCCCTCCTTGCGCTTTCTGGAGTAGACAAACTTTAGCGGGGGACTAACAGTTAACAACTTAGAAGCAAAACAGTGTCACCAGACACCTAGCTATTGAAAGGAGAAATTAACATGATATTGCAATTACGAAAAGATTTTCAAGGATTAATTTGAACATAACTGACACAACATGGAACAGAAAGCAGTAACGTAATCATACAATTAGAACCAACACCAGCACTTACTTTCAACGCTTGAATCTGATCATCCTTTGATCCACAAAATTCCTAAGTAAACCAACACTAAGTGACATCAATTACATTGCTAAATAAAGAGAAAGAAAATTTCAATATTATACCAAGACCAAATGAATTGCTTGTACACCTGTAACTAAAAAAAGGAAAAAAAAAAAAAAAAAAAAAAAAAAAAACGTGTTCCTTGCACGTAATGAAAAGAAAAGTCATATCAAACTCACCTCCATATCATCAATAAAGCCTTCAATTGAGCGATATGGTGCATAAACAATAAGATCAAATTCCAAACTCTGCAAAACAAAGGTTCTTGTCTTCAACAAATGAAGGCCAAAAAATAAACAAGGGAGGAAATATGACTTGTGAGGCACATCCATGCCTGATAAACTATCATCTCATTATTGAGTATCATTTGATGGTCCTGTGAGATCCCCTTACCAAGCTCCTCCGCTGATACATGATTTTCTTCTATCTTACAAGCTGCATAAATGCAGGTTAACCTGTGCAGAAGTCAGTTATTAGAATAAGCTGAGCAAAAATTACATGAAAGAAAAAAGTATCTGTTCAAATATAACTTTGAATAATAAAAAAACTGCACAGGCAAATACATTATTACTGTATATCAAATTAAAAATGAGGAAACCTGACATACCTAAACGCACATTCCTCTTCAAGAAGAGGGATGGGAAGTAATAATCTTCATCATTTATCACAAAAAGAAAATGTTGAATTTAACATTTCTACCATTTTTAAAACACATTTAAAAATAAATCTATAGATTTCTATCATTCTTTGATGCATTGTTAATTCAAAATTTTCAACCCAGATAACGTATACTTGAGAAATGGCACAGATTAAAACAAAAAAATAATAATAAAATAAAAAACAAAGATCAGATTCAATCATACATGATGTTTTTTGGATGATGTTGCATTACAGACCATTGCAAAAAAAATCTTTTGAAATATATGAGAGCTGTCGCCTGCAAAAACAAGAACCAAACTTTTAAAGATGGGATAGTTAAGCCAATAATTCCATGTTTGACTCCTCCACATTTGTTAAACCACGTACCTGAATCTTATGAGGAAAATGAAAGTTGTTACACACTTCTTGCAGTTTATTCTCATAAAAAACGCGAATAAATTGCTCTTCTTCAAGGTTAAGAGGTTTCGAACGCGAATGCTTGTCAGCTGAAATGAACAATTATAAGGGAAAATAGTCAGAAAGAATGACAACGGCCCATCGATGTTCATACACATAGAACAGAATTTTACCATTTTCTTTCGCATTAGCTTGAAGCTCAGGGTAAGACAATGTCCCGTCAGCATCTACTTCCATTAGTGTTGCTCCATACTTCACACAATCTTCCCAGTTAGAATCAATAAATAACAACACACTCCAACAACAAATATTATTATTCGAGGTATAAGGAAGAGAGAGAGAGAGAGAGAGAGAGAGAGAGAGAGAGAGAGAAGGAAATCTACAAGTGCCTATATCTTGGTAAAAGTAATCTTACCTTCTCCAAAGTTTGTATTGCTCTCTGCTGAGCAGCTTTGTATTTATCAACCTAAAGCAAAAGCAACAATTAAATTTACATTCAAATAAGCCTGTCTTTTGATTCTTAAGGAAATGATGAAGCTCGAAACTTGCGTTTCTTCATTTTCATCAACAATCAATCAAAGAGAGCCCAGAAATTGAAGGAAAGCGAAAATACGAAAGCTGAAAACAACAGAAGAGAGAGCTTGAGAAGAGGAGAGACAAAATAGGGGAAAGAAAATTACCAGCTCTTGAGGAGTGAAGATCCACTTAGCTCGGTGAGTCGAGGTCTGGAAATCGGCCATGACTGACTCAGAAGAAGCTCCGAGTCAGACACGCTTCGGAAAAAAATTGGTGATCAACAAAGAGAAGTTTTTTTTGTTAAGGAAAAAGACCGAGGAAGAATTTACCAATGTGCCAAGGTTGCTGCTGTTGGGGTTTAGGGGTTTTTTATTTTTATTTTTATTTAATCAACTTTTTTGCTTCGGGAACACTTTGCAGTTTACCTCATATCATATCCTCCAATCTTATTCAGTGGGAGATTATCAGTTTTTTCAGCCATTTAAAAGTTTTTTAGATCAATTACGGAAATTTACCCCAATTTACTATCTATATATTTATTTGATGTTTAGTTCATAAATTGATAATCATAATTTAAAATTATTTTTAATTTATATATATTTTTTATGAAAAAAAATACTGTAATAAATTATAAATTAAGATTCAAATCATGACACAAATACACTAATTAAACGCACAATTAATTTCTTTCACTTTTTAAATTGAATTGAACCAAAGATAAATGTAGGAATAACTACCGAAAGTGCCATGATATTTTGACATGGATCCACATGTGCCAGTGGTCCATAAACATACAGTTTTTTTTTGTTGCCACATGGCAGATCAAAAATGAGGCCAAGAAGAGAAACCCTCAAATCTGATTAGGGTATGAAGGAGGAAAAAAATGAGTTAATGTATATTTACTACTTTGCCTATTCAAAATAATATTATTAAATTACAAATGAGGTAAAAAAAGTAACTTCATCTTGTTCTTAGTGGTGTCAAATAGGCTGAGCCATCCATGGACGGTCTGGTCCAGCTCGTAAAAGTGTCAGATTCAGCATGGCCCGATACGGTACTGTTACGGACCGTGCTAGCTCGACACGTTTGATGGACTAGGGCTGGGCCTCAGCTTCTCAGCCCGTAACCTAAGCCCGTGAAGGCCTGCGGCCTGGCCCAAGCCTAGTTCAGCCCAAGCCCGGATTCGGCCCGACCCAGGCCCGCAAAATGACCCATGAAAACACCCCCCACCCATTGGGATTCTGACCATTGGGCCCGCGAAGGGCCCGAGTCACAATCTGAAAAAACCTTAAAACTCCCCTACAAATACCCCTAAATCTCATACAAAAATTTACTCTTAACTTCTCATATCACTCTCATTCTATCTCTTATCTTGTATCTTTGATTTTGATTCTAAGCTTTTTTCTCGTGATCACTTATTTTCTTGCTCTTTCATTTACAAAGTTTAAGTTGAGTCAATTTCTAGAAAATGGACGCATCAAACTTTCCTGATTTCACTATTCTTCCTGAGCTTGGTAATGAGCCATTTTTTGAGGATGAAGTGATGCCTCCCAACCCCACCCTCATTGAACCAGAAAACGCTCCGGTTAATAATGCTTCAGTGCATAAGGAGGAAGTTGGAGAATGCACCAGGAGAAAAAGACCGCGAACTTCTCCTGCATGGCAACATTTCACAGAGGAACCCCCAAACAAATCTAAAAATAGGTGAAATGAAAATTCGTGCAGTATGTAAGTATTGTAAAAAACACTTTTTTAATAAAAAAAAGGTAGGAGTACTGTTCATCTGGATAGACATTGGAAAATATGTCTACTGTTGCACTAAGGTGGGAGTGTGGACTCCCGCCAATAAACATTATCACTCACATCACAATGGTTATAAAATTTTACATACGATACACAACATGCTCACGAGACACTAGCTAAATTTCTAGCTACTGCCGAATTACCTCTTTATTTTACAGATGATGCGTCATTCTAAGAATTCATATAGATAGCCTTCTGCCCACAATTTACACGGGTAAGTAAAAACACAACTCGTTCTGATTGTATGAAAGTGTTTTGTGCAATGAGATAATCTCTTCTTGATAATTTTAGGACTTTTAATGCTATTGTATCATGTACTTCTGATCTATGGGAAGGGTGCAACAAAACTGAATTTTTATGCATCACGGTGCATTATGTTGATGAAGAATGAGTTTTACAAAAAAGAATAACAGGTTTTCATTTATGTCCATATCTTCATAATGCATCAACTATTTTTGGTATAATAATGGAAATTTTTAGATTTTATAGGATAGAAGATAAAGTTTTAACTGTTACTTTTGATAATGTGTCAGCTAACACGGCTGCAATTAACATATTTAAATGTAGTTTGAAACTAGCGTTTGAGGGGAAATTTTTCATCAATTGTGTGCGTGTCACATAATCAATTTAGTTCAGGCAGGAATTGAATATATTTTATCTAATCTAACAAATATTAGAGAATCTTTATCTTTCATATCTAGTTCTGGAGCTCGGCTCCAAGAATTTAAACAATATTGTAGGAACAGTCAGATGCGTCTAAGAAAGTTTCCAATTGACGTGAGACATAGGTGGAATGCCACCTATTTAATATTGAAGGCTGCACTCCTGTATTCACAGCTCATCATAACGTATGTAAACAATAAGAACAAACAACTTTTAATATTTGATACAGATTGTCAGATTGGTGAGTATTTTTTTTTTAAAATTTCTAGAAGTTTTTTACAATGCTACTGAATTACTTTTCAAAGTTTATTTTCCTGCTGCACATTTAGCTTTACATCAAATATTTAATAGTTCATAAATATTTTCTTATTATACGGATACAGTACTTTTTGGAGACATAGTTAAGCTAATGGAAACTAAATTTAAAAATTATTGGTTAGGTTGTCCTATGTTATATGCATTAGCAATCATTTTAGATCTTAGGCGCGGAGTAGATGAGACTGAATCTTTAATGACTGCTACAACATAAAATTTAGGTATTGATATGCAACTAACTATTATTGACGCTAGAAAAATGTTAGAAAAGGTATTTGGTTTGTAAAGCAAACTACAGCATAAGTCAAAAAGAACAGGAAACTTCGACGTCAACTAGCAGTTCGGGGCCTAAAGGATCGTTGTGGAGTTTCTTCAATAAGAAAGAGAAAATGGCAAGATCGTCGTAGAGTTTCTTGAAGAAGAAAGAGAAAACGGTAGGATCATCATCAATACAAGCGTTTACCGATCTAGTAAAATATTTTGAAGCAAATTTTGTAATTGATGACGACTAACTGGACATCTTACAGTGGTGGAAGAGCAAGACCGATCGTTTTCCAATACTGTCCATAATAGCTCGTGACATTCTGACAACTCCAGGGTCAACAGTAGCATCGGAGCAAACATTTAGTGCAAGCAACTGAATTCTTGACGAGAAGAGAAGCATAAGAGGGGCTAATATACGTTAAAGACTGGGAATATGTCAGAAGACGAAAACAACAATACACAGATGATTCAATGCAAGACTATTTTTTCTAACTTAGAAATAACATAATCTTTTGGAAGCACTTAGCTTTAGTAATTTATTATTCCTAGAATACTGCACTTTTTTTTTCCTTCACTAAGGTTTTGTCCCGATCTCCCCATGAGTTTTACTTTGCAAGAATTTTAATGAGGCAATCATTTATGTGTACTATTCGTATTATCTCAATTCAATAAAATCACATCTTTTGGGGCATATGATACTCTATCTCCACTTATGGAAGGAGAAAACATGATGGGTCTCACTTGTACTATTTTCGCTTTTAATATCTCTTCCATTCTCTTTTCTCTCTTACCAAACAATATATTTTTCTAGTTTCTCTTCTTAAATCCCTCCACCTTTTTCCTTCCTTCTACTTTTCTTCCCTACCAAACACAGCGTAAATGGGCTTGATCATCCTTTGTCTAAATTAGGCTTTGTCCACATGGAAGTTTCAAATTAATTTGAGAAAGTTTTTTGTAAAGCCAATAAAAAAGATAACACTATTTTATTTCATTGTTTTAAAATTTATCTTTTCATAACTTACAGGTTATTTAGGTTATTTTTTCGTAACCTACACATAATTTTTTTAATGGCATGGTAAAATTTTTTTTTAATAGTATCAATATTTTATATAATGACATATAATAGTTTCAAAAAAAAGTAACCCAAAAACAAGAAATTTTCTAGAATACCAAAAAAAAAAAAAAAAAAAAAAAATCCCAAAGAAAAAAAAAAAAAACCAATTGCTTTCCTTTAGTAGCCCAAACACTTCTTGCTATGGAACCTCGTGGAATTGATAAGCGTTGGAACTTGGAAAAGAAAAGAAAATCTTCAGTTGACTTGGACTTGGTGAGCCCAAGAACCCATTTTTGTTGTGTGGGAAAATCCTTTACGATTAGTAACCCAAAAGCCCAAGAAGTCCAGTTCTAGAATATGCGAAAAAGAACAAATATCAAAAGGTCCAAAGGCAAAAGGGCTGTCTAGCGACGAGAGGATCTTCCTGCAATGGTTTAGCACAATGAAAAATCAATTAGGAAATTAAAACTAGAGAAAAAAAAATATTGGAGTATGAAGGGAGTCCGGCAAAGTTCAAATGTTGGTCTTCCAGAATCAAGTATAAAAAAAAAACATCATTATATATTTGAATTAAATTATTTCTTTGGATGAGGAGAGTTGCATATCTTTAATCATTTTTATCTTTTGAACTTCATAATAATATGTTTTCTCTTAAAACTTTAACAATAACGCTTCAAGAATATGAAAACAATTATTATATCTTTTTTGGCAGTAACGCCAATGAATGATGGGAAATTCTCATATAATACTATTTTATTTATACATTGTTTTAAAATTTTATTTTATGTCACTGATAATCTTAAAGGTTATTTTTTATAAACTGTAGATTATCATCTTTTATAACATGTATAACCTACAAGTTAATTTTTCGTAACCTGCAGATTTTATCATTTATAACATGTACGTTATTTTTTGTAATGACATCAATATTTTGTGTAATAAAATAAATAATAAAGTTGAAAAAAAATGATTAAACTCAAAATTTTCTCTAATTAAATGAACCTCAAAAAGAAAAAAAAAAAAAAGATGAATACATTATTAATTATAGATATCTAATATTTGCCCACTTCTTCAGTTTTGCCGACAGGCACTGTGGCATTGATAATATTTCAGAGAGAGATCATTAAGAACCATATATGGCTTTGGTTTTGGTTTATGTTGAATTTGATTGGTTTTCTATCTTTTCGGACTTTCATCTTCTTTGTATTTTCTTCTTTTGTTAGAGTAAAACTTGGACACTTTTGCTTGCTTAAGACACAAGTTTGTCTCTCCCCAACGAAAAAGCTCGCATGAATGAAGTACAAATGTGAATTAAGTGGGGCTGGAATTAGAACAGTAATATTATCTCTATATTTTAATAGCATTTACAAATATTGCTTAGTACAAATAGAAGGGATTTTTTTTTTTTTTTTTCAATCACAAGCATTATGATAGTTGATATTCATACAGATACTCTTTGATTTAACTATTATTCGCACAAATTTGAGCATCAAATGCACCTTTTTCTTTTCGTTCATGCCTTCTGGTTTTGGTATAGTATTTGTAATGAATAACGCATATTGAATTTGTTCATAAAATTTCTCATCCTTTGAGGTATTAATTTCTTTTTTTCTTTTTGAAAGAAAGAAAGAACTTCAATTCATTAATCAGTTGATTAAACTAGAAAGCACAGAATCATAACTAATCACAGGGATTGCTTCAGCAAGTAACAAATAAACTTCACAAATGGGACCCTTGCCAAGAATTAGTAAGAGAAGACAAGAGTGTGTTATAGCTATTAGCCTTTACTCCTCTCACATATAGACTCCGGGCCACAATACAATAGACTTCAACATCCTCAGCTTGTTTAAAATCATCATTTAGTACGATGATTCAAACCATGATAATTCTAATCATGATTTTAAAACTATAACTATAATTCATGATTTTGAAACTATAATTCCAAATTAGGAGTTTGAATCACCTTAAATCAAGAGGGAGTGTGATTTTAGAATCATGATTTGAGTTAGTTTAAAACATCACGTCATATTCTGAATCATGATTCAAAATCATCCAAACTAAAACTGATTCTGAATCATGAATCAAAATCACTTTAAACAAATATTGATTCTGAGCCATGATCCAAAATCCATCTACCAAACGTACTCTAAACTCCCACTGAGAAAATTGTTGAACTTAACTTTAAGGATTCATATTTTTATTTTTTATTCTTAATTAATATTCTTTTAATTAATATATTTATTTAATCAGGATAAATGTTTGTGGGTCAAATAGTAAAGGATGCTATTTAAAAAGATTATTTATCTCATTTTCCTTATCCTATTAAGTACAAAAGAAAAAAAAAAATCACCACATACAGAGCCCGGTAATAGTGAACCCTGTAAAAGACTTTAACAAAGGCCAAAGAAGGGTAATATCCCAAGCAAACCGATGGAGCATGATCAAGGATGAAAATGTCTGTAGTTTTGATTTACTGATAATATCGACCAAAACGTCAATATCGACATATATTTTTAGAAAAAAAAAAATGAATATTTTTTGAGAAAATCTTTTTTTTTTTTGTTAAAACTATACAAAATGCTTTAAAAAAATATAAATATTACTTATTTTAATTAATTTAATAACAAAAATAATAATTTCTTAACCGAAAGTATCAACATTAAGAAACTTCTTGCTTAGGGTTAACATGCAAGAACAAGCCCGACGTTCATTTCTTCATTCATATTCATATTACCCATTTAGTTCGTTGATTTAAATTTTTAATTTAATTTGAGATGTGATTTTATGTGAGTTTTTTACTATAGTAAAAAAGTTAAACGTGATTGTTTCTGAAAGTTTTTTACTGTAACAAAATTCGAATTTTAAATTCGAATCGATAAAATGAACGAGCTTATAATTTAATAGGGAATAGCCTCATCGTAGTAATTAGAGGGTCTCTGGTCATTCACCTCTTCGTATCTTTACAGCTCGGGCATACATTCAGGGATTTATTCTTCCAATTAGCAAAGAAAAAAATAATGTCAAATCCTTCGAAGTTCGAATCTTTTTTAGGGTAAACCGCTAATAAATCAATTCCATAACCAATATCCTTATCAACGAACTCCCAAATCTTTTGAACGAAAAGTACATAAAAACCATTTTGTCATGTTGATTTTTATAACCACGTACTAAACACTAAACGGGGCTTCCTTCAATTCCTCTTCCGAATATGGGAGCTTCAAGCATTTCATCCATAGTCGCGGTAACCCGATGGTATACACATCATAAGACAGACAAATTTGGGACTCAGAGCAGAGTGAAGTAAACATGTTGGCCAAGTACACTTCAACAATCTCCTTAAGTCCAATCATTTGTGTTTTCCAAATTCCAGTCCATGAGTCTCATTGCTTTTTTTTTTTTTTTTTTTTTTTTCTTCTTCGAGCACTAGAGTCTTTCAAATGGAAAAGGTTCGTATTGTGAAATTTGAATTGTGAAGGTCCAAAAGAAAAGATTTGTTTCGGATGGAATGCATCATTAACCACAATCGCAATGTGCGTTTGGAGTTAAAAGATCCGTATTATAATTTGGATCATGATTCATGATTCGTTATAGTATTTTCTCTCATAAAAAATACACGTAAATTAAAAATAATTCTGAATTATGATTATGAATTCATAAACCAAATGTCATTTCAATAAAAGTCCAAATTTCAAACCTGAGAATTAGTGGGGAAAAAAATGTAATTTCCAATGTAAAAAGAGGTCAATATGTTATTTGGATAAAATCTCCTTCATCCTAACCATTTTCAAGTGAATTTCGTTAAAGTCTCTTACAACCAACCAAGACGGCAGAAACATGTTTTTCAATCTATGTAAAATTCTCCTACTATTGTAATTTATTTATTTATTTTTTCTATATATCATTTTTAAAGTAAAAATAGTGTAGCATATATTATAAATAGATTAAACAACCGTAATCTTAATTACTCATAAGAATTACATCAGTTTGGTATAGGAAAAGAAATTGAACCATATTTTGCTTAGTACATAAGAGAAGAAAACCATCAAATAAATATGCCTCCAAGTTTCTGTCCATTAGTTATTACTTATAAATGCATTAATAGAAATATACCAATATTTCTTCTTATTTTGTTTAAAAAAAAAAACATTATTTCTTCTTATTTTAATAATAAAAAAAAGAAAAATATTAGGATTTATGAGAATTTCAAATTTGGGGTATGAGTTGTTTGCAACATAGTTTGTCTCATGGAAGTGTGTAATACATACAATTACAAATGGTAATGGGTATCTTACGCTTCCAACTCAAGCAAAAGGAATAGAGTTGATGAGGTGGAGCTTTCTGAAAAAGACCTCCCATTGATAGTCAACACGTGTACATAGTAAGCCAAAAACAAAAAACAAAAAAAAAAAAAACACAAAAAAATTTTGCATTTAAAAAAATAAATTAAAATTAAAATAAAAAAAAATAAAGTTAGAAGGCGATCGAAGCCCAATGGATTTGTATATAAGTAGGTGGGGTGGTGGTATTTTCCTCCTTAGTCTAACTACAATCTCTTCTTGAGGAGTCTTAACAAGTTTTGTCTCTCTTTCTATCTCTATGTATCTTTCTCTCTTGTTTTGAAGATAAATTACGAGTGGGATTTTTTTTAAATCTTTGTTTTCTTAATTTTGTTGGGGAATTGGGTTAATCTTGAGAGAAATTAAGGAAATAATTATGGGAAGACAACCATGTTGTGACAAAGTGGGGTTGAAGAAAGGGCCATGGACGGCCGAAGAGGACAAGAAGCTCATCAGCTTCATCCTCACCAATGGCCAATGCTGCTGGAGAGCCGTTCCTAAGCTTGCAGGTTTCGTGTCGTTTCTCTTTAATTATTTTCCTATTACATTACTCTCTCACATACAGAAAACTTGTTAATTTTTAAAATTACTCTTGATCTTTTTTTTTTTTTTTTTTTTGGTTGGATTTTGTACGTTTTCAGCTTTCATTCATCTTTGTTTATGAAAAAGAAAAAAAAAAAAAAAAAAAAAATTAAGATTAAAAAAGAAGAAAAGAAAAGAAAAGGAAGGGAGAGAGAGAGAGAGAGAGAGAGAGAGAGAGAGAGAGAGGAAAGTGAATTATATCATTCAGAGTAAATGATTATGGTTATGGAGGCGTGACATTATATTATGTATTTGCAGGATTGCTAAGGTGTGGAAAAAGTTGCAGGCTGAGATGGACCAATTATCTAAGGCCTGACTTGAAAAGAGGTCTTTTATCTGATTCTGAAGAGAAAATGGTCATTGATCTCCACGCTCAACTTGGCAACAGGTTTCTTTTTCTCAGCTCGTCACCTTTTCCTCTGTTCTCCAAAATGGAATTTGGTTTTTCTTCTTTTTTTTTTCTCATTAATATTTTCATTCCTGAATTTCATGCTTAACTATATATATATATATATGTCTTTTGTAAAACATGAAACTTTTTGAAGCTCATTTTTCTTTGCAACTTCTTAATCATTCGCCGAGCCCTTCTTCTGAAAATTCTAACCATTTGTTTATTACAAATGAATTTCATGCTTAACTATATATATATATATATATATATATATATATATATATATATGTCTTTCGTAAAACATGAAACTTTTCGAAGCTCATTTTTCTTTGCAACTTCTTAATCATTCGCCGAGCCCTTCTTCTGAAAATTCTAACCATTTGTTTATTACAAATGAATTTATAAGTAAAGACTTGCTGATATCACTGACAAAGCCCCACATAAATTCTTTATTAATTATCAGAAACCAAAAATAAGATTTTTAACAAATAAACTTAATAAGTATTAGTTATTATGACTCTGCTGTTTTTAAAATTATTAATACGAAAAAGTTTGCTTGAACTTTTCTGCTTTGTATTTATTTTATTTTTTATTTGTGTTGTGTAATGCAGATGGTCTAAGATTGCGTCTCATCTTCCGGGAAGAACAGACAACGAAATAAAGAACCACTGGAACACCCACATCAAGAAAAAACTCAAGAAAATGGGGATTGATCCTCTCACCCACAAGCCAATTATTTCCACCGTGACGGACCAATCAGAACCTCAACCACCACCACCACCACCACAACAACAACTGAATTGCTCTGAACTCGATAACAACAATGAAATCGCGACGGCGACGACGACCACGACGACGACGTCGTCGTTTCAGTCCTCTTCAGTGCTGACGACCGAATCGTTAGGTAAAGGCGACGTAGAGAACAGCATGACGAGCGGAATAATATTGGAAAGTCAGCTCGTCAACAACGGCTTCTGTACGGACGAAGTACCTCTGATTGAGCCTCACGAGATTGTCGTTTCTTCTTCGACGACGTCGTCTTCGTCGTCGTTGTCGTCTTCTTCGTCATCGGATTCTCCCAATTACTTTCTGGAAGATTTGCAGCTTCCGGATTTCGAATGGCCGTCGTCGTGCGACTACGGCGACAACGGTGTGGGTGACGGCAGTGGAATGGGGTTGTGGGACGAGGAGTATTTCAACGGCTGGGATTTGCTTATGGAAGCTGATGGTGATCATGATCGAAAGCAAATTGTTGATATTGTTCCTCCCAATCAGAGTCCGTTCCCAAGAACGGTTTTGGAACAGGAATACTGGGCATATGGGCTTTTGTGAGGGAAAAAAAAAAAAAGAATTAAAAGGTCTCGTTCTAATGGGTTTTGCTTGTAATTTTTTGTCAGTAGTTTTTCTTTTTCTTTTTTTCTTTCCGACAAAAGAAAAGATGAAATAAATTATGGGAAAATCCCGTATCTTATTACTGTCTAAAACTTTTTTTTTTTCTCGGGAAAAAATAAAAGACAAAAAATCATGTGTATGAAAATGAAAGCCTTGTAGGGTGTTACGCTACTGTTATTATATAATTTGGACCTCCAATTTTCTGTTTCAATGTATGCAAAGAATTTTACGTATTATTCATTTCACTAATTCGAGTTTTCAGTTTTCATTTTTTATAATAAAAAACTCTCAGAAAATGTCACATCTAACTTTTTTTACTACAGTGAAAAGCTCTCAAAAAATATCATATCTCAATTCGAATTAAAAACTCGAATCCGCGAAGTGAACGAGACTTTATTATTTAAAAACACACACAAACACCTTTTTTCTCCGGAACTAGTCCCTAAAATTTTTACATGTAATAAATAGACAACGGATAGTAAATTTCTAACAGAAACCATCATGTTGTGTATGGCGTAAA
Organism: Morus alba; assembly: GCA_012066045.3. Taxonomy (NCBI): domain Eukaryota; kingdom Viridiplantae; phylum Streptophyta; class Magnoliopsida; order Rosales; family Moraceae; genus Morus; species Morus alba. The sequence continues at coordinate 17,094,051 of CP050233.2, forward strand.
TTTATCAAATTTTCTAATAATTTGTCCCTCTTCTAGGTTTCTTATCGATCTATTGAATATGACTTAGGCAACAAGATATGGACAAGACTCCTTCTTCCATTATGGTCCCTATAGATTGCCAAGTAGCTGCTGAGCTGCGAGCTTAAATACACCACAAATTCCTTTTTTTCTCCAGCAAAAAAACATCTTTTTACGTAAATAATAAGAAGGAAGGACTAGCATCAAATGTATTAAAGACATCCTAATTAGATTGACACTTAACTCTGAATCACATTGAGTCTCTCACTCAATTTTATTAATTGTAAAATAATTAGTCATACAAATTACTAAGTTGCTTCCTCCTAGTTTTCATTTTTTTTTTTTTTCCTCCTAGTTTTCATTTTTTTTTTTTTTTTTTAGTGTTTATTCGAGTTCTCTAAATAAAGAGAACTCCCTTTATTTCTTTTTTTTTTTTATTTTTCCTTTCTTTCTTTCTTTCTTTCCTTTTTTTCTTTTTAAGAAATAGTACATATGCATTAAGACTTGAGGCTCCATTTTCCGTTATGATGTGCATTTTTTACCCCATTATTACTTAAATCTTGCTTAGTTAAAACGTTAAAAGTTTCTTAATTCAATAAAGTGATATGTAATAAATGGTTAAAGCTTCCTTAAACAATTTCAGTGTTACGTATCCTAACTTTTCAAGGAGGAATCTGTCACGTACTCAGATGTAATTGTACTAGAAAACCTTCTTTCAGTCAAAGACTCGAAGGATAAATGATACAATATTTAGCCGCTACATTAAGGTCTCTTTTAATAAATATTATTATTCTGATTTGTTATAGTATTTTTTTTATAAAAAAAATTTAAAATTTTTTAATCAATAATTCTCTCATAAAATTCTCATTAATAAATCAAAATTATTAACTTGAACGTATATGAACTAAATGGGCTCTTAAGAAAAAAATGTTTTTAATTTTTCAAGTCGTCCTCTAGACATTTAGTCATGGGAAATTATTCCTAATTCCTAAAGGGAAAATATTTCTTAAATGAAAAAAAAAAAAAAAAAAAAAAAAAAAACCCTAAAAAAATATTAAATTATTTGATTTGGATACATTGCAATATAAAAAAAAAAAAAATGGAAATCCTTTTTTTAAAAAAATCAGGGAAATAGTAAATTATTCGATATGGATACATTCCAATATAAACAAAAACAAGTGGACATCCGTCATAATTTTTTCAAGTTAAAAAAAAAAATGGATAATCACTATAATTATGGAAATATTTGGAAAATAGTAATTTGACCAGTTTTATGTAAACTAATTTTAATTTATCTATCTTAATTTTCCTTTTATTTGGTCAAGCCACAGTTTTGTGTCAACTATTGGAAATTAATTCATAACCTTAGAACTAAACAGAACAGTAGCATATAATTAAAAAAAAAAAAACATTACTATTTTAAAAAAAAAAAAAAAAACAAAAAAAAAACATTAATCTTACTCTTCTTTCTACTGAAGATTCTGTTTCATGTTTGCAAATTTGCAAGTAATAAATTAGAGGTTTATTTATTTTGCAAATAGATGTACCAGATTCAAAGTTTGTAAAGCTACTCAAGGATTTGCTTTGTCGTGTAAGTTAATACCGTAGGTTACGAGTGACAGTGACTACGGTCCAAACATAGCAGTGAAACTTGGTCGCCACATACTACTACTACATTCATACGTATATATGTAGGGTTGGCGATGTATATATATACAGATTACAGAACATGCTTATATAACACCTCTGTTTGTCTATGGCAATTTCCTGAAGGTTCCAGGTTCTAACCCTACTAAACAATACTTTGTTTTTTGGGTCTTCTCTTAGAAGGGTCTTCAACAAATTTTAGTTTCTGCTACGTAACAATAATGACTATATGAGAGTGATACCTTTTATCAATTTCATCTTGATATCCTCTATTTGAGCGTAATCGTTTTTTAGCGATTGCGCATATTTTAAGGAAAAATTATTTCATAAAGACCTCATAGTATTAAAACGTGATTTCTTAAAACGTTAAAGTGTCAATTCAAAATTATAAAAAAAAAAATATAGAGTATTAAAAAATGATTATACTAAAATACAGGATATTAATGTAAAATTTTTTCTATTTTTAAATCGTATTTCTCTATTTATATATTTTTGAAATGACAGAATATATATATATATATATATTCACTAATAAATATTTTATTATTAAATGTAAATAATTTATTTACAGATAAATACGATCGTCGTAATAGTTTATTTACCGGCCAGAAAATAATTTGTTCATATTTTGTCAGTCCTGTGAGTCATAGAATTAAGTAAAAAAATACAAATAATGAGTACTTGGTGATCATTTACAATTATATTAGAGTCCTTATCTATTTAATTATTGAATGAAAACTTTCCTAATAAACCAAATAGAAATGTATATGGACCTAGAAAATTTTATTCATTTCATCGATTCGAGTTTATAATTTGAGTTTTGTTACAGTAAAAAGCTATAAACAACAATCATATTTAACTTTTTTACTACAATAAAAAATTTTCACATAAAATTACATATCAATTCGAATTAAAAATTCAAATCAACAAACTAAACGAACTCTCAATATATTTGTAGTATTACAGAGTTTTCCAGAAAGAAATATGAAGTTAAAATATTGACTAGTTGAAGAATATATAATAATAAAAAAAAAAAACAATTGATCTTAATCGGTGTATTTTTTTTTTTTTTTTTTTTAACTGAAAAAATGATATAATGAGGCATATTTTTAATTCCCAAACTTTCCGTACACGTAGTCAAAGTAAACCCTAACAGTGACTTCTTCTGTTCTGAGGAAGCTTCTAGTTCTACCCCTTGGATGTCATTGACGTGAAACGCAAACTTAGGGCTTTGACTGCAAAGAAGTCAACAAAAATAAGATATCAAAATGAAAGGTAAAACTTAAACCTAGTTCATTTTACTGATTTAAGTTTAAAATTTAAATTTTATTATAGTAAATTTTTTTTATAAATAGTCACATTTAATTTTTTTATTACAATAAAAAATTTTCATATAAAATCACATATTAATTTAAATTAAAATTCAAATAAATAAATTAAACAAACTCTTAAATTGTAAATTCATGATATCATTATACAACGGTCACATTATGAACAGACCAAAGTATGAAATGGTTTTTTTTTTTTTAGTTGTTTAATTTATGGATTATACATAAATGAGCTATGTCCATATATGCAGTAATTGGTGTTCTTTTTTTTTCCCCCCCCCTTTATGTCTAATTATGTAAGCACAAATACAAAGTTCTTCTCTTGTCGATTGTTAGTTCTTTGGCGGCAGGTTATGGAATTATTATTTCTTGAATGCAATATATGCGCTTAATGACCTCCACCGCTAATCATTAATATGCAGACTAAATATGTAGGTTGGCACCTCTAAATGACTGCCAAAACAGGGTTCCTTTTCTTTAATAAACATTATTTTTAAGTATTAAGACATTGTAAGATCAAATCAATTTGCCCCTTTGCTATCTAATTATTAGTTAGTCAGCGACGGAAGCCAAAAATAGAAAAAAAAAAAATATATATATATATATATACACACACATATATATATTTCTTAATTCTTGTGGTTGGGGACAACCGTTCAAAGAGGATGAGATGGGGAATTTATATATATATATATACACACACATATATATATTTCTTAATTCTTGTGGTTGGGGACAAACGTTCAAAGAGGATGAGATGGGGAATTTGCGGGTAAAGTTTTAGCTTATTTTTTATATATATATATATATATATATTTTTTTTTTATTTTAAGGATAAAGTTTGAATTCAAAATTTTTTTTTTTCTTACATAGTGTGAACATGTGAAAACTATTTTTCAACTTTTACGGCCACCATTTTTTTTTTTTTTTTTTTTTTTTTTGGTGAATGATCATTCAAACTCTTTGCAGTTGCATTCACACTCTTTTTATACGTACTAATTTTTGTTTCCGCGTAAAATCCCTATCTCCTTGATTTTGCAATTTTGTTACAAAAGAAAGTGATAAAGTTTCATTCATTTCACCGATTTAAATTTAAAATTCTAATTTTATTATAGTAAAAAGTTCTCAGAAACAATCACATTTAATTTTTTTTATTACAGTAAAAATTTTTCATATAAACTCACATTTTAACTTGAATTAAAAACTCAAATCAGTGAACTAAACGGGTGATTTCCTTCTTTGTTAATTGAACCCAATGACAATTTCATGTACAAATTGTACCATTATTTTCGTTCAAATTAATATTGATGATGCAAACGACTTCTGCTTGTAGAATAATTTATTTATCAATTCAAGGCATTCATTTTAGAGAAATTTCTCCGTAGGTATAATTTGCATCAGATTTTGTCTAATGATTTATCTGTGTACTGTTAGATTTTGATATATAAACTTAAATTTCCTAGAGATATTTCTATTTACCATTAAAGTCCCTTAGGTTTTGAAATTTACAATTTCTAGCCTCATATAAAGATAAGATCAATAAAATATATATAGAGACCATGGGAAGATCCCCTTCAAGTTATATATATCAACTCTTATTTAATATTACAATTTGTTATATATCATAACTAATTAGTTGGACTCTTTCTTCTTCTTCTTTTTTTTTTTTTTTTTTTAATTTGAGTATTTTGACCAAGGTATAACTGATCGTTCAGTCATTTGCACAGTGATTTGAATTTTTATTTTGTTATTTGGAATGAAGTAGAGCCAAATTTTGTTTATTGTATTTTTTATTTTCTTCCTCAAAATAATAGTAAGTAATTTTAAGACCATAAATAAGTGATATAACCCTTCAAAAAAATATAAAATAAATAAGTGTTACAGCAATATAGAGGAAACGACATTGACATAACCCAATAAAGAAAAATAAATAAATGGAAACAGCTCATGATCATATCATCCTGCAGAGCTATCAACGCGTTTTTAAAAGATGGCTCCCTCTTCTAATGGAGATCTGTGGAGGAAATTAATTGTAGATGAGAAAAAGAAATGTGAGTGCAAAAAATATAAGATACTCTTTTTTTTTCCTAGGGCGCAGGACGTACCTTCAAAACCAAACTATAAACTATAAAGCTTGATCCGATATGTAGTGGTGGTGGTTATTATCAGAATATCTGTGGATTGTAGGTCAAATTTTATTTTGATATCTTGAGTTTTAAATGTTCGATAATGAGTTGGTAATCTATTTAATTAATTGTTCCAAATTAATAATTTTATCTATTTTATTGTCTCGACGATAATAGACTCGTGAATACCATAAGGGATGGTAATTCGTGTTAGTGGGTCGTGTTCGTGTCAACCCGTTTATTAATCATGTTAAAAAATATCAACCCAAATACGACATACTTATTAAACATGTCAAAAATATCAACTTAAATAAGACTCATTTATTAATCGTATCATCCCGTATAACCCATTTAAATTAATACATTGATTAAATAACTAATATAATAATGATTTATTTAACACGGTCATGACATGTTTAACATGTTTATTAGTCAATTTATCTTAAGATTTAAGAAAAATAAATGAATTTTACCTATAAATATTAAAATTCACATTATTTGTATTTAATATGTCATATAAACTTTCATGTTATATCACATATCATTATAATACAGATGGCAAATATAGTTAGTCATGTCAATTTGTGTCATTTCGTGTTAGGAGGTCAACCCTAATCCAACCCATTTATCAATCGTGTTAATCGTGTCAACCCGATTATAAGCCAAAACTATTTATAGTAAACTCAAACCCGCTAACTTCATGCATGTTTCAATTCATGTCGCCGTTTTATTACCCGGATTGCAAGCCCTAAGTACTATATTGTGCTTTACTAAAAGTTAATTTTATAGTTTTCTATATTAGGGGGCAACTGATACGAATTAGAAAAGAGATATTTACATTTTTATATCATGTGTTTAAGGCTTATTCAAAATGTATACCTTAAGTTTTTAATCTAATGTGTACCTTTAAATTAGATTTAATATACAAATTTATACATTATTTTAGTCAATAATCGATTTTAACCTTTAAACGACCAAACTATCCCTAAAAATTGAGAGAGAGAGAAAAGAAACTAAAATTTTCTAATATTACAAACAATAAAAATTTAAAATATAAAAAATCCATTTCAATGGTATTTTGTATATTTTTTATGTCAAAATGGTAAGTTTAAGGTTTTTTAGTTTTTTATTTTTATTTTTTAATTCAAGAGCCTTTTAGGTATTTTCAAGGTTAAAATTAAGGGTTGGCTGTAAAATGTATAAATTTAGATATTAAATCTAATTTAATAGTATACATTTGATGAGATTAAAAACTAACAGTATAGCTTTTGAATAAATCTAAAAAAAAAAAAAAAAAGGTGAATATCCCATTAGAAAATGGTGTCTTTTTTCTTTGAGATTATAACAGTCAAATGAAGTAAAAAACTAAATTGGGATAACTTCATAGACCAAGAACATGCTTTTAGACGTTTTTAAAATTAGGGATCAAAATGAGATTAATCTATTGTAAGAGTCTGATAATGAGTTTAATTTTACAAGTTGCCACAATGATATTAACATTTGTAAATTTTGAAACACAATGATACCTAGTGACAGTGATGTACTAACTCAATTAAGACTTGAGTAAGTGATGAATATTATTATAAGACACGCAATAATTTGTGGTCAACAAAAATGATTCTGATTTTGGCTTACGACTGGCTTTCGTTATTGAAAGAGTAGATTCCAAAAGTCAATCATATATTAGAATGGTTAGAATTGGGGATAACGTAGGACCCACAAAATTACAACACGAATAAAACATCTCTATAAAGCTACCAAACTCCCAAATTTCTTGCCTCTTGGCCCCATTATGTATTTGTATTTGTGGATGAACTGCTTGAATATTACATTACATTTCTCAACACCATGCGCGTCGCTCTCAGTTGCACTTCAAGATTCTTAAGAATTCCTCTTTCACATGTACAATTTTGAAGTCCACAGTAAAAGACAAGTGGCGGCGCCTAGATACTAACACACGGCCGCTTGAGAGTTCAAACCAACGAGTTGAGATGTAATTTTATATGAGAATTTTTTACTGTAATAAAAAAGTTAAATGTGATTGTTTTTCAGAGTTATTTTCTATAACAAAAATTAAATTTTAAACTCAAATTGATAAAATGAACAGAACTTTTATAATATCAAAATTTTACACTCGAAAAATGAGCATTTAGTTAGAACATCTTCTCGTGACATTTTTTATTCACAACGTTTTACGTGGTAAGCTGTCGTGTTTAGTCACGACCTTGTAACTAATACGCATGAATAATTTTCTTTTTATGTGACTAGAGCTTTTAGCTATGAGATTTTCATCAAGCAAGTTTGCAATAAATTCGAGTTGTTTGCTTTATTTCAATTAAATCAATTGCCATACAGTACAGCAGACAAAAAAAGTTTCTTTTCTTTTTTTTTTCCCCTTTTCTTTTTGGTTGCAGAATCTTCCTTTTCAATATAATTAATCGCTAAGCATGCTTACATTTTTCTAAGGAAACTTATTCAGAAAGCCTTTTAATTAAGTAATATATTCATATGAATTTAGAAAAAAAAAAAATTTTCTCGAAAAGAGACATTAGGACATCAATTCACTAATATTAGATTAGAAGGGATGAAGCTTTATTAATGTTTTCTTGATTTTTTAATCATTCAAATTATGACACATGATGATGATTTAGGCATTAATAATAGCCCGAATTTTTACCTTTTTTTTTTCTATAACCATACATTTTTAGAATACTTTTATTCTTACTATTACTATTACTATAATAGTAATTATACTTATAATAATTATTATTATTATTTTATTATTATCAACATCATCATCATCATTTTTTCTCTCTCCTCAACAAAGTTGATCTCAAGTGTTCATTTTCTGGCGGAGTTTGTGAATTGCGACTCTATGCGGAAGAGCGATAAAGATGATCAGAGGAGATGAAGATGATGGTTTAAAAGCTTGACAACAGAGCGTTCTTCTTCTCTGACGGCGACGATGAGGGCATGGTAAATCAAGGGGTAAATCAAGGGGTATTTGCTCCGTTCTCATTAAAAAAAAAAAAAAAAAAAAAAAAAAAAACCCTAATACTCTTAAAATATTAAGACCCCATTTATTTTATTAATTTAAATTTAAAATTTGAATTTTGTTACAGTAAAAAATTCTCATAAACAGTCACATCTAATTTTTTTATTACAGTAAAATTTTTTTACATAAAACCATATCTCAATTCAAATTAAAAATTTAAATCAGTGAACTAACCTCGTTCACTTCGCGGATTCGAGTTGAGATGTGACATTTTCTGAGAGCTTTTTACTGTAACAGAAAATTTTAATGTGATATTTTTTAAAAGTTTTTACTGTAAAAATCTAAAATTAAAAATTTAAATCGGTGAAGTGAACAAGTGGTAAACGACACGAAATGCTAACATTAGAGACCCGGTGACGTGTGGGCCACTTGATGGTGCGTGCAAAAGAGCGCGTGGGGCTACCAAACTCCGTCGGTGTGTGAGTTCGCAAAACAAGCAACACACGAACAAAAAGAAATACACCTTTGTCAGAAAAATATATAAAAATAAAACAAGGAGCAGCATGAGGTGTGGGTCCAGCTACGAGAAAAGTCAGAGTGGGATCCACTCGCTGAAACACGCGTGAAGTAAAGAACGCGGAGCCGGAAAACAAAAAAAAAACAAAAGAGAGAGAGAGAGAGTGAGCAGTGACACTGGGCAAGTGTCAGACAGCCTTACATTCTTGGACCGAATCCTTGTCATGTCTACGTGGCACTGTTCAGTCAATGGCAGTCAACGCGATGATGATGCACTATCTTATGTCATACTGAGGTTAGTATGCCCCGCTCTCTCTCTCCCTCTCCTTCACTAACATCACAAATCATATATATAAATATATATATATATATATATATATATATATAACATCACAATCAGATTCATCCAATTGCTGGAGATCTTATGATTAGGCATTGAATCTTGTCGTCCAAAATCATCATCAATTTCAGTTTCTCACTGATTTTCTTTTTAATTTAGAATAAAATTTTACAAATTTTCTCATAATTATGCTATTTATGTCAACACGCTTTATGAGCTTCAAACATACATATATATCCCATTATTTATAATATCTTTACATTAACCTCTCGAACTTTAGATCCTACAATTTTTAAATGGAATTATTGAGTTAAAAAACGTTCGTGTGGCACTTCTCATTTCATTTTTCAACCGTTATATGGGATTTTGAAATAATGTCATTTATAGCAACTTTTTTTTTTTTTTTTTCCTTAAGCCTCTCCAACCGGCTTGACTATTGAATGAGAAAAAGTATAAGAATTGGAGCATACTTTGTTGGAATAGGCAAATCATGGGCTGATAGTCACAAACAATATTATAACAAATCTTGAGAACCTAATACTGCCGCCAACAAATCTTTAACCTTACATTTTGTCATTTATTCCTCAGAAGACACATTATTTATTCTTTAACATACTCAAGCAAAACAAAATTATCAAATTCAAGAACAAACTTTAACCAAAAATTAAACCCAAAATCACAATCAAGTCCAACACTATCAGGTCTCTAGAAACTAAAATCACAACCAAATAAAACACTATCAAGTCTCCAGAAACCAAAATCGTAACCAAATAAAACACTATCAGGTCTTCAGAAACCAAAATCACAATCAACTCCTTTGCACGGTAAAACAAAAATTGCAGAACGTTAGGAAAGCATATCGTTACAAAGTTCGAGTCCGACGATGAGATGAAGGACAATGCATGCAACACTCTAAACGCAGAAGACGGTGTTTTCAGTATTCTCAATGACCTTACTTTCGTAGCATCAGCGAAATTGATATCGAATGTGAAGCTTCCTTTGATTGTTGACAAAAACCCCTTTACTCTGGCCACTTCTCGTCAACGCCGACCGGTTTTGCACTTGCGAACAAGTAACAGAGAAGACGAGAAGAGTGGAATGGGAGAAGAGGAAGAGAGCCCTAAATAAGGCTGAAGAGATTCTCTGCTCAACCTGCTGACCCACGTGAGAGGAAAAGAAGTTGGGAGATTCTCTGCCCAAGCATGAGAGAGGAAGGACGCGGTCGGTGGAAGTTGGGTGGGGTGGATTATTGCAAGAGAGCACAGTGGTTTTCTAGTTGGGTTTCAAACGGTAAAATCATGAAGGCATGATTCTAAAATCACGGCCCTAAATGATCTCAATCACTCGTTCTGATTCTAACCCACTTGAATCATTTTGGGCTTCCAAACACGGATTCAACCTTGGTCCCAGGATTTGAATCTCCCAATCCACCAACTAAACACTCACTAAATTTGAATAAATATGATGCAATTTATGATATAAAATATGAATGTTTGGTAACTTTAAAATATTAGGATATAAAAATGAATAAAAAACGTTTTATAAATTTTACATGAGATTACAAATAGAAAGAAAAAGAAAACTTGTTAATAAATAATTAAATGATATATATGCTTGTGGGCACGGTAAATTCGGATGTAAGTATCGAATTCGATGGTGTTGATGCTGACGCGAATCGGACACACAGAGTTCACAAAGGAGATCGTATGGCAGGGCCTCTAACAGAGAAGTGAGGATCGGCTAGGCCCAAAGTAAGCTGAAGAAAATGGATTCTAAGCCCTACTTTGTCGCCACCTTACTAACGCTAACTTACGAATGAAGGAGGGCTTCTCATACAGTCATAGAGATTGCATGGACAAAGTATGGTGGCAGGAGTAACCGAACGGATTATAGAGATTTGACTCGGATAGTGTGGATAAGGCTTATTTGGAGAAGTGCTATGAGGACAAGCGTGGGTTACCTCTGGACTAAATGTCTAACTTGTAAGGTATGGATAAGGCTATTTGGAAGAACTAGTGAATTCTTACTTCAGAGGAACACAGATCACTCCGTGAGCAAGCTTTACGGACTTTTAACAGAGGAGGCAAAGTCTACTTCAGAGGAACACAAGTTACTCTGAGAGTACACGTCAACAAACAAAGTTTTATGACTTTCTAGAAGTGTGCTCCTGAGCAGCGAAGTCCAGCCACAGAGACAGATTTTTGAACTCCTGGAGAAACCTCAGAAACTTCGAATGTAATTTATAGATGAGTTTGGGTAGATCAAATGAAGTGTTTTAACGTTTTTTAGGGTGAAAACTAAGATCTAGGTAGAGATTCACTTTGAAGATCTTCAAGCATGAAGGACACAAGCTTGAAGAATACTAAGTCTTCAACATAAAAGACTTCAACTCTCGGGGGAAAATTATTCAGAGTATTAATAAGGATGAGACCCCTTAGGGTGTTTAGTTGTATGAATCGTCTGAGTGTTGTTATGAAGTGCTAGTGAAAGGGGGTATTTATAGGAGGAGATTGGGAGATTTTGGTTGTTGCTCCAGAGTTGTATAATCGCGCCTTGCTAAAGGCTTGTACGAACCATTTCCCTTCGAAGCACCTACATCAGGTAGCTTTCCTCTTTGACAAATAAATTGGCCAAAAATGGGTGTATTTGGAGACCAAATATGAAATTATTGCTGACATTGGACCTTCCCCAGGTCTCAAGATCATGAAGTGTTTGAATAAATCTAATGCTCTATGGACGCTTCTATTCTTGGAGGTCTAAACCCATGTCCGACTAGCTCCAAAGCATCGCCTTCCATTTTTGGCTAAACAACCGTCGCTGGAGCACTTGACACATTCAACCTCCAACCTTCAGACACTGAGGAGCCTCTCGGAGCATGGGACATATCTTCGGTGACAGAGGAGTTTCTCAGAGTATAGGAAGCATCTTTGTGGTTGCGTCCACATTTATGTCTTTGAAACTGTCACAAAGACGAACTTCAACTGGCTCCAGAGCAAGCTGCTTCGAAGCAAAAATGCTCATGGGTTGATGTTGGAGGGAAATATATTATAGCTTAAATTCTTGGCTTCTGAGTCTCCAAGGTCTAAGGAAAGGACTTTTTGGACTCCTAAAGAACAAAGTAAATGACTTCTAAGGTTAAGCTTTACATCACCAACTTATTCTGTAGCCCAATTATTTTAAAACCCCCTAAGCGGGACTTAAAATATGATCAGACTAAGAAATAAATTGGCCCATTCAATTACCCATGGCCCACCAAATTACGACCCGTGCGAGTTTCCTAAATTTAACTTAGGTCCACGAAGCGAACCCAAAAGTGTCCCGGGACAGATTTATTGGACTTGGACCCTTATACGGACCTCGTAAAAAATGACCATCAACATATGCTAGTAAACAAATGAATTATGGTAAAGATGATAGAGTGTGTAAAAATAAATAAATAAATATATATATATATATATATATATATAAAGGAATGTACATGTGAAAAGGTAGAATGCTTTGCATAAGCCGCATAACTATAATGATTGCCTCAACAAAGAAGATGTACGCATATTTAGTTACAATAAAGGGTTTAAAGTAGTGGAAGAGTGAATGGGCCAGGACAACAAGATGAAGCCATTTGGGATATCATTGTTTATAATTTTTCTCATATATATATATATATATATATATGTGTGTGTGTGTGTGTGTGTGTGTGTGTGTGTGTGGATATATTTGAAGATAACATATTTTGGCAGCTTCTTTTAAGTTTTGAAAGTTGATCGAAAATGAAAAATAAATAAATTAAAGGAAACCTTTTTACAAAAGGGATAGGGATATGTGTGTGTATACATATACGTATACTATATACAACATACAAATACACACACACACACACACATATATATATATATATGAATGTGGAAACTAGCATGCCATATGTTGTTGTATAATAGTAGCCCTCTTCTCCTAATTGGGGCGGTTGCCGAATCATAGGCCGGTCGTCCCACGCGGCGTGCCTTACATTGGCATTAGCCGGTTTAGTGGGTTTTGGGACCCTTTTGCCTTCCTTTTCCTTTCTTTCTATTCTTTTCCTTTCTTTTCTTTTCTTTTCTTTCCTTTTCCTTTTCTTTTTCTTTTTCTTTTTTCTTTTTTCTCCCCCCTAAATGCTTTAGTAGAAGGAGTACTTAAAGATGGTATATGGCGATTTAATTATGAGCCTACTGAATCAATGCTCCAATGAGTGCATATTCACTACTACTTTTTTGCTCACGATTTACTTTATTCTTTTTCCAATTCTTTTAGTAATATGATACGATATGATGATCGTGCATATATATATATATATATATATATATATGTGAAATATACATGTTTGGGAGTTCAAATTAGCCAATGGGAGTTTAACACGTTGATGTGTTCGCAATGCTTCTGTCATCCTTAACGCAGAATGAAAAGGTTGTTTTCGTATTTGGTGTTACTGTCATGTTTATTCCGAAGACAATTCCATAGGACGAGAGTAATATTTGTTCTTGATGGGATGTATAAAATATACTGATCTATGATGACATAATGCTGATGATATGGTTATAGCTATCTTAGGTTGCATAAATTAACTTTTCCTTGAATTAATTTCATAAATGTCCTCTCATGTAATTAGTTAAGAGTCCGTCTAGTTTGATGATACGAGTTTTTAATTCGAATTAATATATAATTTTATGTGAAAGTTTTTTACTGTAATAAAAAAGTTAAATGTGACTGTTTCTGATAACTTTTTTACTGTAACAAAATTTGAATTCTGAACTCGAATTAGTAAAATAAACGGGGCTTAAAAATGTTTTCTAATTTTGAAAGGAGTTTCATTTCATTTTCTGTTTAAAATACTTTTATCACCTATAACATTACTAAATTGATTGTTTAACTCGATTTATGTTCTCATAAATACACCATCTCTTTCTTTGGAACTATTAATTTTAAGCAACTTAAAAAATAAGGAGGCAAGTAGGCATTTTTAAATTACATTTAAGTTGTGTATTAAATGACTTTGTACCCTTCAAACTAATCAATGTGAACTCAAATAAATTAAATTTGAATAATAAATAAATTTCACCACTAGAATAATCGAGAAAAATTAAGAAAAATAAAATAGAAAATTAAGCTCACTGAAGTCGAAAGTTCTGAGAGTTTCCACTTAAAACATAGAAGATAGGATACATCATTTTCTGTTATTTGTGCTACTGCCATATGTAGGCACGTGCAACGCAGACTTTTGTGGCTGCTGTGTAATTGGAAATTTGGGAGGTGCTTTTTTATTATTATTATTATTATTATTAATGGTCTAAGAAAGTTGAAATAATAACTGGAGCAGGTTCAAGCCAAGGGCTACAATACATTGCCCACCACACCAAACTATACAAGAAAAGTGATCATTACCATTACACAATAAGCTTCTTCTTTGAACCCCACAAGGATGAAACAAAAGGGTATATACCATGAAATCAACACCTTTCTTCTGACAATAATATTGTATCATAGGCATTAACGAAAACTAAACTTACATTTGGTTTATGAATTAGAATTATGAGATTAAAACTATTTTTAATTTACGTGTAATTTTTTTAAAAGAAAATACTATAATAAATCATGAATCATGATTCAAATCATGATTTGAATTCTCTAACCAAACGTCCCATAACTTAAAATAGTAATTATATATATATATATATATATAAAATACATCCCAAAAGATTGGGATGTATGTACAATCAAAATTTAAGTGATTAAACGAAGCTTACAAACTATCCCATTCACTAAATTTTGTTTTTCGCTTTTATCAGGTGTCAAGTCATATTATTTTTTTTACAAGTTCAACCAATATTTTTGTTTAAATTCACTGAAAGTTCTTTTGGTACCCTTTTCTCTGTATTATTATTATTATGATTTATTTTTTATTTTTATGTCCATCACTTTCTCTCAATATTCATCATGGATATTCAAAAGGTAGCCCTACTATTTGATTCTTTCCACAACAACATCCAATATATATTATACTGTTTATCCTTATCTTGTGATGAGAAAATGCACAGTGTATATGCTTCTACATTCTTCCGGAATTTTGCCAAGGTGTAGCATATATAAATATACTCATTACATTAGAGTATGAAAGGCAGACATGATGTTTTGGAGAACACCCATTTATATATATATATATATATATATATATATATGAATTGCTCCCATTTAAGAAATACATGGATAAATAGCACTTAGACACATAACCCAGTGCACAGTTTCATTGGTTCTTTTTTTTTTTTTTTTTCTCATATTTAGTCTTTGAGATTATCAATTAGATTTGTCGGTGTGCAACTTGTCTCAATCATTTTTAGACACATCAGTTTGAAATGTGTATGTGCGCAATGAATTTGCTGCTCTTTTAAGTTTGTTGGGATTGGGATAAATATGGATAAGTTGGTTTAAGAATTGTTGTCTGGCCACAATAGCGTTATTAATGATGCCACTTCATTTAAATAAAAAAAAAAAAAAAAAAAAAAACACCTGTTCACTGGTAGAACAGATTATTAATCATACAAAAAAATAAAAGGTCGATATATGTTAGAAGACATAAGTAAAACGTCTTTTACTCTTGGCTCAAACGACTCAGCGTTTTACTCTTTATTATTATTATTATTATTATTGAAAGTAAATATTGTATTACTTATAACATGCATGCATAAAGGTTGTATTTATATCTAGGATATATCATATAACTTTTCTATAAAAAAAAAAAAAAAAAAAACGATGATAATAACTAAGACATATAGGCCAAAAGTGAGCTAATTTTTGCATCAATTATTCTCTCTCTTTCAAAAAAAAAAAAAAAAAAAAAAGGGAGAAAAGGGGTCTTCTAAGATAGAGACGTTATGCTAGTAGAAATTTTTGTTTAAGATTAATTTTTCAACAATTTGATGTATTGACATCCATATTAAAAATCAAAGAACGGGATATAAAACTTCTCCATTTACAAATAAGACTGTTGAATAATTAAAAAGGGGCTCTTTAGCTTTGACTAAAATTTTGACTTAATCTATACTCTCGTCTTATGTACTGTACGTAAAATTAAGGGACAAAAATAAAAGTAAAAAGGACAAAGTCTAATGTAGTGGGGAATAAAATATAATTATAAGTAACCCTTGTTGTCGTATACGGTTTGACAGTTTATATTTCCAGTTATACCACAGAAGAAAAGGACAAAATCTACATCCACAATTACCCAAATTTTAGTCAACGTCCATGCAGAGTCGAAATCTGAAACGTCAATTTGGCAATATTTTTCTTATTCAGTCGAAGTTTTACAAATTTATTATAGAAAACGCTCACAAATATTTTTAAGAAGTTTGAATGGAGAAGGGAGGAAGTCGTATATTGCGTTCAGATACGCGTTAATGCCAAACGCGTTATGTTTTGTAAGCTAGCTAGCTATCTTTCAAAAGATTGAAATGAACATCATATTCAAGAATCAGAATCTTTTGGTTTCAGATCAACTCCATGCGTAGCCATCACTGCAAGAAATTTAATTTGGTGCTTTTATAAAGGGTGTGTTTAGTTCGATGAGATGTGATTTTATGTGAAAATTTTTTACTGTAGTAAAAAAATTAGATGTGACTATTTCTGATAATTTTTTACTGTAACAAAACTCAAATTCTAAATTCATATATTAATGCATGAGATATTTTCATAGTGTGTGGAGTCTAATTATCTTCAGGACGTAGAGTTTGCATGTTGTTGAGAAATGAGAGATGTGTGATTCTCTTGTAATATTCATAAAATTCTACAACAATTGAAATTAGGAATCGCTACCCATTAAGAGATGGGAATCACTGCGTTTTGTTAGTGGATTTGTGTCATGATTTGAATCATGATTCGTGATTCATTACAGTATTTTTTCTCACAAAAAAAACACATAAATTGAAAATGATTTTGAATCCATAAACTAAAAGTCCACAAAACATCTTGCGTAATTTTTTGTGTTTCTTTTATTTTATTGCACTCCTCATTAAAATATTAGGTAATGATTAAATATTTTTTTTAGTTGAATTGTTATATTATGTAAATGTGAAACGAAATTTGCAAACAATTTGACAAAAGTTTTGATGTCTGGAAGTTTTAAGTACGAGACTTCATGAACAAAGTAAAAAAAAAAAAAAGTTTAGGACCTTCTTACTTTTTACATTATCACATTGTAACTAATAATTCTGATCACAAGATTATGAACAATTTGACAAAAGGGATTTCTTGCACTTTTATCCCTGACTTTTTGTGGTTTCAAATTTTTACCCCTTGCTCCGGTTGGTGGTCTCTCCAACATAACATTTAAAAGTGAAAAACATACTACTACCAATTATCTAACGTCAATAATACGTTCAATGATTGTTATGTTACGTATTTTATTACATTGGGTGTCACATAATAGTCAATACATATATATATATATATGTATGTATGTATGTATGTATTATCCCTGTGTTCATTGAATATTTTGTAACATCATTTTCTGTGCTAAGCGTTTTAAGATAATTATCATGAATTTAATTGAGAGCTTTTGATGATTTAACCATGAACGATCAACCCATCAAACAACAACGAAACTCTAATTTGGAAACAGAAGCCCAGAATACATTGCACTGTAAGCCTATCATATTTTAGATGTAATATATAGTTGCTATGGCCATACGTCTTACACAAAATTGGGGCATGGAAATCTTCACGGTGACGAATGTTAAGAATTCTGCTACTCCAATAAGAGGGGTTAGAATTATGTCACTCGAAACGTCCTGTTAAATGTAGGCACCGACCCCAAAACAATCAAGTAGATTACAACCAGTACACTACCAGATTACATTGTTAGAATCAGTAGTGACGACCTAAGTAATCTATGCGATTATACCGGGTAATCTATTAATTTATATCGCCTTTTTCATCACAGATCATTGGTTGTTCTGGCGCTGATCATTATATTCTACTAAAATAAGTAGCCAAAAAAAAAACAGAGAGAGAGAGGGAAAAAAAGGATAATGATAATAATAATAAGTTAATAACAACAACAATGACACTAATAATAACAATAACTGCATCTCAACCACCTGCCCCTCATGAGGTTAGGATCTCGTTTACAACTTAATTCCCCAACAACGTCGTTCTTCAATTTATCGACGAATCTTTTAGTGGCAATGGTTTTATCAGTTACCGACGATCTTCCACCTAGTAGAAGCAATCTTTAATATATTATTTCATACAATTGGAGGAGGCATTCGGTTGCCTGTCTCTTTTCCTTCAAGGAGCACGCGCCATTGAGGTCTTTGAGTCTAACTAGGGAGCTGAGGAGGCTTGTCGATGGCCGCGGTTCCAGTTGCGCCTTTGATCTGGCCATGAAAAAGATCTCTTGGATCCCACCTGCAAGATCTCTTGGAAAAGTGAGTAGTGAGGAGTGAAGAAATCTTTAGGCGTGCATTTGGAGCAAGGATTTGTGTCATAGTTCATATCATAGTTCGTGACTCACTACAGTGTTCTCTCACAAAAAATATACGTAAACTGAGAATGATTCTGAATCCATAAACTAAACGTCCCATAAGGTATTTGGTATTAAGTGACAAGATCTAACTCCAGCGTTATTGCAGTAACGTTCGAAAGAGGAGAGCAACAAGGAGCTCTTGCTGGTAGGGGCACAAGAAGCAAAGAGATATCATATCTCCGAAATCATTTGAAAACAGGGCGGAGCGGCGGCAAAAAGAGGAGAGCTACAAGGAGCTCTCACTGACAGGGCCACCACGAGGAACGTGAAGAAATGTGGTACCGCCTGAAATGGGATAGAGGAGCTCTCATTGGTGGGGCCACGATATCATCTCACAGTAATTAGCCTCTTTACTACAATCTTCGAAAACTACATGAGAAAAGTGAGATTAACCTCAAGAATTCTAGGCTTGTGCCTTTTCATTTATTTCACCTTCAAAAAAACGAAATTAGAAAGAAAAAGAAAAAGAAAAGAAAAAGAAAAAGAAAGTTGAGCTAAACTTCAAGCAAACGCCATGTTAAGGCTACGCCACCTAATGCATGTGAGGAGTATTCACGCCTCTTTCCAACCTCGAGGCATTTAACGAGCGCCTCCTAATGCGAGTCTAGGCCATCTCATGGCGAGGCACTCCTCATGCTGCTCAATTTTAAACCAGGGATGAGACAAATGATTGGTTGGCTTAAATAAAACACGTTTGTGTATGCACATTAACAGATAAAACAGAAACATTATGTCATGTCTGTACATCGATTATAAAACAGAACGAAAGGGATGAGATCACTTCCATTTGAGTTATAAACTCTTTGTACCTTCCAACTATGAGGTGATCGCATTCAGAAAGTGGCGCAATCAGTTTTACTTCCCTAAAGTATGAACTCACTGTCTACAGTGGTCCAAGACTCAGTTAATCTAGATTTATACAAGTTAATAGACACTTTCAGAACATAATACCCTTCAATCTTGTAGCTCCAATTTGATTTGTGCGCTGTGAGAATCTCTATACTCCGTAACCTTCTTTGGCATGTCGATCGAAACAATGGTTCCGCCATTATAACCATCCATTAGCAACTTTCCTATTTTTGATCTCCACTCGTCCTTTTCATTCTTCCGGTCATGCACCACTCTGTCACAGTAGTTGAGCATTGTTCCCAAACCACTATTTGGCACCCAGCCATATTCAATTAACACTTGTGCCTCGCCTTCAGTCAAGTCTTCTCCAACCTTCACACCAACGTTTAAGAGGTGTGAGAGAGAGGAATAAAACAGAAAATGACACCACGATTACCAGTGAAGTGTTTCACAGATCAACTAAATCTTTATCCTTTATGAAAACCATACTTAAAACCAACAGCAATTGAAAATGCTTAAAACAAAATCGGACCAGGACAAAAATTAGTCCTAGACTGACAATGGGTGAAGCCAGTGCAGTTGCCAGCCACAAAACCTACTTCCGTTCCCTTCTTAAAAAGGCCTCTATTCTGAAGACCGTCTTATTAAACAACTTTTAGAAAGAAAATATTATAAACCACCAACCATAAATAAATCTATACCATTGAGAAGTAATTGCCATTTCTATCAACAGTTATAAATAAAAAATAAAAAATAAAAGAAAGAAAAAGGGGACAAAAAGAAATAAAGACAGAAGCAGGTAAAACAAAACAGGGGAAATGGCATCCGCAAAAAAAAAAAAAAAAAAAAAAAAAAAAAAGAAGAAGAAGAAAAAGAAAAAAAAGAAAAGAAAAGAAAGAAAGTGCTTCAGCTTGTTGTGGGGTTGGGAGGGAAACCCCTTGCGAAAGTTTCATACATTCCCCCTCAAGTGCGAAATTTATGACTCGTTTAGTTCGCTGATTTGAGTTTTTAATTCAAGTTGAGATGTGACTTTATGTGAGCTTTTTACTGTAGTAAAAAAGTTAAATATGATTGTTTCTGAGAGCTTTTTATTATAGCAAAACTCAAATTCT
The DNA here is from genome assembly GCA_012066045.3 of Morus alba. Classification (NCBI taxonomy): domain Eukaryota; kingdom Viridiplantae; phylum Streptophyta; class Magnoliopsida; order Rosales; family Moraceae; genus Morus; species Morus alba. The sequence continues at coordinate 17,114,529 of CP050233.2, forward strand.
AAACTCAAATAAGTAAAATGAACTGGACCTTATTTGCACTTAGTAGGTAGGAATAGATAGATATCAACAACCACCAAAATGGCAAACAATGAAATAATTACCGTTAATACTTTATTCTCAATTAAAGAAATCCTGCTGCAAGTTGTAAGCTTCATAGCAGTGACCAGGCGCTTGATCTGCCATTCAATAGGTAAAGAATCCACTAGCTCAAAAAAGTATGTCGCATAGCCATATTCTGGACGTTCCAGCACAATTCTGCAATCAAGTATACATATCAAGCTCATCCAACTCAAGTAGACAAGACAATGAACCTCAAGACATGTTCGAAGCTGCAAATGTACCTGTTATGTCTCTCAAAGATGAATATAAAAGATTGCAGGTCTCGACACCAACCCCATTCAACAGGCCATTTACGAAATTGTAGATATCTTGTCTGTTGAATGCAAATTTTTTAAACAAAAAAGAACTGATTATGAAAATATATCGGTAAATGTTCATGCAAAGCACATAATTTGAGAAAGGAAATTATTTACATTCATTAAAAGAAAATAAATGTGCCCAAGTAATATCCTTACCTGCTCCACAAGTGATATTAGACAAGCCAAGCAATAACTAGCTCTTGCTCCCTTTGTGAATCGTACAGGAGCAAGCTTTAAAAACGAATTGCGCTGAGTGAAAAGCTGTCCCAACAAATTAGACACCACTATCAGTGACGTGTTAAATATAGAGATGGTCCAAGATGGAACTGAACTACAGTAGACATTGGACTATCACTCAAGCGGTGATAAACAAGTTGAGATAGAAATTGAGATCAAGCAAAATAAGAACTGAGAAGACACTTTGATGGAGACCACAATATTAATTTGTTGGATTATACTCATCTATGGCCCCTCAACTCTATGGTCATTCCAATTTTGCTCCCTAAATTTTAAATTACTCACTTAACCCCACCTTTTAGAATGCTGTTAAAAAACTGATGGAAAAAAAGGGCGTTGAGTGAGGTCACAAAGTTCTTTGCTTTTGCTTCCTAATTTTTTTATTTAGTTTGCTTAAAAATATAGTAGTTTATAATTTGAACTCAGAGCACGGTTAATGGACGAAAATGTTACGAACCTTTGATATAACAGCTTCAAGCTCTGAAAAACTTTCACTGGAAGACTCATCTAGAGCTTCATCGCTTTCCATCTCTCCATAGAGCTTGATCTCATCAATTGATACTCCTTTCTCGACTAACACCTGCCAATTACCAACTTCATGAATCTTGTTCATATCTCCAAAAGGCAGAGTCTAAGTCAAAAGTACCTCAAGAAGTCCAGGAGCATCCTCCTCCAAAGCTGTTTCAACTGAATCCCTGCAATTAGTTTTTACAAACCATCAGATTGGCTCTTGAAACGGATATATACAACATATAAAGACTAAAAAGAAAATGAAGAAAATCTAACGTGGCAGTCTTTTTCCTTTTCCTTGGACGGCTGTTGAATGCCTTTACAGATTCTAAAGCAATAGGGTCACACTCAGTGACAAAAGGCACAGACTTCTTCAAACATTCATAGCTCCTAGACAGATTTAATACGGAATCATCCTCTGACCTCAGCATCTTCACTCGATCTCCCAGACATACATGGTCTGCTTCATCTTCATTAAGTTCATTCGAGATTTCTGTTTCAGTCTTTACTGAACGAAGGTTGGAGGAAAAGGTATCCCTAGCACGGCTGTTCGAGTTGTAGCAGTTATTTTCATCTTGAGGTTCATCCTTGATTTTGAAAGAGATCGAGAAAGACGAACCCTTCATGCTATTTGCGCTGGCTGTTGAACATAACCCATCATTATCTGGAATATCCATATTGCTTATTATATCCTTCGTTTAGTTGAGTATTAATCAGTTTTAAAAGAGGAATCAGTAATGATGCCATATGTTGAAGTTTTACAAAGATTGGAAATATTACTTTCAGGAATATCATCATATTGACTTTTAGTTGTTAATGGTTGTCCGATTACAACATGACTCTCTTCCAATTCTTTTTCAGCACACTGTTGTGTAAGGATTCCTGCCAATGCTTCTGAACTATTCTGAGAAGCACAAAGTTAAAAACAACTTGAGTAAAGAGTGCAGAAACACAAACTTAACATGTATAACAGAGGAAATCATAGGGAAATGGATAAAATTTAATGAAAAAGGCAAGGCCAAATATAGACAATTATGTAAATAACAATTCGCTAAAGATAAGGGAAAAGATCGAGAAACCATGAATACACCAAGCAAAAGACAAATGAAAGGAAAAATGTGCACAAATTAAGAGAATCCTAAAAAATACACAACTTTATGCCTCTTAATTCGTAGAATATCATATAAATTCCATGGTGTAGTTTGAATGATTTTTCTCATTGAAATACGATTTAATCCATTCCTACACTTTTAAGGGGAAAATATTATGACAAACCGAGAAGCATGAGTGTAAAGTTAAGTATAAAGCCACCTACTTCTAGAAATCCCAAATACTTGCAACATAAATTTACTTACCTACACTCTTCTTGATTTTTCTTTCTTTTTTTTTTTTTCTTTTTTTCTCCAAAATTTACTCTTCTACAGTTTCAGGGCATAAGTTATGGTGCTGAAAAATGAACCTGATACTATATATTAGACACTCACCATATATTCTTTCCATGTATAAAGAGTACACTCCATCCACATGCGTGGAACCACACACACACACAAATATATATATATATATATATATATATATATATATAATATGCATATGTATAAACCAAAATATTGCACAGTTTTAATTCGTCATAGAAAGACGTCATAAAAACTAGAAACTGCAGTGCTTTGATCACCCTAGAAAATATGACAACATGCTTGCAGAAAACCCAAACTATCGCAGCATAAGTCGTCTGTACGCACATACATTCATACATCTGTGTATACATATAACAGAAAGTGCATTAAAACCATCAGACCAAAGCTGTTAAGGATGGCAATGAGTTTAATAATAAGGCACATACATTATCCTTATGCAATGTTTGGGGCTTCTTGAAGGAAAATATAGGATTAAATACAATGGTATTGTCTCCGCCTTTTCAAGTAGGGACAAAGTAGAGAAACACGTAAAGTCAAACAAAAAAAGGTGTTAAAAACTACAAGACCCTGATATTAAGGCACATAACCAACTTCGATTGGGAATCCTATAAAAGCAAAAATAATAAAATAATAATAAAAAAAAAGTAATCCAATTTGAGTTGCATTTCAAAGAAAAAAGGATTAGATAGGAAATTTAAGCAATTCATTCCAAGGGTGAAACGGGTATAAATTCAAATATATATGGGAAAACGTACTTATTAATGCCAAGATAATAATAAGCCCAACTTATATAAAATAAAAAATAAAAAAAATAAAAAATAAAAACAACAACAACAACAGCAAAAAATACTAATAAGACTAACATTTTACCTCTCCATTTACTATCTTTAAATAAATTGCACTTTTAAATGGTTTAGGCACTTCAAAATACCATTCATGGGAGTGCAAGAGATAGAAACAGAAAAGCAGACATTCTAGCAAGCAAGTTGTTCTAGCTATTATCGCTAAAAACAAAAAAAAAAAAAAAAAAAAACAAAACAAAACAAACCAACAACAACAACAACAAAGATACTAACAAGACCAACATTTTACCTATCCATTTACAACCTTCAAATAAATTGCACTTTTAAATGGTTTAGGCACTTCAAAATACCTTTCATGGGAGTGCAAGAGATAGAAACAGAAAAGCAGACATTCTAACAAGCAAGTTGTTCTAGCTATTATCGCTCTCTATTTTTCTGCCATAAAGAAAGTTAAGTTTTTCCAAACAACTTGATTCTTCAATGAGTTGAGGAATAGAGTGACTTTAGTAAACTTCAAAAAAGAGGCCTCAAAATATTAAAGTCCCGTTCATTTCACCGATTCGAGTTTAGAATTCAAATTTTGCTACAGTAAAAAGCTCTCAGAAATACTGTTAGCGGATATAGTTAGAATATCCGGGTATATTAGGTTGAAAAGTTGTTGTATTTGTTAGCCTCTTTTATCTCCTATTTTTTAGGAAGTTAGGTGGTTAGTTAGATAGCTCTCCTAGGCTATATAAAGTGAATCTTCTCTGTAGATTAATTATGTTTTCTGATTAATAAACGGAAGTAAAGAGATAGTTTTTCTCCTCCATTTAGCTTTTATATCTAACTTTTTTGCTATAGTAAGAAGCTCTCACATAAAATCACATCTAAACTCAAATTAAAAACTCGAATCAACAAAATAAACGGACCCTAAACAAATCTCAAGTTTTCAAAATCTCTTACCAATAAAAAAATAAAAAATAAAAAAGAGAAGAAATTACCTCGAGAACTGGTTTTGCCAACAGTTTCCTGCAAAATAAATAACATATATTTTACAATTTCTACCAAATATTTTACATCTCACACTAGAAATAAACTAGTGTCATGGGTGTGGAGTGGCACCAGAATACAAGTACTGGAGGAAAAAAAAAAAAAAAAGAGAGAAAAAAAACACACACACACTCACATCCTTGGGGAGGAGGAATGATCATATGACAAATGAAATAGCACCTTGATAATAGCATGCTTTGCCGCTCTTTCAACACAATGTGATCCAAATGATCATAATCAACGTGATCCCGTAAGTGATCATAAGCAATGTGATCAGCGATCTCATGTTTTACATTAATTGTTGGAACATCAGCACCACATGAACTATTTACACCACCTTCCATTGAGCACATGTCAGAAAATTCAACCTTGACTTTTGTAGGAACTTCAGAGTGTGTTGAGTCTTGGGGCAAAGAGCAAATACTGGAATCAATTTTTCCCACTTCAGCAAAATTATCATTAGATTCTTGACATTTTATCTGCTCCAAACGACTAAGACAATCTCCAGAAGTTCCCATGTCTTGACCACAAGTACCATTTTGCAAACATTGATCAACTGTAGAATATTCCACAATGTTATTGGACAGGGCTTTGGGAGTATCTTCCCCAGAATCTTTATTTTCATGATTTTGTTCTTTCTCCAAAAGTTCAGCTCCTACTTCACTCGAAGAGCAGGCAGGCATGAAAGAGAATAAATCCTACAGAAGACGCATACTCAATTAGCAAAGAATTGACAAAATCAAATGTAGGCAAATAATATGCTGTTTTCAATCAAATTCAAATATGATAAAGAACAGATGCCATCTCCAATCAATTGATTCTATCGAGCTATCTTGCTCAACAATTTCACTAACTTGTTTCAGCACGACACATAAATGACCAAGTGGCAACTTGACACAGTTGATACATTTTCTTAGCACCACGAACTAATTAAATCTCGATGCGAATTACCAAATATTGTTGCAAAAAATATTTGAAAAAACAATTACCAACCAACATATGAAGGACAAATGAACAAATTGGTAACTGATTACGAACATCTATAACTCTCACGTGAAGAACCAACCTCCAATTCCAAAAGAGTATATAAAGAAAATGTTATAATCAGTACAGTAATAGGCATTAACTCTTATATATGTCTAAGTTATAATAGATATGCCAATAACCATTTACAATTCTAAAATTATGTAAACATTTCAGACAGCCCAACAATTAATCCAAAACTGAAGAAAGAATTTCAATGTCAAAACGGTTTCTTTCCCCGTAGCAGGTTGAATTACCTCCCCAAAATTTGTTTGTCAATAATCTCTAGCGTTTCAAATTTTAACAACTTCAAACAAAATATTACAATTAAATATTAGCAAATTTTATATATACATAAACTGCCAAAAAATGATATCAACCAAGCCAAAAAAAAAAAAAGATGAGAAAATGGAACATCGAGTTAGGATTTTACTGATGCACTACGACCTCCATCTTCTTCTTTAACAACAAAGCGAGACCTGCATATATTCCGCAAACAAATCTTTAAAAACGCAGAAAGCGAAATAAGAAGACAAAAACAAAAATGAAGTTTGGAACAAAGAGCAACAGTAAAGGATTTTTGCTTCCATTTTCGACGGCAATGAGTGCGGAATTCGAAGCCACCAAATGTAAGTACCGCTTATTTGCCATCAACATGCTCCGGCGTCGTAACAGCGGAACATGGTCGAGCTCGTCGGAAAAAGTATCGCCATTAACATCGCCCTCGGATTTGATCGATAATTCACCAAAATCACACAATCCAGAATTCATTTTGGGGACTTAGGAACCCCGCAAATCAACAAGCCCTAACCAAAATGGAGCTTTATACAAAGAACCAGGGACGTTTCAGAAACTAGGGTTTCACCAATTGAAGAAATTCGACAATATATGTATCTAGGGCATTACTCTTTTCCATATATCGCGCGAATGGACGTTTTGCATATATTGAACACTCATAGCATATTTGGATCATTTCACTGAGTTTAAAATTTAAATTTTATTACAATAAAATTTTTAAAAATAATTATATTTAATTTTTTTTATTATAATAAAAAGTTTTTATATAAAATAATATATTAATTTAAATTAATTAATATTTAATTTATATATTAAAATTATAATTTAAAATTATTTTATTTTATGTGTATTTTTTATAAAAAAAAATATTATAAAAAATTATAAATTATGATTTAAAATTAAAAATAAATATATAAAAAAAACATCCTTTTAAAAATTTAAATTACCAAATTAATCGGTTCTTAACTGTCTTATAAAAAATAATTTAATCGATTATATTTTTCTCTTAATTAATGTTAAATTACTTAAGCACCCCTACTTAAATCTGGCCCAAAAAAAATAAACAAAAACAAAAAACGTCATAATCCTTTATTCAAACCCCCAATTTCACGAACTCTCTTCTGCTCATCACTCATCAGGGACTCTCGTCGCTCTCTCTCTAACGAACCAGAGCTATCACGACCGGAACGACCGGCCGCCATTCCCACCCATCACCGCCTTCCAAACTCGAAGTCGCCTCCCGCCGCTACCGTCCAAATTCACTCCTACATTCCCTCTCTCAACGATACTGGAGCACCCAAAACGGAGAGACCGGCGGCAACCATCCCCTTCCATCGCCGCCGTCCAGACCCAACTTCGCCTCCCGTCGCCGTCGTCCATACCGGAAGAGCCGCCGCCGTCGTCCAAAAAGCTGTCAGTACTTCGTGTTTCTGTAATAAAAGGTTTGTTCTTTGACTTTTACTCTTGAAAATAATGTCTGATATCTTGATCACCTAGAAAAACATATCTTATATATACACAACACATAAACACACGAATATATGCAAAGGACCCCGTAATGGATGTTTGAATGGAAAGGATAGAGGGGACAGCTTTTTGTTTTGTTTTTTGTTTTGTTTTTTTTTTTTTTTTTTTTTTTTTTTTTTATGGTTTCTGATGGTTTTGTGTGTGTGTGTTTGTTGTTATTTATCAAAAATGATTTAGAAGTTCTAGTTCCTGGTGATAATGAAAGTCCAATTTTGTTTTTCCGTAGGAAAAGTCTGTTTTTCATTTTAAAAATTCCCCCTGTAATTTTGTATAATTGGCCGTCTATTGATATCAATAACTTATATTTTTGTATAATATATCTTCCACGGATGTTGCTCCCTTGTAGTTATCCTAATTTTGCTTACTCTGATCCCTCTAATATTTGTTTTTGCGCATAATTACTGTATAACTAAGACTAAGAGCCTGAGTCTTCTTAATTTCTAGCCAAAAAAAAAACGTCTTCTTTTGCTTCCTACTTCCTAGTATAAAGGTAGAACATGCATAGAAGTAAATTTTTCGCACGACAGAAGGGTAGATTTTGAATCAATTTGCAAAGACTGGAACGTTCAAGTTATGCTCTTTAACAAGCTGAGATTCCCTTAATTTGTTAGTTTTGCTGTTCAAGTGATGAAAATATATTATTTCACAAACTAAAGCTAGATAAAGAACAATTTGTTTGATCCAATATTCATCTTAAATTTTATTTTTGTTTGGCAGTGCATTTCTTTCTTAGCTTTTTCTTTTTTTCTTTTTTTTAGTTGATTGGTTTGCTGTCAATGCCTTCACTTTGCTACTCACGTCTGATTGACAGGGCTCACGTACATAAATTATTTATTATTTATTGCTTTGCAATGTGGCAATCACATATTGGTTTTAGTTTGGTAGAGATTTTAAGAGCCCAAAATGAATTCTCTATTTGATTAAAGTTATTTTTTGTGTTCGGTAAAAGTCTCAAAAATTTGAGTTCAAAATCAGAAGCAGCTGGCAGCTTTTGATTTTAGATTGTGTAGGAATCTACTGTTTCATTTAATGAAAATTTCATTAATTTCTAAATTATCCCAACTGAATGTACGCACCCTCCCTTCCAAATCTTCACCTCCTTCGTGTCCTTCTCTCTGCTCTTCTCGTGCCTCTTTTAGTCAAATCTTCACCTTTTAATAGTTTAAACTTTTAGAGTGGATTGTTAAACTATTATAGTATCAAAACTTTAAGCTCTTGGGACCGATCTATTTGTGCTTTCAATTCCAATTCCAGCCACACAAAAAAAAAAAAAAAGAATCTAACGCCGAAGGTCGTCGCGCAGACTGTTGAAACCAACGCCGAAGAATTTCTGTCAAAGAAGCCCTCCACCTGACGTCGTTGTGTTGCCGTTCGAAGACCACACTTGCACCAAAGTCGAAACATGCACTGTCATCGAAGAAGAAGAAGAAGTGGTGAAGCAAAAAAAATAATAATAAAGAGGTAGGGAGGGAGAGAGTGTGCGAGAACGTCGGGAAGAGAAAATAAAAGGAAAAGAAGCTTTTGGCTTCGGTGAAGAGAAGAAAGAAAAAAAATAGAAAAAGTGATGGGTTAGGTGAAGAAAAAAAAAAAAAAAAAAAGTGAAGGAAAAAATAATAAAACAATGTGAAGGTATGTGTAAGTGGGTGTAGTTTTCTGATAAAAGAAGAAAAAATAAATAAATAATAAAAGAATTTTTGTTGTATATGTTAATTACTCATTAATGTTCTTTTTTATTGTAACTATATTGTGAATGAAGAAACGAAAAAAAAAAAATTAATTATCATAAATTTATTGTTAAAATATTCAAAATCATAGCATTATGTTTTTTTTATAAGTTAAACAAGTATTTTTAAATATAAAAAATAATTATATATATTTAAGTTTCATACTATGTTTATTTTGGTCATTTTAACTACTCACAACAATTTAACCTCACAATTTACTAAACGCTATTATATTGATTTTAGAACTAGCACGACTATTATAATTATAGTTTACCAAACACTCAGTTATTTTTTATAATAATTGTTTGTTTTTTTAGCATAGTTAAAAGTTTTTTTCTAAAATCCACAGCACAACTAAACTAAGCCATTATATGTCCTGATTTTTGCTTATTACCATTTCCATAGTTTACTGAACATGCAATGAGACACTGCTGGTCAAGAACGATTTAGGAAAGCTACTACCATGGTGCACATCATATGATTGTAAGTGCATTCTTCTTTGTTCCTTTTTGTATTTATAAATGTTTTGGATTTTTTCAGGTTGTGTATGATGTTACAAGCCAAAAGAGCTTAATCAATGTTAAGCAATGGTTGAATAAAGTTGGCCGTTATGCAAGTGAAAACGAACAGGCTTCTAGTAGCTTAGCATTTGTCTGAATTAAATCTATAATTTGTCAATTTTTCTGGAGCTTCATATGTAACTCACTTTTAAGCCGTGTAATGTGATTACTGACTACAGGACACAAAGGCATTGTTGATGGGAAGAGTGAAAGCATGCTTTACATAGGTAACCTTGACCTCAGTATAAGAGTGAGTAAATTAGAATTAAGTTCCTTGTTTCCTGATAAGTTGTTCCTGGCAAATATCATCGAGCGGATTGTTTTGTTATGTTTTTTTTCTTTTTTTTTTTTTTTTTACGGCAGCTCTTATTAAAACTGTATCCGAGCATTTCCTATATGGCATGCGTATTTGGGGCTTTGCTTTCATCTTGTATGGCACAAAATGAGTCAAGGTACAAACGTATTTTTGGCAGGATGTATGGTTTTGAGTCACGAGAATGGTTGGCATGTTGATATTGGCAAAAGCGTTTGTAGCAATCCTCCATTGAACTCTGCTTGTAATAATCGGAGAATTATGTCTGCAATTCTAAGGAAGACTGAAGGCATGATGTTGAGGCTATCCCATGCTAAAGATTGTACTTTTCTAATTTATTGTTCATATAGTTATGTGTTTCTTTAGTTGAAGTTGATGTATTTTCAATTTAGTTAATGGCTTTTGAATGGCGTTGATGAAAGTTATGTTTGAATATATCTCTTGGCTACTCTTGTTAATGATATTAATTATGGTAAAAGATACTAGAATATTTGTGTAGTCTAAACAAATTCATTGACAAAATTGAATAGGTCTTTGATAGGATGAGATGTTATATGTTGAAAAGGTTTTTTTTTTTTATTTTTTATTTAAAAAACAACGTACAGAGTGTTACAACAATATAGTTTTGTAATAATAGAAACACATGTTGGACAACTATAACGTAGTAGAATCATATTAGTTACTTAAGTTGTCTAAGATGATTGAGAAGGCCATCGTGATCTTAGGTTAATCAAACCCTCAAGTCGTAAGCATTACAATTTGACTAAGTAAACAGCTACTATTACACTAAACAACAAACTAAATCGATAAGAATAGAATGAAAGGATAGGTAGGACGGGTAAGATTGATAAAATACAAGACTTGATCTTGACATTCTAAAATGAAGTAAATAGTAATTTTTTTTTTTTTTTTTAAAATATGACTTGGTGGTTCCTTATTTTAATAATGTTATAAAAATATAGCTTTGAAAATAAAATGTTGGACATCAAGTTATAATCATAATGAATTATAACATAGTAGAATCTTATAGTTACATAAGTTGTCTAAGATGATTCGGAAAACTGCCATGATCTTAAGTTAATCAGACCCTCAAGTTGCAAGCATTACAGTTTGACTAAGTAAACAGCTATTATTATGCTAAATAACAAACTGGATCGGTAAGAGTAGGATGAAAAGATCGGTAGGACCAATTAAATTTAAGACCTAGTCTTCCCGTTCCAAAATGAAGTAAATAGTAGGTTTTCTAAATGTGACTTAGTGGTTCCTTATTTTAATAATGTTACAACGATACAACTTTGACAATAATAATATAAACACAGGTGACATGTTAGAAATCAAGTTAAAATCATCATGTATAACATAGTAGAATCTTATTAGTTACATAAGTTGTCTAAAATAATTAGGAAGACGGCCATGATCTTACACTAAACGGACCCTTAAGTCATGAGTATCATAATTTGATGAAGTAGACAACCACTATTACGTTAAACAACAAAGTGGATCGGTAAAAAGGGGATGATAGGATCGGTAGGGTTGATCAAATTTGTATGGCCAATAAAATTTAAAACTCAACTTTGCGTTCTAAAATGAAATAAATAGTATGATTTTCTAAATATGATTTGGCAATTCTTTATTTTAACAATATTACAACAATATAGCTTTGACAATAATAATAGATACAAACGTTGGACGTCAAGTTATACTCATTATGTACAACATAGTAGAATCTTATTAGTCACATAAGTTGTCTAAATTGATTGGGAAGACCACTATGATCTTAGGCTAATGAGAACCTCAGGTCGCGAGTATTACAATTGACTAGGTAGACAGATACAATTACGCTAAACAACGAACTAGATTAGTAAAAAATGACAATATGATCAGTAGGATTGGTAAGACTAGTAGGCCCGATAAAATTTAAGACCCGGTCTTCTCATTCTAAAATGAAGTAAATAGTAGGATTTTCTAGATATCATTTAGTGATTCCTTATGTTAACAATGTTACAACAATATAGCTTTAACAATAATAATAGAAACACACGTTAGACGTCATATTATAATAATGACGTATAACATAGTAGAATCTTATTAGTCACACAACTTGTCTAGGATGATTGAAAAGACTGCCATGATCTGAGGTTAATAAGATCCTCAAGTTGCGAGTGTAACAAAGTCCATCTAAGTAAGACCTATAAGACTTGTACGACTAATAAAATTCAAGATATGGTCTTTCCATTCTAAAATGAAGTAAATAGTAGGATTTTCTAAATATAACTTGGTGATTCCTTATTTTAATAATGTTACAATAATATAGCTTTGACAATAATAATAGAACACACGTTGAATACACGTTGAACGTCATGTTATAATTAATGTCTAAATAAACAAATAAAATAATAAATATATTTCAACTATTTGAGAATGGTTTACCAATACAAATTTATTCAAAACACTAATACAAAAGATCTTGATTTCCTTATTTTTTAGCATCATTTTATGTGATTCATCGTCTTTTGCCTTCTATTCCTAATCATGTCGATAATATATAATTATATCAATTATTTTCCTATAAAAACATCAAAAAAATTAGTGTTTGAAAGAATATAAAATACAAAGGTAAGACTGAGGATCTTTCCAGATTAATTGAAACCGGTCTTACCAATCTTAACGATCTTATCAGTCTTACTAGTCTTCTCTGTTTTAGATCATATGACGGACTTCTTAGAATTTGCAGATTTTTCAGGTTAAAAAATGGTGTGAAATGAGATGAAGTATCTTTGTACCCAATCATTTAAAGACTAATTTAAAACAAAAATAACAAGATTAGAGATTAACGCATCAAAATGTTATGGAAATTAAACTCCTCTTTATTGCCGAGAAATAACACCCGAAGCGTGAAAATTAGTAGAGGGTGTGGCTTGAGTACATAGAAAGCGGTTTTAGGGGGGCTGGTGGCGATGGACGATGCTGGTGGAAGGGGATGACGTTTTTTTAAGAAGAGAAAATGGGGTTTTTTTTTTTGGAAAAATATGAAATTTAATTTTCTTTTTTTATTTAAATATATTAACATTTTATTTTTTATATGTAAAGGGCATTTTCGAGAAAACAAAATTTTCATTAATAAAGGAGGTTATGAATGCAACATCTTAGAGCCTGTTCTTTTGTCTTAAAAACTCAAAAAAAGATAATTTGAGTTTTAATTTTATTTAAATTTATATTTTTTTAAGTTTTAATTTTATTCAACTTTACTCAACTTTATTTAAATTACAACTTTAACTCAAGTTATAACTTAAATTAAACTCAAAAATTACACTCAAATTATATTCTAAAAGAACATATCCTTAGTAATGTAAAATACTGGTCCATTTAATCCCACAATTGCTAAGCTCCCGGCGCGAAGAGAATTCAAGTGCTTTTTTGCAACAGTTATATATGTATAGGTTAAAAATCATGAGAAAAAAAAAATACAGGTCAAAAATCATAAAATGGAGAAGTCTTGAACCCTGAGTTACATCAAGAAAATGTTACGTATAGTGTTAATTAGGAGGGTAGACAACTAAAAAAAAAAAAAAAAAAAAAGGAGGTTAGACGTTTCTTAACCAAAAAATAAATAAAATAAAGGTTGGAAAATTCATGGAATATATGAGTGTGTTTTCACAATTCAAAATTTTTTTTATGTGAGAGAAATTTTTCTAATAAAAAATTAAGTTAGAATTTTTATAAGAGAAAATATTGTAGTATTAAGATGGTGAATATTTATATCAACAAGGCATTTTATTTGTAATTCTAATCTCCTTAGATGTTGGTCTCTATTAGTATTTAATTAATTCAAGAGTAATGTTAAAGACATCAACTCAAATTTTAGTTTATGTTCATTTTTTTATTAGTAGATGCAATCTCTTTTATTGATTAAGATGACAATGTTTTAAAAACACGTCAATATAAATATGACAACTCACATATCATATTATTTGAAGTTGGTGTCTATATTATAAAGTTGAGATTTAAGTTATAATTTTGATATCCATATTACGGTGTTTTTGAGATTTAAGTTGGTGTCTAATTATAAAGTGTTTAATATGAGAATTTGTGTCATAATTTAAATCATAATTCATAACTCATTACGGTGTTTTTTAATTCAATCTGCATTATTTAGTGCAAACCGTTTGGGGGAGACAGTGGTGTTACAACTCTTTTGCTTAGCAGTGATAGTGAAGATTTGATTGGTGTGTTTTGAGCTTTGCCCTATTGTTTTGATTTATGTGTTTGTTAAAATAAAGTTATTAAGGGGTTGTTCTTTTGCAACAAAACTAAAAAAAAAAAAAAAAACAAATTGATAATTTTTCTCTTCAACTCGAGTTCAAAAATCAAACTCAAATTGATGAACAATATTTTTTTTTCATTAAAAATATCATAACTTTTTCATTTTAATTTTGATTGAGATAATTTTTTTATATGCATTCACAACAAAAAGACGAATAAAACCCTACTCATATACCCTATTAAAATTTTTTATCACCATTGAATTTTTATTAAAATACTATCTAAATACAAATTTAAGTTTTGACCCACTCAAACATAAACTCAAAAAAATCATCAATTCAAATCATAACTCAAATGTGCACATCCAAACATAAATTTTAGTTATAACTTCAACTCAAATTCAACTCAAAATCATCACTCAAATCACCCTAACTCAAAAATACAAAAGAATAACTCCTAATAATATTTCCGGCATTTATAGTTTTCATTTTCTTATTGTTTTGTTTGTTTTACGTTGTAATGACAGAAAAGGTCTTAATAGCTTCCTTTCTTATCTTCTTGTCTTATCTTCATGTCTTAACCCTTATCTTCTTGTCTTATCTTCATGTCTAGTTTTTTTCTTACAACGTTGTGATAGGCCTTAGTTCTAAGGACAGAGCCAGTTAAGTCCTCCATGTGCCCAACTAGCCTTTTAAATTATTTTTAAATAGTTGTGATTTTTGTCCTTCCCTTAAAATGTTTTTAATTTCTGATATAATTTAAATTATATTATTATAGTATTTTTTTTTTTTTTTCACATATATGTTACTCAAAAAAAAAAAAAAAAAAAAAGAGCACTTCGCAGTTGTTTCTTTAGTTTTCTCTTATTATAACTGGATACATATATTATCTCTTAAAACGTTTCAGTTGAACAAACAAATGGTTCCGGTGAATGATTGGGATTACGTGGCTCAATACGTTACCGTATTTCGCATTGAATTAGGGATCGTTTATTTCTTATATTTATATCTGATTTTAAATCATAATTTATAATTTTTTATAATATTTTTTTTTATAAAAATATATATAAAATAAAAATAATTTTAAATCATAATTTTAAATACATAAAACAATCATCCTTTATATTATCTAATTTAGAATGTAATTCTCATTTTCAAAAGAAGGAATAAAAAGAGAGAGAGAAAGAACTCTTCTTGAAAAGAAGGCCCCGTGGAAATGAAAATGAAAAAATGGGAGAAACAAACAAGTATAAGGATGACTGCAAGGAAAGAAAGGACGAGAAAATGACCGTTGGGCCTAGCTGAGGGTGTCTGGTTCCCATCGATGGCGGTTCTTTGTCTCTTTCTTCCGGTCTCTCTTCAAAGCTCACAAAACCCAAAAAAAGAAAAAAAAAAAAAAGTTATAACGCCAAAAAATGCATAGAAGTAGCAACAGTGGTTTGTCTCCCTCGGCAACACCACAGAGACCAATAAGAGAAGGCCTGCCAACGGCTACTTCACAGCAAAAAGTTGGCTACACAACTACAACATGGTTTAGACATGGTTTGGCTCTTATTACCCTGCTTTGCTTACTGTGATTTGTAGAGATTGAATCTGAGCCGTCAGTTTTCCTGACAAAGCTTTCCACGTGATTTGTGGGCACCACTCTTCTCTCTCTTAGTCACTTTCTTACCCTTGTATTTCATAATAGAAATATATTTCCTACAACTTTATTGAATTCACCCTTTATTATTACTTCCCTTTCCTTCTTTGATTGGTTTTGTTCCCACTCCAACACTCATTCTCTGCTCTCTCTCTCTCTCTCTCTCTCTCTCTCTCTCTCTCTCAAGTCTTAAATCTTAATAGCTTAAGTGGGTTTTTGCTGGTGGCATAAATCAATGGCGGTGCTGTTTGTTCTTTTACTTCTAGCAGTTTCTGCTGCTACAGCTGATGAAGGTGAGTTATGGGTTTTCTCTTCTTTCTTTACTGTTTATCATTTGTAATGGGTTTGCCTTTCAATCTACATTCATGAGATATGTTAGTTAGGCTTTTATTTCTTTTCAGCATTCAAAACATAAATGGGTTCTCATTGTATGTTTTGCATTTTGTTTTTTTTTTTGGTGGTGGAGCAATACTTTCATATCTTTCCTTCTAAATGCTTAAAATTTGAGTACCTATTATTTTGCAAATGAAGTAATTAATGATTAACGCAAATGAAAATCCATGGTTCTTATTATTGGCAATGACACTGTTCAAATTATAGACTTTAGTTCATAACAATATTATTGATAATTATATATATAGAGTTTGCTAAATAATTACAATGATATATAAGGTGAGAATATTTGTTTCTGTTTGTTGTATGAGAGGGGTCAAACATGGATGATCAGTTTGTCTTGCCGACTTAAGTAGGTGAAATATTTAATGACAAAAATAAAGGACAGAAGAGAGTTGGGGGTGATAAATGCAAGTAAATGGACTCTGTTTCTTTTTTTTTTTAATTTTTAATTTTAGTACTTTTTTCTGGAAACATTTTTAACCTTTCTTGAACAAATATATGCAAATATATGTATATGTAATACTTTATTGTTTGTTTGGACTCTGCCTTCTGGAGGACCACAACAGTTATGGTAATTTTCTTCATATTTCATAGAAGGAAACAAAAGAAGATGTGTTGTGTGGATTCCCAGTTTTTGCTACTACCGAAGCAGCGGTTTTCATATTTTTTTAATGTTCAATTAAAAGTATAAAGAACAATGCCAATTTGCCTTCCAGCTCACGGATCACTTCTTACCCTTTTACCTTGAAAGTGTAAAATGGTTAAAAGGTTTCAAGATATGGCTCATTCTGTTTAAGTTCTTGGAATCTGATATAAGCGTGGGAAAATGCTGTGCTGATTGCTGCATTTTGTTGTCCTAGGTTTTCTAAGTAGTATTTTTTTTTTTTAATGGATAAGAAGTATTTTTCTTTTCCTTTTCTTTTTTTTTTTTTTTTTTCTGATGAGGATTTGCATAGTATTTTTTTTTTATTAATATTTCCACATATTTATGTGTTTATTTAGAGACAAAAGTTGCTCTCCTAAATCTGTCTTGAATTTTCTTTTGTTCCTATGGTAATGAATGCAACTTGCTATATATATATATATATATATATATATATATATATTTATGGTCTAAGCATATACAACATTATGATGGTTGTGATAATTCTTTCCTTCTTTGGCTTCAGATGCATTCGTTGGTGTGAACATTGGAACAGAGCTCTCAGACATGCCACACCCTACACAAGTTGTAGCCCTCCTCAAAGCCCAGCAAATTCGACACATTCGTTTATATGATGCTGACCGTGGCATGCTCATTGCACTCGCTAATTCAGGCATTCAAGTTATTGTCTCTATCCCCAATGAACAGCTCCTCGGAATTGGCCAATCGAATTCAACTGCGGCTAATTGGGTCTCTCAGAATATTGTAGCTCATTATCCTGCCACTAACATCACAGCCATATGTGTAGGCTCTGATGTTCTTACCGCCCTTCCCAATGCAGCAAAAGTCCTTGTCAATGCCCTCAAGTACATTAACTCAGCCCTCGTTGCTTCCAATCTCGACCGGCAAATCAAAGTCTCAACTCCTCTTTCTTCCTCAATTATCCTCGATTCATTCCCACCTTCCCAAGCCTTCTTTAACAGCTCATGGAATTCAGTTTTGGTCCCTATGCTCGAGTTCTTGCAGTCGACAGGATCGTATCTCATGCTGAATATTTACCCTTATTATGATTACATGCAAGCAAATGGTGTTATTCCATTGGATTATGCCCTCTTCGAGCCTCTCTCTCCTGAAAAAGAGGCTGTCGATTCTAACACGTTGCTCCATTACTCCAATGTGTTTGATGCAGTGGTTGACGCAACCTATGCTGCTATGGCTTCCCTCAACTTCACTAACACCCAAGTGGTGGTGACGGAAACAGGCTGGCCTTCCAAGGGTGATTCAAAAGAACCGGATGCAACCTTAGAGAATGCCAATACTTACAACAGCAATCTGATAAGGCGTGTTCTGAACAAAACCGGAACTCCCAAACGTCCAGGGCTTGCTGTTAGTACTTTCATCTACGAACTCTACAATGAAGACAAAAAGCCTGGACCTGTCTCTGAGAAAAACTGGGGATTGTTTGATGCAAATGGTGTGCCAATCTACATTATGCACTTAACAGATTCCGGGAATGTGTTGGCCAATGATACTACCAATCAAACTTACTGTGCCGCAAAGGAAGGTGCCGATAAAAAGATGCTGCAGGCTGCACTGGATTGGGCTTGTGGTCCTGGCAGAGTGGATTGCTCACCTTTGTTGCAGGGACAGCCATGCTATGAACCCGATAATGTGGCTTCTCATGCAACTTTCGCTTTTGATGCTTACTATCATAAGATGGGGAAGGCTGCGGATGCATGTGACTTCAATGGGGTGGCTACGATTACAACTACGGATCCAAGTAAGCGTCATACTTGATCTTTTGATTTCGCTTGTTGACTTTTTTGGATTTCTCTGGCCTTAACTCTTCTTCTAAAACAATTTTGGCAGGTCATGGTTCCTGTGTTTTCCTAGAAAGGTATAGTACTTTTTGCTACTTTGGACAGCATATATTAAACTTAGCCTTCTTCATTCTGTCAATTGGTTGAACTAGAGCCACCATCCCTAAAGGTATGCACTTTTTACCGCTTTGGAACGCTAGGCTAATTTGATTTGTGTCATTCATTTGTGTCAATGCAGTCTTGGCAAGAATGGCAGCACACTGGCAAACGTTACAGCCCCAACGCTCAATTCCACTAGCTCGGATTCTTCTGCAAGTGATTTTCGTAGTGGCGCTTTTACAAGTATTGCAATTATGATGCTTCTTATTATGTCCAATGCAGTTTATTTGTAAACGGGTTATATGTTTGAAGCTTATGCAATTCTGATGTGAAAAGATTTTGCGAATAGATAGAAAAGTAGCATGGTAAGCTTTTGTTTAAAATGGTGACCACAGAGTTTTTGAAAGGAATTTGGTGCACGGAATTTTGTACAAAACGAGTTGAAGAACCGGCATTGGCGTTGATGGTGTTCCTATTCTCTTATGTTAGATTTTTTTTTTCTTCTTGACTTTTAGAGTTGAAGTTTGCTCAAAAATTCAGAAGAATATTTTAAGGTTCCATTCAAATCACCGATTCGAGTTTTGCTATAATAAAAAGTTCTCATAAACAGTCATATCTAATTTTTTTTGTTATAATAAAAGGCTCTCACATAAAGATCTTAACTCAAATTTAAAACTTAAATCAGCGAACTAAATGGGTCTCAAATCACGTGTTTCAAAAGTTCAGGAGGCTCAAATTTACTTAGCTGACTGTGTTTGCATTGAATAATAAAAAAATGCAGGAGATATAGACTTGTTTCAATGTATGATAAAAGATTTTTCGAAACCCTTTTCTACATTGATTTTCCAGGCCTTTGCTTTTCCGTCTTTGTTTTTCTTTTTCCAATTTTGACCTCAACATTAGAGTAACTTGTGGATTATTGCTAGGTTGGCCCTGCAATCACTTCTATATGCATATTTACTTATTATGATTAAAGAATGAGAGTTAATTTTATATTTACTTACTCTTTTTTATTCTGAAATAATAATAAAATTGGTAGGCTCCACTTAAATTTAAAATTAAAGAATGAGATTGGCATTCTCATGAGTCCTTTAGGATAAAAGACTCATTCCTCATATTAAAATTAAATTATTATCATACTTTTATGTTATTTATAAATATAAAATCAAAAATAATATTTAAAAAAAAAATGATTACAACTTATATTTATTATTTATGCTCGGAATATTTTGTAACTTCTTTCATAAGAAAATATAAGTTTAGTAATGAAACTCCCATAATTTAATAGATAGATGCCTATATTGTATATTTACTATTATTTTAATTTCTAGATTTTGTCTATTCTTATGGATGTTCTCTAGGGGTGCCCAAAAAAAAAAAAAAAAAAAGAAATGAATTAACCACCAAAACCGATTCAACTGTGAATAAGACCAAACATTTCTGATTCAAAGACCGAATTGAGCATTTTATGGCCCCGTTCATTTTTCTGATTCGAGTTTAAAATTTGAGTTTTATTATAATAAAAAGTTATCAAAAACATTCACATCTAACTTTTTTACTACAGTAAAAAGTTTTAACATAAAATCATATCTTAACTTGAATTAAAAATTTGAATCAACGAATTAAATGAGAGGTATATAATGGTGCTCACTTTGATTAAATAAGGTATGAAAGTGATGTCCATTAAAAATAAATAAATAAATTCTGTCTGTAATTTAAATGGGAATCTACCCATGTACATCCCAAATTTTTTGATCATTTATAAATTGGACCCAACCTTTTAATTTTTATTTTAGATAATTAGTACATATAGTCCCTAATCTCTTGAGTATGTGACACTTTAATCTTTATTTTTTTAATTTTGACAAAACCGTCGCCAAACTCCTTAATCATTGGCAATTCAATTTTCATTCATTTTCTCACGGTTTCAATTAGATGACCCATTACATAAGCTCATTTTGTGGTGAAAAGACCACAATATCTCCCACTAAAAAGGAGACATCGGACAACTTTTTTTTTTATTATTTCTAAATAAGAAAACACAAAAAAATGATGTTTGTTTAGTTTATTAATTTAAATTTTTAATTTAAATTAAAATATAATTTTATGTAAATTTTTTATTATAATAAAAAAATTAAATGTGATTATTTTTTAAAATTTTTATTATAATAAAATTTAAATTATAAACTCAAATGGATAAAATAAAAGAGCCCGAAACTACCTTCTTGATTTCAATCCCAAAATTCTCATCAATATTCAAACCCAAATTCTTAATTTGGTTGCCCAGAATCATCAACATCAACACCAACATCACTCTCATATCAAACCCATGGATAAAATTATATTAAACATCAACAAATATAAAACTAGAACCAAAATCAAATCAGCTTGGAAAAACCTATATATAAGACCCATTAAATTGAATTTGTCATTCTGATGGTGGTCTGATTATTCGGTGTGCAGTCTGGGGGCATAACATCGAGATGGTGGTCTTACAATAGTTTGGTAGGTAGCAGAAAAAAGAAAGGCTTGGTAGTAGGTCCAACGACTGGAAGGACGATTCAATGTCAGGACGATTGTGGCAGCTCCTCCAAAATCCCTCTCCTCCGCTAAAACCTTGAACTCCACCTTCCTCCATGACTGCCGGATCTCTACCTTTTGTCGTCATGATCCAAATCTATCGTCACAAGCCAGAGCTACCGTGATCTCGATCGTCCCTCCCCTGGCAATAGAATGATTTGTGAAGCATAGGCAGAGGAATCAAAATAATCTAATTTTTAAAGTTAGAATGAAGAAGAAAGTGAGAAATTGGAGGGTGTAAATGAATTAGAACGTTGCAAATAGCAAAAATGCTCAAAGAATCAAAGATGGACTGTTTTAGGGATCAAGACGAAGCAATTGCATTTTTTTTTTTTTAAACAAATTTTAGTTTTTGCCTATTTATTTAATGATTACTTTTTAAAAGAAAATTAGAATCAACTCTATGTTTACTAAATTTATGCTTGGAATTTTATAGGTTGAGGAATGGGATTACACTCTCATGTATTAAACGTGACCTATTCGATTTTAAAATTTTCTCTTTTATTTAACTCTCTAGGACGGAAACCAACTTAAATTTTCTTCTCCTCTTCTGCCTGTTCTTCAATTTTAGGTAGGATTTAGGAATATATTTTTTGATTTTTGACTTAGAATTTATGTTTGAAAGGTTGACTTAAACCTTAGCTATTTTGTTCTTATTTTATTTCATCATCATATTATTTTCTTGAAATTGAATTAAAATTTATTGAGAAAAATAACTTAGATGAATAATTAGGTGTGATTAAAAAATCTAATTACTAGTTAGTTATTTTAATATACATTTAGCATAATATAATTTTTTTTTTTTTTTGAACACACAAAAATGTTTTAAATTTATAACAGTTTATTCCGATTAGTTTTTGATAAACACATGAATAGGATTTTTGATTCCGATTCCAATTCGGAAAAAAATGATTTCAAATTTGTCATCCGAATCATGTTTGTAAGATTGATGTGACTAGAATTTATTCTTTAAAAAATTTTCAAAAAAAAGCAAAAATGTTTAAATTTTCAATGATTAAGGAGTTTAGGAGTCATTTTATTTTTGGAGAAAATAAGGTTGGTTTGATATGTAATTTCATAATCAATGGCAATGCATACCACTTCATAGCAAATATTATTTAGGAATAATTTCAATTTGGTACTTTATATTATAACGAAATCCCCTTTTTAATTTTTTTAAATAATTTTAAATTAGTACTTCAATGTTTTAAAAAATTAGTTTTTGATATCCTGAGGCTTTTTTAGGACAAAAAAAGGTCGAATTTGTCATTTTTAATAATTTGTAACTTGCATGACTATAATTTATTCTTTAAAAATTTTCAAAAGCAAAAAGAATGTTTAGTTACAAGTATAATGTTTAGGGAGATTCTCTAGTAAACTTAGTGTACCAGTATGCTAGGTTTTTTAATCGTTAAATCTGCATATTTTTTAACTTTTATGTGATTTTATACATATCTGATGAATAAAAAACTTAACCTATTGATAAATTGATGTACCGGAGAAGGTTATTAATGTTTATTTTAAAAAAATTAATAAAAAGTAAATTCTGAGCAACCAAATTAAAAATTATTAAAAAAGATAAATTCCATATTTCATGTCTCAAAAAATAATTTTTGAGTACAAAAAACATATTTTTTAAAATGTTGAGACACCCATTTAAAATTATTGAAAAATGCAAGGTACTAAATGATGATTTTACTATAAGAGCCCTTTAAAATGTTACTGAGGTTATTTATTTTTTTTTTTTTTATTAAGGAATAGTCTCTTTTTATTGATAATTTTAATTTTTAATTGTTAAATTTAATTAAAATCACATTAAATTAATAAAATTTAACGATTTGAACCGAGAAATATTTTTTTAATAAAATTTTAATGATATTTTTATGAGGATAAAAATCTAAAATAAAAATTTAAAAAAAAAAAAACACTAAATAGTAGAATATATTTTAATAAAAACACTGAAAGTATGATTTTTTTAAGGGTTACGAAGGAAACTCCTCTTTTATTATTATTATTATTATTATTATTATTATTATTATTATTATTATTATTTTATTTTTAAAGGAAGGGTATTTGGAGTAAATTAGCCCAAAACCCTAATCTCGTCATCTATATATAAGCCATCACGTCTAGTCTACTCAACTCGAGCAGAGCTCTGCCATATGTTTGTGTAGTTGTTTTGTTTGGTTCGTTTTAGGCTTATAATTTCAAAATGGGTAAAAGGCATCTATCTAACTATGATTCTCTCTGCTCTTAGATTTCAAGGCAAAGGGAATATGATGAGATGCTAAATCAAATTTTTTGGTACTTTCGGACAGGCAGTTTCTCGTCCTCGTGTGATTCTCGCCCTTTCTCGTAGGTTCCACAAAATTTTTCTCATCTCCCAAACACATTTGATTTTTTTATTCTTCCCTTCTTTCTTTCATTCAATCAAATTGGTTTGTTTGTGCTTGATGATGATTTGTATTGCTTTAACCACACCGAATTGGAGAAGTTAGGGTTTGAGAACGAGCTTCTTCGGAATTAAGCCATCGAAAAACTTGTTGTGCTTGGTTTTGCCTTGTGATTCTCTTCCTCTAGAAATGGAGGCTTTTTCTTTGTGTTTTCGCCTCTTTTTTTAGATCTGAGAGGAAGGCTTTCCCAAGCATTTCGAGTTTTTGTTTTCTTTGGCTTAGTTTGAAGAAGCTTCGTCTCTTCCCTTTCGTTCTCTCATGTGGAAAATTGGCCTGTAAACTGAGAGCACACGAATTGACCAATTTGTGGTATCCTTTTGGTTTTTTCTAATTATTTCTTCTTGAATTTTTTATTTTATAGATGAATTTTATTGATTTCAAATCTTGTGAATTTTATCTTAATATTTTTTGTTATTATTATGTGGTTTTTCTGCAGAGTCTGGTAATGCCCGGCTATGACACATTATTGATAGTTTAGATCTGCATTTTTTTTTTTTTCAAAATAGTTATTTAAAATAATTTACTAGAAAGAAAAACTAATACAAAAACATATTTTGGTTAATCTATTTCTGTGGGCATGTAGATTTTCCTTCCCTTGCTGGATTCAATCTTAATGGCAATTTGAATACCAAGTCGATACTAATGCATAATTCTAGAAAAGGGATTTGGATTTTCGTTTATGATTTTTCTTTTACTTTGTCACATTTTCAGTTGAGTTATTCAGCATATTGAGGGCGTATCACGTTATGCCAATACTTATTAATACAAAAATAAAGGTAGTTTGCAATAATCTGGTTAGCGTATAAAAGGTTAAAAGGACAGCCATCTTTAAGATCAATAGAACTGTGATCGTAGGTTATTTCCCTTATTGATTATAACGTCTTACAATCGCTATTCATATCTTGGACTACAATTCTTTATCACCATAATTTAAGTTTTTGTGTATATTAATATAATAAGTCAGTTTGAAGGCTCAGGTGCAATTGAAGGACTATCAGCGAAGAGGGTGGAGAAGAGCTTATCAGCAAGCACTACATTTGCTGCATCCGATGGGTGGAATGCGTCCCAGAAAACGTAATCTCTGCGGTTTCTGCACAACTTCGAATTCGGCAAGCATAGCCCGCCGATGCTCGTGTCCACATTGCAACACGACGTATTGGAGATCTTAAAACCTGAAGTGAAAACGCAAACACAATTTTAACCCGCTAGGCTTGTCGTGCATCCAATGACACATTTGTTGATCTATTGAAACAATCTTTTAATCAAGAAAGGAAGATAAAATGAAGTGGTTGTTTACCGTAGACAGTGGGATTGGAAATCAAGTCGAAAACAGCGGGATATGTGTCTGCAAAAATTAGGTTTGCATTCGGGAGGCGTGAGTTGAGAGTGGCGACGAGAATTTTAACTTTGGAGTTGAACTCTTGAATCCATTGGTTCACTCGTGTTAAGCATTGGCCTGTTTTGGATTTAACCCTTTGAGAAGGAATGCAGCCGAGCGGACCAAGGCCGTGGATAACCATTTTTCGGGCGTCAAGTTTGTAAAGTCTCTATTTGTACATTACATAAGCAAACTTAAGTTAGTTTAAAATAAATGAACAAGCAATCAAGATTTATTTTTAGTGGGCATACTTGATCAAGAAGAAAAATTCTATATAAACTGCATATCAAATAAAACAGCTGCATAACAGAAAGAACGGAAAAGTATGGCTCAAGTGGGTTGTCATTGATTTGAATTTTATTGGCGATTTTCTGTCACAAAAGTTTCCATTGATTCAGGCCGACTCTTTACATATAAGAACTTGTTTGACAGTAGAGAAAAGTAATAGTAAGAAGATTAACGGAAATGATTTTTTACCTGTAGTTTTTTAGTACGAGGGAAAAGAGGAGGAAATCAATTGAGTGATTTTAAAAAGGAAAAATTTTATTTTCATACTTTTATTATATCAAAATTTGAGTTTAGTTCTTCAATTTTTAAAAATTTCATGTTGGCACCTCGATTTTAAAAAAAATTTTTTTGGTACTTCAGAGTTATTTTTGAGACATGAAAAGACAAGATTGCACTTATTGTAAAAAATTTAAGTTAGCTAGAATTTTGAAGAAAAAAAAAAGATTTTAAAAATTGTTATACTTGTAGAGCATAATATATATATATAAAAAAAAATTCATCTCTTCAAAATCTTTTTTTTTTTTTTTTTTTCAAAATTCTAGTCAACAACAAAATTTTTATAATAAGTGCAATTTTATCTTTTCATGTCTTAAAAATGACTATAACATACTAGAAAAGAATTTTTTAAAATGTTGAGGTACCGGTATGAAATTTTAAAAAACAGAGAATATCAAACTCAAATTTTTATATAATAGAGGGTACTAAAAAATAATTTTTCCTTTTAAAATTTTTTCAAAGAGCCTCAATTTTATCTCTCAAAATATGCAGGGTTAGAATAGAGAATACATATCATGACATCAAAAAAAAAAAAAAAAAAAAAAAAAAAAAAAAAAAAGAAAAGTTCTCCACTCCTCTCCATTTTCCACCTCAGATTCATAATTAATACCCTTTAAAATAAGAAAAAAAAGTGTCTATTTTCATTAATGTCCGTACCAAAACAAAACTTAGGTTTGTAATTAATATTCTTATGACATGTTTACTTACGCGTAATCGGAATGAGTATAAATTAGAGTGGATATGATTCAGAATGCATAGGAATTTAAAGTCAGAATAAGTTGTTTACTTGGTGATAAGATTTGAAATCGGACTCACTCTAAATCTCATTTATGTGTTTATTTACACCCAAAATAAAAATGAACTAGTGTAAAAATACTAATATACCCTTTAAGTCAATTTTATATTTTTATTTAAAAAATAAATTGTGTATTTATTATATTAAAATTAATCATGATTAAAATATTTAATATAATAATAGGGTAATATAATAATAAATATAAATTATACAATTATTCAAAAATATAAAAATAAATTGTCAAATTTTAAATAAAATATTTAGTATAATAATAGGGTGATATAACAATAAATATAAATTATACAACTAGCCAAAAAAAAAAAAAAAAAATTGTCAAATTTTAAATAAAATAATTAAAAATAAAAAATAGTGTTAAAAATTAAAATATATTATTAATTTATTAAACAAAAAAAACTACATATTTATTATATTAAAGTTAACGATAATTAGGCTAATATTATAATATTGGACAAATAAAATAATAAATACCGGTTGTAATTATTATTTTTTGAATTTTATATTTATAAGTAAAATAAGAGTATGATAATAATTTAATATTCGTATCAGGAATGAGAGTCCAAGTCCTAACTTCTAAAGAGGGCATGAGAGTAATTATTCTAAATTTGAGTGTGATCCATTAATCTCATTCTCATTCGATGATTAAAAAGAGTAAGTAAACATGAGATTGACTCACACTCTCTACTCTCATTCCTCAATCTTAATAAGTAAACATGTCATTAAAGTACTATAAACTATGTAACAAAAATTTGTACCGAAAGTTGTCGATCCAAGGTAGAAATTAAGAGCTCCACAAATTCGTCATGTGTGTACTGCTGACTGTCTGCTAGAAAAGGTTGCAAATAATTGTTTACATAGTCATTGCTACCTAAAAAGGGGAGAAAGAAAAACACATAAGATGAACGCTTCTTTTTTTTTTTTTTTTTTTTTTTTTTTGAACCTTAAAGATCAGAAGAAAATATATTTTCTGGCTTTAGAATGTATCAAATCCTCCTTATACACACACACACACACACACAGAGTTCAAAGGAGAACACTACCAATTCCAATAAAGTACATCGCTTCTTTGCAAAGCTTTGAGGCAGCGGCCATTCCGATTTTAGACTTCATAGCTTCTCTTGTTTTGTTGAAATTTTGTATTTGATCATCAAAGGTCATTCTCTGAATCTGTTATTATAAAACAACTGCAAACAAGTTAAAAATTTTTGTCGCTTGCATTTCACAAGGTTTTCATTAAACAAATTTTAAGATAAAGACACTAATCAGGTTACAAAGTATAATCCTGTGTCGTTAAGTATTCCAGCTCCGCCAGATGCATAATTAACTCCCTTTAGAATTGCGTCATCATACTTTGATAAGGAAAGATATGCCGGTGGTGATGAAACCCCAAGCTTTTCAGCTACAATTAAATTACGTAAAATGTTAGTATTACTAAAGTGTATATGTGGTTGTGTAATTGTAAACAATATATTTATGTAATTTGTGTATGTCACTACAAAAAAATCAACTCTTATTCACAACATTTTTGTGTGATTAAAGATCAATTTTAGTCACAAAACTTGTTTAAGTTATAAATTTGCGACTAATATGTGAGTTTGTGTGTTTACATGTAATCTTTCTGTGATAAGTTTAAGGTTCCTTTTATAGTGATAAAGATCATTGTATGAGTGTTCATGTAATCATATCATAAATACTAACTCATTTTTGGTTAGGATTCTAAAATAGGGCTATGAAAATTGCTTAAAGAGAACAAAAATGCTCATATTGAAAAACTTGGAATGAATATAAGTTGCGTACATATTATATCACCAATAGTTCTACCATTAGTGAACCTCCCGGTAGGTTGGCCTCCAGGATAATCAACTCCATACCAAGGAAAATTCGACTTCGCGAGCGAGTACTGAAGAAAGTTGTTGTTTCCGACTTCCGTCAACGAATCGCCAAACACGAATGTGACAAGCGCCGCCGCCGAAGCCATGTCTACCGTGGTTGTAAAGATCATGAAGGTGGTGAGGAGTAGTACTAGCAGAGGCTTCAATACGATTCCGGCCATTTTTTTCTCTCTCACACTTTCACTTTTGTTAAGGCCCTAATTGGTACTTAGTGATACAACTTTATATATAGTCATTCCATACTAAGGCAGTGCATGCGTGGAATTCTCAGTCATGCCTAGTTCTCCAAGTTTGTCAATATTAGGTAATCATAAATTAAAATTGGTTTTTGTGGTTTGAGCCTCAAAAGGGTTTTTTTTTTAATTATTTTTTTATTTTTTTTTTGAGCACATGCAATTTTGTAAGCTGCTTTTGGTGGTTAGTGGTTTGTCCGTTCAGGAGTTGGCCAACTCTAATACTATTATATACTATATGGAAGAGGACCAGAGTTTGATTCAACATAGTCAGTAAGGTTAGTTTTGTTAGGTGTCTTATGTGGTTTTTGATTGTGATGTGTTAATTATAAATTCCATTTAATGTACGTAGTTTGTTCGTATGCCGTATTAATAATAACTGTATTATTGGAAAAGTAAGATCGTATTAACAGTATATCAAGTTTGACCATGTTATATCTGGTGGTATTAATTAAGGCTCCGTTTATTTCACCGATTTGAGTTTAGAATTCGAGTTTTGCTACAATAAAAAATTCTTAAAAACAGTCACATTTAACATTTTTGTTGCAGTAAGAAGCTTTCACATAAAATCATATACTAACTCGAATTAGCAAACTAAATAGACCTAAATTACGATAAAATTATTTTTTAAACATTACAAAAGCCCCCTAAAGAATGACACTAAAGTGTCATCGCAATCCAAAGTCTTGTCCAACACCGTGTGCGCCAAGTTTCGCTCTTCCCCTCGGCAGTCGGCACACTAGAACAATAAAGAGTCATAGTGTCCCAAGTAAAATCATTTATTAAAATAGATGTTCAAATTCCTAACACCTCTTATAAATTCTATTATATTCATTTTTTAGTATCATTGCTATCTGGTATTCCATTATCTTTATAACCTCATAATTCTGTCATTTCGTACTTTACTATTCGGGACCTCTATATATATGGTCTTGTGAGAATGAGTTATAGACAACAATGGCATGTGATAATAATATGGTAGAGTCTTCTTTCCATTTCTCGTGTCTCTCTTGTTTACTTGCAATACTTTCAATTTGGTACCCCTATATATATATATATATATATATATATATATATATATATATATATTACAGTGAAATTGCTATTAATATTTTGTGTTTTTTTATAAATTTAAATTGATACCTCAATATTTTTTTTTTAAAAAAAAATCCTTCAAACATTTTAATAAAAACATATAGAGTGCGTTTATTTAACAATATTTGACAAAAGGAATAAACGTTTAAGGAATGAGAATGACTGAAGTTGTATATTTCATTACAGATGAATAAGTATATATACAATGTACACGTTTGAGAAATAAAGGAGGAGAAATATTCTTTACAGCTCATTACCAACAATACAACAGCTATTTAAGGACAATACATTTACATTCTGAAAATTTGAAAAAGGAAAAACAACACATTAATAGTTGTTTAGGTGTTTCCCTTGATATGCCCCCTCAAGATGGTGTCCTTAGGAAGGACTCCAATCTTGACTCGTAGGGTATGAAGCCGTTGACAAGATAGCGGCTTAGTGAGTGCATCGGCCAACTGATCATCGGAGGAAACATGAGAGACTCGAATAGCACCACTTTGGACCTTTTCTCTAACAAAATGAAAATCTATGGCAATGTGTTTCATGCGAGAATGAAACACCAGATTTGCACAAAGATACGTAGCACCAATGTTGTCACAATAAACTGTTGGAGTTGTTTGCAGTGAAATTCCTAGTTCTTGTAACAATGATTGAAGCCATGTAATTTCAGCAGTAATGGAAGCAACCACTCTATACTCAGCTTCAGTAGAAGATCGGGCAACAGTGCGTTGTTTCTTGGAACTCCAAAAAATGGCATTATGTCCAAGAAAAACAACATGAGCACTTGTGGAGGTACGATCATCTATGTTGCCGGCCCAATCGGCGTCAGAAAAACCATGGAGTAACAATGGAGAATGGCGGTGAAGAAACAAACCATGGTGAATGGTACCACCAAGATAACAGAGTAAGCGTTTAATGGAATAAGTATATATACAATGTACACATTTGAGAAATAAAGGAGGAGAAATATTCTTTACAGCTCATTACCAACAATACAGCAGCTATTTAAGGACAATACATTTACATTCTGAAAAATTGAAAAAGGAAAAACAACACATTAATAGTTGTTTAGGTGTTGCCCTTGATATGCCCCTTCAAGATGGTGTCCTTAGGAAGGACTCCAATCTTGACTCGTAGGGTATGAAGCCGTTGACAAGATAGCGACTTAGTGAGTGCGTCGGCCAACTGATCATCGAAGGAAACATGAGAGACTCGAATAGCACTACTTTGGACCTTTTCTCTAACAAAATGAAAATCTATGACAATGTGTTTCATGCGAGAATGAAACACCGGATTTGCATAAAGATGTGTAGCACCAATGTTGTCACAATAAACTATTGGAGTTGTTTGCAGTGAAATTCCTAGTTCTTGTAACAATAATTGAAGCCATGTAATTTCAGCAGTAATGGAAGCAACGACTCTATACTCAGCTTCAGTAGAAGATCGGGCAACAGTGCGTTGTTTCTTGGAACTCCAAGAAATGGCATTATTGTTGTCCCTTGTAAGGCTACCCAAGAGGGGGGGTGAATTGGGTTTTTACTAATTTTTCAGATTTAACAAACTCTCTTAAGATTAATTACAAATGTAGACAATTAATCTTACACAGTCAATTTATCAAACACTTGGTGTGCAGAAATTATGTAAGTTTTGATAATATCATAAACACTTAATATACACAATGTGAGTTAATCTAATATCATATGACAAGTTCAACAAGCTTATTATCAAGAGTTTAGATCAATTAATATCAACTAACAAATTTAAAATTCAAAAATAAAAGAGATAAGGGTAAGAGAGATGCAAACGCGATTTATAGTGGTTCGACAAATAAATTTGCCTACATCCCCTGTTGATGGAGATATTCCGCCTCTCGACCTCTTCCACTATACGATCGTCTAACCGGCACGATCACTCCTCTTACAAGAAAGCGAATCTTTCTACCCGAGGCTTCGCCTAACCTCTTACACAATGTCAATTTTCTACGGAGATCGACTAACCAACAAACCCAACACGACAATGAGGATTATGAAAATGAATAGCTCAACCATACACTCCTTACAATGATTTTACACACTTGAAATGATTAGGAGATTATGAAATCACACTATCAAGATATAATCCAATGTAGGCTCAAGTGAGTGTGAGAAAGTGAAGTAAGGCTTTTTAGAAGATGATGATTATGGAAGCACTTTGTAGAAAGCTTTTTGGAGTATCAAGAGATTTTAGAGCTGAATGACAATTTTTCACTTTCGGAGATATGTTCTGTTTTTAGAAAGATGACTTTTGTCTATTTAAACTAACTTCCCAACGGCCACATTTATGACCGTTCACCCGATACCGGTCGACCGGAGCGGTTGACTGGTTGAATCAAATTTGAAATCTAAATGTTCAACGGTCTTAAATGCAGGCAGTTGATCATGACTGGTCGACCGGAGTGGTTGACCAGTTGAGGCAGCACCGGTCGACCGGTGCATTTGGCCTTCTCTGTCACCGGACGACATAGGTCGACCGGTTGACGTTTAATTGACTTCAAACCTTCACAAAGTTATACTTTTAGACCAAATGTCATTAAACCATCAGTTTAGTCTCATTTTAAAAAGAGTGATGTGAGTGTGTGCATGAGCTTAAACATGATTTAATCAAGATAGCATGAAATCAAAATCAAATACAAGACTATTGAGATATAAGAACCTATGAATAACTTGTCTTGCTTGATTTTGTTTGCTTGCTCTTGATCTTTGATTTTTCAACACTTCAAGCTTTGAGTTCTTTCTTCAATTTGCATTTCTCAACCTTGAATGTATGCATTGCATTCCATACTATGTTTCTTGAGTTGATTTATAATATCAATTTTGCTAACAACACAACTCAAAGTAGAATCATTAGTAACATAATACATTGTGTTTGTTATCATCAAAACATGAGATATATTTAACCTTAGGCCAACAATTATGTCCAAGAAAAACAACATGAGCACTTGTGGAGGTACGATGATCTATGTTGTCGGCCCAATCGGCGTCAGAAAAACCATGGAGTAACAATGGAGAATGGCGGTGAAGAAACAAACCATGTTGAATGGTACCGCCAAGATAACAAAGTAAGCGTTTAATGGAATAAGTATATATACAATGCACACGTTTGAGAAATAAAGGAGGAGAAATATTCTTTACAGCTCATTACCAACAATACAACAGCTATTTAAGGACAATACATTTACATTCTGAAAAATTGAAAAAGGAAAAACAACACATTAATAGTTGTTTAGGCGTTTCCCTTCCTCAAGATGGTGTCCTTAGGAAGGACTCCAATCTTGACTCGTAAGGTATGAAGCCGTTGATGAGATTATGGTTTAGTGTGTGCGTCGGCCAACTGATCATCGGAGGAAACATGAGAGATCGAATAGCACCACTTTGGACCTTTTCTCTAACAAAATAAAAATCTATGGCAATGTGTTTCATGTGAGAATGAAACACCAGATTTGCACAAAGATACGAAGCACCAATGTTGTCACGATAAACTGTTGGAGTTGTTTGCAGTGAAATTCCTAGTTCTTGTAACAATGATTGAAGCCATGTAATTTCAACAGTAATGGAAGCAACGGCTCTATACTCAGCTTCAGTAGAAGATCAGGCAATAGTGCATTGTTTCTTGGAACTCCAAGAAATGGCATTATGTCCAAGAAAAACAACATGAGCACTTGTGGAGGTACAATCATCTATGTTGCCGGCCCAATCGGCGTCAGAAAAACCATGGAGTAACAATGGAGAATGGCGGTGAAGAAACAAATCATGGTGAATGGTACCGCCAAGATAACAGAGTAAGCGTTTAATGGAATAAGTATATATACAACGCACACGTTTTAGAAATAAAGGGGGAGAAATATTCTTTACAGCTCATTACCAACAATACAACAGCTATTTAAGGACAATACATTTACATTCTGAAAAATTAAAAAATGAAAAACAACACATTAACAGCTGTTTAGGCATTTCCCTTGATATTTTTTACGCAACTCAAGTCATGAATTAAGTTATGTACGTGAGAAAAAAATACTATAATAAAAAAATTAAATTTGAATTTATTTGATAAAAATACTATAATAATATGAGTTGAGTCTGAAACAAACGAGGCCATAACTAATTTTTGGCCATTTTAAAATTTTAAATTGGAAACTTCTATATTAATAACTGTTCTTTTTTCTTTTTAACAGGATCAACATTAAAAATTTACAACATCCAACATATAACTATTTGTAACCTTAAATCAAATTGTTAAAAGGTTCATCCAACTTTCTATGGATGAAAAAAAAAAAAAAAAAAAAAAAACCATTTTAGCATTAATTTAACGGATTTTTTTTTTTAACATTAATTTAACCCAAGAGAAAAGTAAGACAAGTCTTTTTGTTAAAAGCAGGGAAAGAATGGCGGAAATAAAGGTACTTGGTAACATCCAATTTCTTTATTCCGTTCATGCATTTGCTATAATTTGTTTTTTTTTTTTTTTTTTTTTCTGAGTTTTGTTTTTGTTCCCCTCGTCTCTTAAATTGTTCAAAATACGCGCTTTACAAAGAAAGTAAGACACCAAACGAGAAAACTTAAACAAAAAGGAATGTTGTTGGAAATGGGAATATTACTTGCGTTATTTGGTTTCTTTCTTGTTTTTTTCTTTTTAATGAAATTTTTTTGAATAAAGTTGTAATTTAAATTTAAATTTTTTTTTTAATTTTATTGTAAAAAAACAACCTTCTTATTTTTTTTTTTTTTTTTTTTTTATAATGAAATTTCTTCAAATAGAGGAGAATATTATTAAAGAATGAAAAGAATACAAAAAAATAAAAAAAAAAAACCTGTAAAATGGCAGACTCAAAGCATCTCTCAATTTCTTGTCGATATATCTATAATATATAGTATAAATATCGTATGTCTCTTCCAGACAAAACTGCCTTGTTCAGAGACAATAATATTATAATCAATGAGGTTCTTGTTATGGAGGTTAATTTGGTGAAGCTGTGAATTAATAATAATTAACTTGGATCACAAGCAAAAGCGTAATGGTAAGCAAGCTCTCCTAGCTAATTCTATCTGTAATTTGATTTTGCTTTTAAAGGCAGTTCATCTGCTCTTCTTTCTTCTCTCAATTATCCTTTTTATCAAACTTATTCTCTGAAATTTTCTTGCTTTGGTTTGGATTTTCCAAAGTTTTCTGTTGTTGGGTAAGAATATTCATTATATATATATATATATATATATATATATGTATGTTTGTGTGTGTGTATACTTGAGAGGAAGAATATGTGCGTTTTCTTTCCTTTTGATGGTTCAGCTGTGTTTAGAGCTAGTGTTTGGATCTCTTTTTCTCCATAAATCAGATCTTAGGTCTCGTTCGCTTCACGAATTCGAGTTTTCAATTCAAATTGAGATGTAATATTTTCTAATAACTTTTGACTATAACAGAAAAAATTAAATATGACATTTTCTAAATGAATGGTGCCTTCATTTCTTTTTATTTTCTATTTAAAAAAAAGGAAAAAAAAAACTCTTTTCTTATTATCATGGTTAATCCACGATCTAGTGGGATGAGATTTAGGTGAGATTCAACCTCATTGTGTATTAAAAAAAAAAGCGCATGGTTAATTCATGAATTATGAACATTATGACACTTTTATTTTTATTTTTATTTTTATTTTATTTATTAATTTATTATTTTTTTTTTTTCAGAGATTACTTGCTTTTTGGTCCTTAACACTAAAAGGTGAGAGAGGATTTTTAAGATGCACATCTATATATATCGCATATATTATAACTGAAAATCTTGCAGAAATAACTATATTAAAAAGTAAAATGTTCAAATTCTTAAGGGTTTTTAACAGCAATTAAGAGAACATTGTATATTAAATGTAATTAATTTAGTAAAACTTCAAGTCATCATATTTTGATGAATTTTTTTGTAATTCATCATCATTCTTATAATATTATGGATCAAAACTATAAAAAAAAAATAAATAAATAAATAAATGTTTAGATATTAACGGTGCTTTATGCTTATAAAACTCGTTATAAATGATAATTGGTTTTTTAATTAATTACTTGTTATTGACTTGATCATTGATTTCGTCGGAATTAGTTGGCTTCTTTGCGTTTATACTTTATAATAATATAATAATATTGTTCCATTGTAAATCTCGGATATACAGCCTTTGGGTTAGAACCCAATAATAATAATATATCAAAGACCTCAACTTTAATTAAACCTAAACAAACACGTAATTTCAAAGAGAAAATAAGACACAACTACTCTTGCTGCCCACGAACCAAACTTGAATTTTCTGTTTTTATGTGTTATTTTATTAAAACAAAATGCAATAGCTACCAAAATGAGTCCCATATTAATAGAGAGTGAGATATACTGAATGTGGTTAAGGACATGTTTGTTTTGTATATTGAAATTTAAATATTTAATTATATGATAGTGTTTTTTTAATAAAAATTTTAAATTTAAAACATTATATTAAGAATTATAAATCATAATTTAAGTATATTTTATAAATAGATATTAATATTTCATTTATTTTGAGAGTTCTAATTTAATTTAAGATCATAATTCTTAATTTGTCACAATATTTTTTTTTTTTATAAAAAATTTAAATTTTAAAAATTAAAATTATAAATTATTGATTCTAAATTTATGAACTAAACGTTACGTTAAGTATATTTGTCTGTAAGTTATT
This sequence comes from Morus alba, assembly GCA_012066045.3. NCBI lineage: Eukaryota > Viridiplantae > Streptophyta > Magnoliopsida > Rosales > Moraceae > Morus > Morus alba. The sequence goes on from CP050233.2 coordinate 17,150,990, forward strand.
TTCAGTAGTAATTATTTATAAAGTATTTAATATGAAAATTCATGTCATAAATCGAATTATAATTCATAATTTATTATTATATTTTTTTTATAAAAAATATACATAAATTAAAAATAATTTTAAACTATAAAATAAAAAATCCACGTAGACATTATCACTGAAATCGTAGGTGTCACTTCTTTTGAAAGTATTTATGGTCAATTTGTCTTCTCCTCACGTGTGGTTTATAATTTTTTAAAAAAAAATGGTACTAATACAATATTTTTTTTTGTTGCTAAAATAGTGCTTATATTTTATCGAATAATACGCAAATTTGTCTGATGACAGCGCTGTAATTGCTGTGGCGTCACACACAGAGGCCAAAGCCAAAGTATCGCCTGGCGGCACAACTAAAGAATGAAAAAAGAAGAAATAAATAAAGAAAGAGACACCAAATCATATTCCCCAACTTCTCCTCCCCAAGCGTCAGTCCCCACCCACGTGAACGCGACGACGACACTCTCTCTCTCTCTCTAGAATCCCCTCTCTCTCTCTCTCTGTAGAAAGAGAAAGCATAATCCTCACTGGCACTGCAAGCATCAGCCATGGCCGTGGCATGAGATGACCGACCTCCCACTCCTCCGCCAACACCACAACCTCGAGCTGATTCTTCCGCTCCAACAATGTCGGTATCGTGCGGAGTAGAGTGCGTGGTGATCCTCGGCTGCATGCGTTGGGCATGGAAGCGCTGCACATACGTCGGCTCCGACGACAGCGCCGCCTGGCCCTGCGCCACCGCCGACGAGTTTGAGCCCGTCCCCCACATCTGCCGCCTCATCCTCGCCGTCTACGAGCCCGATCTCCGCAATCCTCAGTTCCCTCCCGCCGGCGGCTACCGCCTCAACCCCGATTGGGTCATCAAACGCGTCACCTACGAGCAAACCCTAGGCCAGTCCCCTCCTTACCTCATCTACGCCGACCACGACCACCGCGAGATCGTCCTCGCCATTCGCGGCCTCAACCTCGCCAAGGAGAGCGATTACAAGCTCCTCCTCAACAACCGCCTCGGGATGCAGATGTTCGACGGCGGCTTCGTCCACCACGGCCTTCTCAAGTCGGCGGTTTGGCTCCTCAATGAGGAGTCCGAGACGCTCAAGCGCTTGTGGCTCGAGAACGGCTCCGACTACCGGATGGTTTTCGCCGGACACTCGTTAGGGTCCGGCGTCGCCGCGCTTCTCACGGTGATCGTGGTGAATCATGGAGACCGGTTGGGAGGGATTCCGAGGAGTAAGGTTCGCTGCTACGCGATTGCCCCTGCCAGGTGTATGTCGCTCAATTTGGCCGTCAAGTATGCCGACGTTATACACTCCATTGTCTTGCAGGTGAGACAAACATTCTTACTCCTTTGCTTGTCTGTTTGGTGTCTGTGAAAATGAATCACTGAGAATTTTTTATTCTCTCAGTTGGATTACTTTATCGATTTTTGAGTTTTGTTTTTCAACTTTCAATTTTGACAATTTACTATTTGAGATTTAATTAGTGATGGTCAAAGTGAAAGAAAGATGAACAACTGAAGTATCAGCTGATAAGTGATAAACAGATAATAAACTTGTTTTTCCTGTTCTTTTCGAGATAAAGGTCTTTGGCCTAAGAGTTTTTGTGCTGGATTTGGATAGAATTTTTTTATTTGAACTAATCTTCGACATGAGTAAAATTTCAAGGGCAAAAGTGAAACAAAAAGTGAACTAAAATGAGTATGATTTAGTCTCTTTCTTTACTAGTAAAATTTGGAGATCATCTCTGGCTATCTTGTTTAGTGATCTTTTTTTTTTCTTGCACAGGATGATTTCTTACCAAGAACAGCCACTCCATTAGAAGATATATTCAAGTCCATATTTTGGTTAGTATGCTTCTATGATGTCTGAATGAATGCATCAGGCCTTTAATTGGTTGCTTTATTAAGCAAATATCTATATAATTTTTAGATTTATTGGAGCGCATTGATGCTTTGGACAGCTTGCCCTGCTTGTTATTTTTGGTTTGTTTGAGGGATACCTTCATACCAGAAGGTAGAAAACTTAGAGATCCAAGGAGACTTTATGCACCTGGAAGAATGTACCACATTGTTGAGCGAAAGTTTTGCAGGTAGCAAGGCGTTGAACTTTTCTATTTTGTTTGTATGAAAGTTTTTATATGTTTCTTTAGATGAAAATTTTTCACGACTTATGTTATGTTACTATTGAAAAGTTTGCCAATTAAGGAAAGGACTGATATGGTGATTTACAAATGGGGCCATGAGATTATAGTCATCTTGTGTGTTCAAATAATGCTCTCATTCTTAGTGTCCAGTTTTAAAAGAACTAGCAATTACTAATGTTATGTTTATTTGACCTTAGACTTGGATGAAGTGATGTTGAGAAGGATTTACTTATCCCTTGTCCAAGTTGTAAAGAAAAAATTGAACTTATTTAGGAGAAAATTTTAGTCTCTGGTAAGTGGTAGTTGCTCTTTCTGATGAAGTATATCTACTGGTTCTGTTTTCCCCAGAACATTCGCTGCACTTAAGTCGTTTGCGATATCAATTATCTTGTACTGGTCTTCTGATTCACTTTTCTTATTGAAGAAAAAGAATAAGAAATGCTCAAGTGGAATTTGGAGCATTCCAAAAACTTGGAGATCCAACTACAAGAGGACAAGTAGTCTGATACAATATTGTTTTGTTATTTCCTGTGGAATTGCGATATAAATAGATATGTGTGCTCGTTTATTTCCTGTGGTACAATTTCCTTGAGTTTTGTCAATCATAAGATTGAGATTTCTACGATGGATGATAGTCCCAATTTCCAATTTGAGGTTGTTTGATGTGAAGTTCAATCGATTTATCAAGATTCCAAGCTTCTTTCTTATCGTCATACTTGCATTAGCACACTAGAGAGTAGAGTGTCATGCTTGCTTTAGGGTCCGAGCTTGTAGTCTGTGAACATGCACGAAGGTTTCAAATTATGTGGCTCATCTAGCAATTAGCATTTGCAAAAAGCAGAAGAAAATTGGAAATATTTTCTTTTGTTCTTCCTCACTTGAAGATAAAAATTGTTTAGATTCATTTGACTTGGAATAGAGTTTACAGCATTCCTTTAATCTTCTCTCTTAAAGACACAAGTGGTATGATGCTAATTAAGAATTATGCTTATTTGGGTGATTGAACTTCTGGATGCTTGTTATGCACAGGTGTGGGAGATATCCCCCAGAGATCAGAACTGCCATTCCTGTTGATGGGAGATTTGAACATATTGTCTTGTCATGCAACGCCACATCTGATCATGGAATTATTTGGATAGAAAGGGAAGCGGAGAAGGCTTTAGAAGTAAGTCAAATTACTTGTGTTAATGTACGACTAGTAATATCTTTTCTTCACTATTTCTCCTTGAAAAGAAGTGTAACTGGGTATCCAGTCCCTCATTTCAAATTGATTCTAATGTTTCTGATGCAAATATAAAAACACACCGTGGTGACCTTTTAGAATTAGGTGTGTGTATGTATAGTTCCTTTTAGAATTAGTAACCTCTCAGTTCCCTTTTAAACCAACAGGTACACAGAAGTTTATTTAGTTTCCTATCTGTGGAACAAAATGGATAATGGAAAGAAATTTACTTGAGATTTTCAGTGTTATTGATTAGGTGTTTGGTTCTCTACTGTAGCTTAAATTACTGATAAATCATTTAATTGCTCTTCAGAGAATGAAGGAAAGTGGTGGTGAGACTGTAACCACGCCTCCAAAAGTACAGAAACTCGAGAGGTTGCAAACCATTGAAAAGGAGCACAAAGATGCATTAGAAAGGGCTGTCAGTTTGAATGTACCTCACGCTGTGGCCACAGATGAGGAACCGCTCAATGAGCAAAACACAGAAGCGTCTGATAGTCGGAATGATGACGCCCAAGAAAGCGCCTCAAAGTCAAGTCGGGGGAGGACAAACTGGGATGAAGTAGTTGAGAAGCTTTTTAAGAAAAATCGATCTGGAAATCTGCAACTTAAACAGAGATGCTAATGCTCCAAATCAATAGCATCTCCCGTCCATTTTTATTTTATTTTTTATTTTCCTGCTTGAAGTCTGAAGATAGGAATTGAGTGTCTCATAATTCGTCCCTGCCTTTTGTTAACCATTATTTTGAAAATGCTAGAATTTGTACATTATATCATGTGTCGATGTTGTCAAAATAACAGAAACCCGGCTCTGTTGCCCATAATGAGAAATCGCCAGTATAGAAGAAAAACAGAATTACAGGATATATATATTCATTTTTGAGTGTCAGTTCGTTTGTCTTCTTCTCTTCTTTTCTTTTTTTTTTTTTTTTTTTTTTTTTTTTTTTTGTCTTATCCATTTGCGAACTATAGTGTGCATTTGTTGCGTATATGCTTCTTAACGATGTATGAAAATTGAAATTCTTGCAAAAGTTGTTTCTTTTAACCTTTTAGTTTGTGGCATTTCGTAATGTTCTTCAAAATGGGAAATTCAATAATGGGTGCTCCTATAATCCTATTGCACTTGAGGGTGGGTGGATGATAGGAATGCATTCTCAGCCTTCCGATTAAAATCAGACGGCGTTGAAATAAGATCCTTCGACATGGGTATTTCAAAAGGTCTTCATAAATATACTAAACATGGGGTTCATAACGCCCATATATAAAAAAAATATCTCCATTTGTTTTACTCACATAAAAAGAAAATAGTAGATAAATGATCCAGGGGCACGAACCGGTTGATATCGCTGCAGAGTGATGGGGCTTGGGTTTCAGTCAGTATTTAGTGTTTAGGACCTATAACGTTACCCTCTATCTGAAGGTGTTTGAAATAAAAATGATTTTATAATTTTTTTGCTAATTAAAAATGATTCTATATAAAAACTTAATATGACTTCTCTCAAAAAAAAAAAAAAAAAAAAAAAAATCTAACACAAACATACCTATAATCCTTTACAAACGGAGTCAAATGTTCAAATAGTATATTATGAGTTTGCACTTCAAAAAAAAAAAGTATATTATAAGATGTAATAGACAACTAAGTGATCAAAATTTATATCCAACTTATTTTAATTTATAAACCTATATGTAAGACAGAGTATTGAGAACCCCCATTGTACAATCGCCACTTCGCAGTTCGCACATTCAAAAATCCGGTGCATTTAAGGCAGCCAACTTTCCAAAATTTTCCTTGCTGGTGTTAGCGGATTGACTCGCTAGTGCCTTTCTACAACGCTATAATTTTAGTTGGAGGATCCTTGGGCGCAAGTCACTATCTGTAGTGAATCAAATTATACGCGGAAAATGTTTTTAATTTTGTTACCAGTTTCAGAAAGTGTGATTAGTTAGGTTGGATTTGCCATTTGCACTTGGATTATGACCATCCAGTTTTGGTGTGGGAAAAACGACAGGCGTTTATATATTTTATTTCTCCTCAAAAAATGCGGGACATTACTTACTGCCCCAAGTCATTAGACGGAAGAGATTTATAAGTCATTCTTGGTTCATTTTGATATTTTGAATTCTCTTTCTGAGTATGATCTATTTAACATCTCATAGCATAGAAAACAGCAGACTAATTCAAGGGCACGAGCTATAACTGATTAAACAAAATAATAACAAATAAAAATAAATAAATAAACCCGAAGGTACAAGAGAAAAATCATTGGTTAGTTTCCAGGGCGCACACTCTCTCACAATCCCATACCCATCAATTCGTGATTTTATACCATCATAAGCTCCAAGGGATATTTAAGCTGCTCTTAGGAAGGAAGGCGTAGTCCCATCTCATCATAAAAATTGCAAATACACGAGACATTTACTCAACTTTTTACCTAAATAAAAATAATATGAATAGAACATTGAAAGCATGAAGATAATACACACCCGAAAAACGCCCGAGAGCAAACCGTCATTTGAAAATAACCCAACAGCTTCATCTTTACCCCTAAAAACTTTTACTTTTATCTAGAATGAAAACCACCGAAAGCCATGAGTCAAATGCAGTAACAGCAATGGCAACTTTGTACAGCTATCATATCTAAATATTGATCCGTACTAGCAACAAGTCTCGCAGCCTAAAACTTCAGGATGTTTGCATTGCCTCGGCATGGTAGTTATCCAATTCCTTGTCAAGCTCATCTGCAGACTTCTCAACAGGTTTCTTTCCACGACCGCCGCCGCCGCCGCTGCCGCCGTCGCCGCGACCACGACCACGGTCACGATCACGTCCACGTCCACGACCACGTCTTCCTCCGCCACGGCCACGGCCACTCCTTGGTCCACCACGACCCCTCTGACTGGAAAATCCAGCAGCACTGCCAAACAGACACCAAAAAGCTATCACAATTACTGGAATTTAAAAGCAACAACCACAGAAATAAACAGCAGTAGTCAAAGCCACTTTTTTAGAGGCCAAACCCACTAGGCACAAGTGACTCAAGTTTCCCTTCGATTTTAGCTAGTTAGCCCTGTGTGGTAGTGAAACTAAGCTCAAAAGTTTGTATACCAACTAAGCAAAATGGCAAGACTCAATAAAGTTTCCTTTCAATTCACAAGTGACTCATTAACGTGACCAAGTTTCTGGACGTCTTAGCTCAACCAGAGCCACACAAAGCCGTTTTTGAGCTTAAATAAATTTGTGCCAAAGAAAGATACACACGGTCACATTCAGCTCCTAAACCAAACTAGACGCAGAAACAATAAGCTTATTACATGGTTCACTTGTCAGGTGCGTGTGGCAAATCCACAGTTGGCTACTGTGATCTAAGAACAGATTCATCCTTCACTTACAGATTAATAATTCCAACTGTTCCAGTTCGCTACAGATACCCTTCTCTTCTTTTATTTTAAATTACAAAATCCAATCAAAATGCTACACGTTGAACCCAATTTTCAGAGTCCTAGAGGCATGGCAGATGCAGGGATATAACAGTCATCAAGAGGAAAAAAAAACAATTTGATAAAATCAATGCATTACAGAAACAGGGAAGTAACTGAAAATAATCTAGAAAGAAATCGATCTTTTAGAAAAATTGCTAAGCTAAGAGTTGATATAGAGCTTTAAACACCGGCCAAGAATAGGTCATCGCAGAATAAGCCAAAATCTGCAAGTTTTTTTTTTTTTTTTTTTTTTTTTTCACTCGTAGCTATCACTATATGATTTAACGTCTGATTCATTTTTTTCAATGTAACTAGCAGCTAACAGTAAGACTGGTTCCTACGTTCAGTTATTTACTACCATGGATGCCTAAAAGTTCTACTATAATGTCAGTAGACAAAGGCAGCCCAATAATATTTCCAATCTTTAGATTATTATTAGGATTATTACTTTATTCCGTCCAAAACGTGATTTGAAATGTACAAGGTCCAAAACGTGATTTGAAATGTACAAGGCCAACAACTATAAAATTACAAACTATTCAAAAATAAAATCAAATAGCTACCCGGAACCACGATTAACCACTGCAGAGCCACCAATGCGTCCAGGCCCCGACCTGCACAACTTCCAAGTGTAAGAAAGATGTGTATGCACATATAGCTAACATCTTTAAATTGCAACTCCTAAAGCATCACAACTTAATATAAATAAAAATAGTATCTCAGGTGCAAATATATTGACATGCCAAATCATATCAGCCAGCAAACAAGGGGGAAAAAATGCAAAACGAAAAATGCAAAAATGAACCGAAAAGTCACCAAAAGATGGGACAGACTGATATTTCAATCAAATGAGCACATATTATTCAAGAAATAATGTAAAGACGACACTTTGTGACTAATAAATTAGATCAAAATAAACAGATGCAGAAACAAATAGTTCCAACTTCGAGTGTTAAACAACAAACCCCAATGTAGACGAACTTAGCTTACTGCCTATGTCATTCAACATTTCAAATGATACTGTTGGTCTCTCAAAAAATTTTAAGAAAAGAGGATTCATTACTAAAAACTAGCCCCCAAGAAACCTTCACAATAGCTATTGGGAAATAGTCCTACTTAAAAATGAAGGCATTTCTTCCTCATTTAATTCAGATGATTAATGTCGCTTTTTCCTCAATTGACACTATCTCTTTGTTTCATTTTAGAGATAAGCGAAACCACCAACGTTGCAGATAAAATAATAGCCAGGTAAAGAGGGCACTAAATTATTGACTTGATAAATAAATTTTAAAAAAAATCCACTAGCCACCACTCCGACACAAAGATCCAAAAATTCTGCAACCTAACAAAGTATCAAATCTACAGCAATTATTAAAGATAAAACATGAATAAGTTAAAAAAAAAAAAAAAAAAAAAAAAAAAAATGAACATACGTCATAACCACAGTCCTCTTCTTCCTTCCATTCACTCCAGCTACATTCACACGAGCAGAAATAGGCATTTCAGAATTGGCACCAACAATCTCGATTTTCATTGGCTTCCCATCCAATAGAACATTATTGTACCGCTTCAATGCTGCAAATGCATCACTTCGTCTGGTATACACCACTTCAGCTGAACCCTGTAACAAAAGGATAATATTATTCTCCCAATAGAAAGTTGATTATTAAAGGAACAAACCAGACTAACACAACCAAACAAACTTTGAATCAGAAGAGCTAGACAAAAGCAATAACAATAGCAATAATAATATTTTGACAGGAAAAAAAAAAAGCAGTGGAAAAAAAAAAGAAACGAAAAAAGAAAGATACTAATGTGCAATTAAATCTAACCAGATAATATTGAACACAAACACAAAGAAAATGTACTTATCTACAACTTCTTAATTATGCCTAGGAACAATATCAATCCCATGCCATAACTCTATAGCTCTTAAAGTGAGCTGGACCATCTAAATAGAAAGCAGGTATAACCCAGATTAAGCTAAGCATATTAGAAACCAACCTCCTCAAGATAAGTGAGAACAAAGCAAAACAAGAATGTGCCTTGACACCTTTTTTGTTCTAAAAAGTGCCTATTTATCTTCAAATGTTCAGTATGAATACATGTTGACATGCACTTCAAATACCTAATCTTCTATAATATAGTTATCCATGCTTCAATTGTTATAGGTATAGCCATAGATATGAAATGAAAAGATACAGTTCATCTCCATAACATACCAACAGAATTTTCTTTTTCTCAAAAGAGAGGGAAAAAAAAAGCCTTCTAAAATATGCTAGTGAAAAAAAAAAAAAAAAAAAAAAAAAAAGACAACTAAGACAGGTATGGCTTGTAGTGATGAACAAAATTACATTCTAGGGCTTGGAGACAATTACGGCCACAATTGTAGAAGACTCATAATGATGACCAGGGAGGAAAAGAAAAACTCAGCTACTGAATACTTACACTTGGACGACCAGTTTTGTCATAATGAACTGCATATCTTTTCAGGTCTCCAATCTCAGAGAACAGTTCCTGAGTTGCACGTCACGTATCAAGACAATGTTACAACAAATTCGGTACAGAAAGCGCTTAAGACGAAAATACGAGGCTCAAGTTGTACCCTTATGTCCTCATTTGTCACTCCATAGTCCAAGTTGGAAACATATAATTTTGTGCCAATTTCAATGCCTGTTATCCCTGCGGCTCTAATACTATCTTCAAACAAATCATGCTGCCATGGGAAACTCTTGGTTCTGCGGGACTGATGAAACAATGCAGAAAAGAGTCCAGATTGGGAAAAGAAGAAACGTCAGCTTATGAACAGATAACAAGATAATTCGCCACTCCTCAAAGTGCTCATAAAAATAACCCAAATAAGCCATTAGTACAGATAAATCGCGAAGATAACGGTACAAATGCACTGGAAGATGACAGCGCTTTACTGATGAGACAAATTGAGCTTCTCCAAGAATTACAGTCCTCTTCGTATTTGAGTTTCTAATATTTGGGTTTTTTTAATGCATATCATATCATAAAACATCAACAGTTTCGAGCTTGCCTTGGCAATGGTGTAAGGAGATGGTTGCGCATTCACAGCGAGAGGGTTCCTACGAACCGGCCCAGTCATTCTTCCACCACTAAAGAACCCACGTGGTCCGCGGCCACGGCGGGTCCTACCCCTTTCCCTAACTCTATCACGATTACCACTACCCCTGCTGCTCTTTATCATCTCATGAAGAGACATATCCAGAGGAGTAGACATTGACTAAGAGTAGAGGTCAAAAACTTCCGAAAATAAAGAAGAATCAGTAAACCTCCTGCCTGCACATAAAAGACATTAACATCAGTAACTCCATAATCAAAACTAGTGATTAGCGAATCATATGGAAACACTAGGGACACCAATCCAACAATATGCATCGTTTCGATGTATCAATTCTTTCATGCAACTAGTACATACAAGGATCTAAGTTGAAACAAAACTCATAACCTTAGCAACCAAGAATTTACTCATCCTGCTTTCCAAAATAATATAAGCGTTTTTCACTTTAATTAAGCAAGATAGCTATTTAAAAAAAAAAAAAAAAAAAAGACCCATTAAAATCCAAAAAAAAATTCAAGGGAATCGCAAGCTTCTTAACAAATTCAAACCCAGATGAAAAAATTTTAGTCACCGTCAGTACCTAAAAAAGAAAAAAGGACCACGAAAAAGGAAAAAAAATCGAAAAAAGAGACGCATCTGAAAGAGTTGTAATTAGAGAAGACAGAATCAGATCAAACAGAAACGCATCGAAACCCTAATTCTCCTGTTCAGTTCACGCAAAAAAAAAAAAAACACAAAAACACAAAAAACACACACATACTCACACACATCTCTGTAACCGTCAGAATTCGTGATCAAATCTCAAAAAAAAAAAAAAAAGAGCAAACTTATGGGACGAATCACAACAAGAAAAAACAGAATTTTCAGGCTACAACACCAGTGAAGAAAAATATACCAAATTATAACAACAATGTCAACGAAAGCCCCAAATCAAAGAAGCAAGAGAACATAGAGAGAGAGAGAGAGAGAGAGAGAGAGAAGATAAATACCTTGAGAAAATCACAGAATTGAGATAAGAGGGAATAACAGTGAGAGAGAGAGAGATCGAGTAAAATGGAGAAACGTAAGGGGGTTTCTATATATGAAGAGGAAGGAGAGAGAAAGACATGGATATGGGGCTTCTACGGCGGAGGAGGAGAACTGGAGGAGTGGAGTGGGGAAGATTTTAGGGCTTCTTTCTGAGAGGTTTCAGTCGTTTGTTCGAGAAAGGCGGTTTTCAATTACAGAGAGAGAGAGAGAGAGAGAGAGAGAGAGAGTGAAAAGCGTCAGCCTCTTTTGTCTTTTAAACCGACCACTGAGTCATTTGTGAGACGAGGGTTTTGGAGGCCAATTATTCACGCGGATTTCTTTTTTTTTTTTTTTTTTTTTTTTCCGAACTCATTCGTATTAATTTCAAATTTAACCCCTAAAAAATAATGCTCGTCTCACTTTACCCCCATTGAACTTAAAATGGTGCAAAGCTAGCCTTCAAGATTATCGAAAGTGCAACTTTAATATTTTTGTCAATAAATCTCATTTATTTTACTGATTTAAATTTAAAATTTAAGTTTTATTATAGTAAAAAGTTCTCATAAATAGTCACATCTAACTTTTTAATTACAGTAAAAAGCTCTCATATAAAATCACATATCAACTTGAATTAAAAATTTGAATTAACGAACTAAACGAGCTGTCAAATTTTAGTAGTTTTAAACATATGTCTGGTTATATTCTGCAAAAAAAAAAAAAAAAAAAAAAAAAAAAAAAAAAAAAAAAAAAAACTATGGTTATGTAACTCGTTTTTAATATTTGATGGCGATATAATGCAAAGATTATGAGTAAAGGAGGACACAAAAGTTAGGGTCAAAACTTGAGAATGATAAAACTTGATTTTGATAATTGTTGGAAGCCACTCATTTTAGGCACTTGACTCTACATCAGAAGACTTGTTGGACAGCGACTCTCGAAGTGACAACATATTGGCCTCGTTCATTTCGCGAATTTGAGTTTTTGATTCGAGCTGAGATGTGATATTTTCTGAGAGCTTTTCACTGTAGCAGAAAATTTTGATGTGACATTTTTTGAGAGCTTTTTACTGTAGAAACTTAAAACTAAAAACTCGAATCGGTGAAGTGAACGAGGCCATTATCTTTTAAGAAATTTTTAATTAGAAGACATGTGCATAAAATTTATTTCACTTATGACAAAATTATTTAGGCTCGTCTAGTTTATTGATTTTATTTTTGAATTTAAGTTAATATATAATTTTATGTGAGTATTTTTTATTATAATAAAAAAATTAGATGTGATTATTTATGAGAGCTTTTTATTATAGTAAAATTTAAATTTTAAACTCAAATTAGTAAAATGAACGGGTCTAATTAAGTTAATAACTCACATAATTCGTCTCTGTTTAGGTCAAACAATTTTGTTTTTTTATGAAATCATTATTGCTTTATTTATGTACTATTGCCCTTTTAAAAGTTGTTTTAAGTTAAATTATTTTAATAAAAGGCAATTATGATTAAGAAGGCTAATAATAAAAATATTTTTATTATAAAACGGTAGTTTTGAACCTTTCCTTATAATTAATTAAAATTTTAGGTATCAAATATGCTTGATGCTATTATGGTTATATCTTGTTTTGTAATTGTTCTCATTTCGCATAAATTGTTCCTCGTAAGAAATGGTAAAAATAATAGAAAGAGAAGAATAACAAAAACTCATGAATGCTTTATCTGAAATTGTATTTGAATGATTAATTAATAGAGGTCGTTTGGTTCCTATATTCGAATTCCTGATTCGAATTATGATTCATGATCGCTACAGTATTTTCTCTCACAAAAAATACACGTAAATTAAAAATAATTCAAATCACATGATTTGAATCCATGAACCAAACGGACCCAAGACTTTTAACGACTGTTTTGACAAAAACCAAAATCCTCAAGCTACCGGAGGAGACGCGACCACATGCTCTATGGAGACAGTGAACAACTCGTCGAGACAATCGAGACCTTCTTTCTTAGCCTCAATCCTACCCTGGACACCCTCAACCGCGTCATTTGAGCTCTATAAGGTTGTCGAAGCTTTCAATGTAAATGTTTAGTAGGTTAGGTTCGTTGTTAAGGTCGTTAACGATAGGTACACCATTGAGTTTCAAAACCAGCTTGGTTTGCTAGATCGATCGCTCCCAAATGCGGCTTTATAATTGGTGGGACTGGCTCCACCCCAAATAGGCTTTACCTCACAAAGAAGCAAAATTTTTCTGACAGTAAACCTATTTGATAAGATTTTAAAGCATCCAATCTTGTTGTAGTTTTTCTTATTTGCTTCCGATATGTCATTTTCAAGTTACAAGTTACTTTTTAACTTTGTGCATTCTTTATTTGTACCTCTTTAACAAAGCATCCGTCTTTTCATATCATTCCCTTCTTCATTAAGAAAGAGAAAATGGACATTGCGTTTCTCTTCTTCATTATTTTTTTCCATTGATTCTTTGAAGGATATAACGAAATTGATCCGCATTCCTGGTACGGAAGTAGAAGTGAATTTTCATAATGAAGTTCCCTTTCCTTCTTGTTTACTAGTAATTGTTATCGGTCAATTTGAGTCGACTTCTTTCTTAATGAGGTATATAAGAGGTCAGATAGATAATGATGAAGAGAAAGTTCTAACAAAAAAAAAAAAAAAAAAAAAAAAAAAAAACTGTTGATCTAAAACATATGTAAACGGTGAAAGTGTTTCATGGTTCAAGTTGAAGATGAATTATATGAGCAAAAGAATTTGAACTATTTATTATTGTTTGAGAAAGGAAATAAATTTATGCTACAAATATATATTTTTAATTATTTTAAGAGCTTTAACGTGGTTTTGGCATAAACCATCATTAAAAGGGGTATATTTGATGATGATTTTTACTAAAACCGTTGATAAAAGTGAGTTTTTGCACCCCAAAAAAAAAAAAAAAAATGTCTAAAGTGCTCTCTACATAGTTTTACTTACCATCTTAAGTCCCAGACATTTAACAAATTTAGATTAGACAACGGTTTTTAAATCGTTGTCATATATTTTAATACAATTGTTTTAAACTGTCATCTTATCTATCTTTTTCTATTAGTGGGAAGTGGGCAGGGGATGAGATGAAGGTTGCTTGTTATATGAGTTTGTGGGTATGTCGAAACGAGCTTATCATGTTGTAATATTTTGGTTTTCTATTATTATATTAAAGTCATTGTGTTAATTTTATCTTTGAGAAAAAAAAAATTTGCTAGAGAGGTAAAGTATCTCGCCCACTTAATATGGGTTCATATCATAAATCAAGTCATAACTTAATCTATGATGGGGTAAGGAGCCTTCATGTCTTCTTGGGTGAACAAGATGGAGTTTATGGTTTCTAAAAACGCCTTGGTGAACTTTGCTTCATTGACTAGGTTGTAGAAATTTTTAAAATTTAATCCGCTGCGTTACCGCTTAATTACAACCAAATAGAGCTGGACTCAAATATAAGCTTATTTATGTTAAAAAATATAATAAAATTATTTATACTTTTCTGGAAGTTGAAAGTTTTTCACAAATTTCTAACTAAGAAAAATAGTTGTGTCTTGATACGAATTGCGACAGTTTTCAATTGCAGTCTGCATCTCTTAAAAACCGCCCAACCTTATAAATCTTAATTTTTATTACAATGGAGACTTGCCAAAATCCATTATGGTTTATCAATTGTTTGGAGTTCACGATGCAACCAAGAATGTATTTTTCATGTTTGAAATTACAAAACGATAAGGACATGTTTACTTATTAAGAATGGGAAATGAGAATTGAGAATTAGAATTAATCTCATGTTTACTTTTATTTCTTTTTATTTTAGAATGAGAGTAAAAATATGTGGGTCCTACACTAATTTAGAATTGAGAAATGTGATTAGCACTCTCACCACTCCCCACCTGATTAGCATTCCTAATCTTGATAGTAAATATGAATTACAATTTTACCCTTAATTATACTAACAAATTAGATGGTCTTATTGATGTACTTTTCATGGCTGACAATAATCTAACTAGATTGTAAGCCAACTTGTATCAAGAAATGATGAAAATTGATGGCTTAGATGATGATCAAGTACATGATGCCACTAATATTTTAGTAATAAAGCATGATTTGCTACGTGTATTCTACAACGTTCCAAATCAACTCAAGAAGGATATATCCTTAAAATTCAAATTCTTAGTCGTGGGTTTAAGTGTTCTTATTTTATTTCATTATCATATTTTTTTCTTTAAATTATTTCAAAATTTATTAAGAACAAATAATTTAGATGATTAATTAATTATGATTAAAAAAATCTAATTACTAATTAGTTAGCATAATATACAATTTTTTTTTGAAGCTCAACACACAAAAATCTACTAAAATGGTAGCTAAGTAAATTTATAACAATTTATTCTAATTATGGGTGTAAGTAAACGCATGAATGAGATTAAAATTAATTCTGACTCTGATTCTTGAAACAAGTAAACAACTTAATTCCAATTCATGTCCACTCCGAATCTTATTCACTCCGATTATGGATAAGTAAACATGCCGTAAAGATATAACATGACATAGTACTAAATTAAGTCCCTCACTTGTTTGTCAACCTCAAAACAAACATCTTGGTGTGTAGGGTAGAACAATAGCAGGTATTGTTAATTTCACCGGTCTTAATTTTTAATTTTAACTTTTTATAGTTAAAAACTTTTAAAAAATATTATATCTAATTTTTTTATTATAATTAATGAGACTGGAGTGTAAAATGGACTGTGGGCCAGTTCCCCAACAAGTAGCACGTGCGGAGGAGCATGTACGAGGCGACAGGGTCAACTGCGACATTTTATGACCGTACATTTAATGGATATGATTTTGGTCGATCCTATTTTCGTTGTTGGTGGGTAGGGGACCATCTGATAATAACTCCCCCATCCCCTCCTCCTCCCAGGGTTGATTCCGTAATTCCACACCAAAATTATTTAATCCAAAAGGCTATCATCTTGTTTTCTGCCACGTCATCCATCCGCGAGATGCCCGCAAGACAAAACCATCACCGTCCGTTTTCATCAACTCGATCAATCCTGACCGTCGATTATTCGAAAAAGAAATGGAAAAAAAGGTGGATAAAAAAAGAAAGAAGCTTTTGTTTTTTATTTTTGTATTTTTCTTTTTGTGTTTTGGGTTTTTGGTTTATTTTTAAAATCGAGCTGCGAAATTATATGGCCGAATTCCAAATCAAAATAGTGGTTTTGCGTCTGAAATTTGAACAAAGGAGGTGAACAGGCTTTTGTGGGGTACTCCCAGACTGAAGAAGTGAAGTGAGAAGAGAAAAACCTTCTTCTTCTTTTTCTTCTAATCTAACTCATAAATATAAAAGCCTTAATTTTTTTTATAAATTTTTTTTTTTTTTTTTGAGGATTTGGTTTTAGGCTTCAGCTGTCTCTCTCTGCAACTTTAATGGCGACCGGAGAGTTTAATAAACCTCCATCACTCCCTCCTTACCCTGAGGTATATCTTCTCTCTCTCTCTCTCTCTTTTCAAGTTTTTTTTTTTATTTTTTATTTTAACTTAAAAGAAATTGAAATAACTTTGAATGTTTGATTTTTTTAAAAAAAAATTAATTTTAGAGTTGCGGGTTATTGTTTGATTTGTTTTTCCAGTTTTAGTTCTTCATTAAACGAAAGAGAGAAAAAAAATATATGAAGATTAGAAAGGAAATGAGGTTTTCCTAAGACTGAGAGGGTCACAAATTTTGTGTGTGTGTGTGTAGGGCTAAGATTTGATCAGAACTGAGCTGTAATTAGCTCAGTTTCAGCATTTTTTCACTTTTTAATTTACAATATTGGAAAAAATTATTATCTATAATATCTCTAGAAATTTGAGTTCTTGAATGTACTTAGTTGGAACTCCTTTTTTTTTTTTTTTTTTTTCAAACCCTAATGGGATCGGAAACGCAAGAAAATATGCATTTTCTTGTCTTTGTGTGCTTTATGTCTTTTTGTTTCTGTTATTTCTCTCAACACTTTCGGCGTTCCAGTTAGAAAACACAATAAATTAACTAATGAACTCAGATTTCTTCATCATTTCCAAATAAATTCATTTCTATATAACCCTCATTTTTTCAACCACTAAAATTACTAAGCAAAAAGAATCCCACTGGAAATTGAGCTGCGTTAGTTTGAATTATGGAGTGTTTTTGCCATGTTGAAATTTTGGTGGGAGAAGTTTTTTGTTTTGTGTCGTTTTTGCAGATGATTTTGATGGCCATTGAGGCGTTGAACGACCAGAATGGCTCAAACAAATCCTCAATTTCCAGATACATTGAATCAACTTATGGTGACTTACCCGCGGGTCACTCAGCGCTTCTCTCTCACCACCTCAACAGAATGAAAGAGACGGGCGAGCTCGTTTTCTGGAAAAACAACTACTTGAAGCCTGACCCCAATGCCCTCCTAGGCGTGGCCGTGGTAGACCCCCGAAGGACCCCAATGCGGCACCAAAGTCACCAAGCAGCTACTTGGGACCAGCCCGTCCAAGGGGCCGGCCCCCCAAGGACCCCAATGCGCCACCTAAGCCCCCAAAAATGAAGTTGGCATCAGATAGCGGCAAGCCCAGAGGCCGGCCAAGAAAAATGGCAAAGCCTACGGGAGGGTTTGGTGGGTCGGGTGCAGCGGCAGCGGCAGCAGCGTCGTCCGGGAAGCCTAGGGGAAGGGGAAGGCCTCCTAAGGTGAAGGCTCAATTGACTGAAGTGAGTGTTGAGCAATAGAGTTACTTCTCTCTTAGGCGTTTTACTGTTGTCAGTACTTGTGAATCTCTCTGTGACTTTGTTTGTAGAATTTGGTGGTGTAGCTCAACTTGTGTGTATGTTGTTGACTCTTGATTTGTGTAACTGTTTGAGGGCTGTTTTTTCGTTTGCTGGGGATTTTTTTTTTCTTGTTATCATTATTGTTAGTTTTGATGATTAGAGGATGTGACTGCTGATATTTTTTTTCTTAGTTCAGGACTCCTATGATGTTTGTGTTTCTTTCACGTAATTTGTTGCACATTTAATTTATTTATCAATCAATGTTTGAGGCTTAAATTTCAAATGCCTAAATTAATAATGAGCCTCTATTGTAGTCTTGTTTCTTGATATGCTCCTTCTTGCAGTGGAAAACGACTTTGTATAATACCAGTTAGTTTTAGATGTCATTTGATTGGAACTTTTTCTTTTCCTTTTTCCTGAGTTTGGGTATATTAGAGGGATTGGTTTTGGGAACTTCTAGTGTACAATTTATTCTTTGATTAGACCAAATATTCTGCAAAGTGATTGCCTAACTTTCATAGTGTTGTACAAAGCTGTTTTTGTTAAAGGCCCTTTGTGGGTCTGAGGCTAAATTAGAATTGGTTTGTTTTGTGAGAGGGGTCTCCATTATTAATCTTATCATGATGGGTTTTGTGTTTCTTAATTCTTATGATTTGTGCAAAGTCAATACATGACATATGGAATATGTGAGGATTCTAGTTAACTTTTAACTTTCTTTTTTTTTTTTTTTTTTTTTTTTTTTTCCTTCAATTTAAAGTGGGGTTCATTGGAAAGAGATCTATTATTAGGGTTTCACATTCTACTTTCCAAATGGTAATTTGGACCAGTAGGTATGTGACTGACTGCATTATTGCCTGACATTCCATTGTTTTCGAGAAAGCTACTTGGATTGAGTACGGCGCTTTGATCTGACCCGTAGCCGACTCTTTTGCAGTATGGCCTACTAATTTTAATTAGTAAAAATGATGTTTGTGTTCTGATATATATGGAGAGAAAGATCAACGTGACTAATATCCAAATTAAGTTTATGACCACATGGAGTAATATTGTGCTTAACACCTCATCCTCACTGTTGTTATTTATTTATTTATTTTTTTTTATTTTTTATTTTTTGAAGAAAGGGTTCAACTAAGGCGAGTTGATGTGTCACAACTAGATTGATACCTGCTTGGAATATTAATGCGACTTTTGAATATGATTAATATAAAAATAAAAACACAAGCTTCAACAAATAAGTAGAACCATAGAGCAAACAACTTCATGAACTGAAAGAAAAACAATAATAAAATTGAATCCTAGAATCTTCATCTCTGAAGGAGAATGTCACTAGAAGGTTCTAAACTTCTGGGAAGAAGTTGTCTCAGGCCTTAGTTCGCTTCATGAATTTAAGTTTTTAATTCGAATTTAAATGTGATATTTTTTTAGAGTTTTTAACCTGTATGAAAAAAAAAAAAAATTAGACGTTACATTTTATGAAAACTTTTAACTATAATTTAAAACTGAAAATTCGAATTAGTAAAATACATGAGGCTTCAATTAATACCTTGATTGGTCTTACCAATCAATGAATATAATGAATATATGTTTTTAATATTTGTGTTACAATATAACAATAATATATATGTGAGCATTCTTAAAACGAACTTCTTGGAGATTTGAATACATTCCATTTTCTTACAAGGTATAATATTTGTATAATTTTTAGCGTAGTTATTGACATGTCAGAGCTATGACATTGAAGATTGATTTCTTCACTCTAAGATCCATAATTAAGGTACATTAACAATCACGATCCAAATGCAAACAGACAAAGATCTCTTTTCATTGATGATTCTCGATAACATTTCAAAGTATTTAATCAATAGATAGATCTGTACGTTGTATTTTTTTAAGGACGAGATTAGTTGTCTCTCTCGGTTTTGAAAATTGGATTAAAGATTAGAAGGCACATGAAATTGACGTAATATGATCGATATACTTGATAACACTTGAAGAATATATATATATATATATATATATATCTTTATATATCTATACTCCAACGGTATAAATTCTCAATCTCAATTCTTGACGTAATATGAAAGTTGTACACATTTCAAGGGCACTTATATGGAAATTTTTATGGTAGAGTATACTATTTTGCTCTATTAGTAGAAATTATTATTTTTAACTGTTAGATTAGTTTTTTAATGGTTAAATTTGAGTATGTCTGTATTAAAAATTTACAACGCACTAGACACAATTGCTCATGTTGCAAATTTGACAGTTGAAAAATCTAACGGTAAAAATGCAGTTCCCACAAATGGAGCAAAATAGCTTAGGGCCCGTTTGGCATTGCTTTTAGAGGCTGCTTTTAGCTTTTTTAAAGAAGTTACAGCAGGTTAGAGTGTTTGGTAAATCATGCTTTTATCTAACAGCTTCTAAAAACTGTTGTCAAACATCAAAATTTAAAAAGTAGGTCAGGAGTTACTTTTGCACAATAACTTTTGTTGCCATTGTTCAAATTTACTAATCTCAATCTACCTATTTGATTTTTTTTCCATACCAAATTGAAAAACAAATATTTTCAAGATAGTTATTTAAAAATTGAAAATCTTTAATAAATATACTACGTTAAATTTTATTAAAACTATTTTTAATAATTATGAAGATGATTAAAATAATAACAATAAATAAGAAATTTAGTAGATGAATAAGTTTTTCCATCAAGAAAATAATTTATTTTTAAGAAATATATTAATTAATAAAATTATATTTTTCTTGAATATTGACCATAAAATAGAAATAAAACTAACTATAAATATGTATTAAAGTATGTCTATTTTTATCATTATATATTTTTACAACAATTTTATACATAATTTATCAAACACCTATATTTTTACTTATGATATTACAATAATTTTATAACAATATATACCAAATACATTTATACTTCTACCCATAACAATTATTTTTTACAACATAATAATAGGCCCCTTTTATTTTACCAATTTAAATTTAAAATTTAAATTTTATTACAATAAAAAATTATCATATAAAATCACATATCTATTTAAATTAAAAATTTAAATTAATAAACTAAACAGTTTTAAATTGACGCTTACTCAACTGTAAAGACTCATCCCTTATACAGGACGGCAAATTTGAATATTTTTTTGGAGGCAAAAGTATTTGACCGTTCGTTCATGTGCAGCGTTGTTGTCAGCCGTACGAATTCTGTATTGCATTAACAGTCGTCTTCAAATTTCAGACTCGCAAAAGTTGATTACTTTCTTTTCAAAGTAGTTATTATCGTGAGTCAATGTCCAGATCTCACTTCATTCACTCAACATAGTATGGAAATTAACCAATCTGACCGTAGACGAGGCCTATAAAACTATTGTAATTTGACTTAAGTTGATATCATTGATCAAACCTATTTAATTCACTAATTTAAGTTGATATATAATTTTATATGAAATTTTTTTATTATAATAAAAAAGTTAAATGTGATTATTTTTTAGAGTTTTTTATTGTAATAAAATTTAAATCTTAAACTCAAATCGATAAAATAAATAGGGCATAGTAATGTAGAGAACTGATCAAGAGTGGAGCCACTCTAGTCTTATAAGGATTTAGTTTTAAATATATTTTTCTAAATTATTTTCCATTAAATTTAAAATTTTAACTTTATATATGTTCCTATTTCATCAAACATTTTAAATGTTTAGATTATACTTTAAATTTTGACTTTTAATTATACTCATAATTCAAACTTAAAATCCCAATAAAACAAATATTAACTGCACTACTCTATAAACTCATAAAAAAAAAATATTAACCTTGGTTGTAGCTTTGGTTTATTTGAAGGCAAAAAATAAAAAAATGAAAATAAATTAAAGAAAAGTAAAAGAGAGAGCTAAAAGCTATAAAAATAAAAGAAGAAAAAAATACGTTACATCATTAGGGCCCGTTTAATTTACTGATTCGAGTTTAGATGTAGCTTTATGTGAGAACTTTTATTGTAACAAAAAAATTAGATATGACTGTTTCTGAAACTTTTTACTGTAACAAAACTCGAATAAGTGAAATGAACGAGGTCTCAGTTTACTTTAAAAACTTCATGCCACCAAAAAATATTTTTTTAGCTCCCCACATATAGTTGTCAAAAGGTAATTTTAAATATAGCTCTTAAAGAATAGTGTAGTTGTCTCACTTTGCCTTCTACAATTTAAAATAACATAAATTAGTCACCGAACATGTCATAAATTATAATTTTGATACTTCTATTAATGCAATGTATTTTTTTAACGGTTCTAATCATATGTCCGACATATTGATTAATTGGTAAAAGACAATATAGGAGGAAGATTATGTGGAGTTGGGGGTTGCGAGCAGAGTAGGCAATACTTGGGGTTACAGTGAGGAAGAAACTATTTTGTTTTTTGTTTTGTTTTTGTTTTTGTTTTTTTTTTTTTTTTTTTTTTTAAAATTTCAAAGTCTATTTTGTTAACTTTATTATACATTATCTTTTGTCAAGTAGTCACATGACCTATATGTGATTAAAACTATTAAACTATTAGCGATTTGAGAATAAAAATATCAAAATTACAATTTACTATGAGTTCAGAGTGGGTTGAATGGAGTTTTATGCCATTTTGAGACAAAAACTATTATTTGGGGCTAAATTATGAATTAAGCCTTGACAAATTTGATTGAATTGATAAGTTGTTGTCTAAGCTTTTTTACTTATGGCAAATTACTCATTAAATTTAATAAAATATTTTAGAGTGCTCCAAAATTGATGAGTAATATTAAACTTTAGAAGGAAACACCCACATATATGTGACATGACATGTTCTACTTTTCATTTAAAATTTAAGTCTATTCATTTAAATGTTCTCACGTAATAGGTACAACGATGTTTGGGTCTAAAGTATATAATAGTTGTCTTTCATTTAGATCACTCTACAATACTTTGTTAAATTCAAAGGGAATTTGCCATAATTTAAAGTAATGTGTAATTCACCAATCATAAAATGTTTAAAAATGTCAAATTGAGAATAGCTTTTGTCCAAGGGTTTAAATGTCAAACTGATGATAATGCTCCAAAACAAAATTTGGACCATGTAATTTAATCAAAGTGATTGAAAACTATGCAATTCCATCTAATTTGTCATATGCCATTATGCAGAGAATTTGAATTCATTCCAAGTAGAAGGGGAAAAAAAAAAATTCAAAGCTTCTGAAACCTGCAACAAGGCATCATCAACTCCCCACTTCCATTTGGTACCAACTCGAGTCAACCCCAAAAGTCAAAATGAACACTTCCAAACCATGTGGTTTGCATCATAAGTTTAGCAACCTTAAATAATTAATACAATGAGTTGAATGGTGAACAAGAGATGAAGAGTAACAACCATGATTCTGATCCTAATCTCAAATTTAGCCTCAGCATGGCCCCAACTCTAACCTACCATCAACATCTGTTTGACCTTGGGCACGATTATGCATCAACTTCAATTTCGACCGCGGCTCTAATCCGACCCAAACTTAATATCTTTCCACATGCTTTTTTTTTGGTTCTTTGAAAATTGCTTTAAGAAAAGACTCACCAAATTTTTACCTTTAGTCTCTATAAAATACTAAAAACAGTTTTTATTCTCAAGATTCAAAAAAAAAAATTCAAAAATAGAAAACGGAGAACATAACCAAACAAGTCTTTAATCTTCGATATGGTTTTAATTAAGAATCATTATATGTATTAACATGCCTCTTTTTTCCCTTTTGCATAGGTCTTAAAAAAATTTAAACCTAATTCTACTAGGATTTCGTAAAATACTAGCATTTTTCCAACCTTAGAACTCCACTTCACCCCGTCTCACCTCATGTCGTCAGACCTACTGGTCATTAACACTTGTTTGTTTGTTAGTATGTTCATTTTTTTTTTTTATTTTTATTTGATACATTAGATTGAGGTAGAGGTATAAGTTTGAACCACTCGGTCCAAGTTCAGCACCCCAAAGGAAAATTTCGGGCCGGGCCGGCTCTAAAAGAGAGAATGTCAGCCTAATCCGGCCCTAAGCCCAAAAAGTTTAAGGCTAGCCTAGAATTTTATAAGGTATGTTAAAAAAAATCAAAAATAGTAGAAAATAGGCCAATATAAAAAGTTTAAGAAAGTATATAGGCTAATTTTTAGTTATAGAAATTAATAGGCCATAACTTGTTAAGTTATGGTTCATAACCAGATAAGTTATGGTTTATGGCCAGACAATTTATGGACAAAAACCGTGAATTATGAACAATAACTTGTCAAGTTATGGTTCATAACCACACAAGTTATGGACAAAAACAATAATTTAGCCTATTTATTAACTTATGTAAACTATTGACCTATTAATTTTAATTTATCTCAAGTATTGGCCTATTTCTCTCTTTCTCCTAAAAAAAATCTTTAACAATATGATGTTTGGACCGGATCGGGTTGGCCCTAAAAGAGAGGATCGGCCCAACCCAATACTAAGCCAAAATTTTTAAGGTCGTGCTGGGCCAAACCCAGGTCAAAAGTAGCGGGCCTCAGACCGGCCAGTTTAGCCCAGTCATACTTGCAGCTCTAGATTGGGGCATATAAAGCCTGATAGACATTGTGGACTCGATGTGAAGAAAGGAAAGAACATTAATAAAAACTACATTTGATTGTTATGGAACAAAAAGTAGGACGAAAAGCATTGCATTTTACACCCTTCAGCTTTTCTACACTCATGTATGAAGCTAGCCACGACATACTTGCTGCAAAATCTCATCTCTGTTTTTCCTTGTTTACAAAAAGGGATAAATAATCCTAGTATTGTCATGTCAAATATTCAATGCACTATGCAGTGGTTCAATTCTTTATACTATAGTTCTTCCACTTGAACCGAAAATCCACAATGGCATCTTTTTGTAAGTATCAAGGATTCGTCGTCAAAACTCTGGTCCTCTGTCAAAAATAAATGTTTGTGGTCTTCTTCCAGCTCGGCGGATGGAGAACGAGCTGGAGGATTCGGCTTGTTTTTGTGTTTGTTTCCTTTCTGGAATTCAAGAGATTGTTTGTCATCTTGACTACCACTAACTTGCAAACTCAAGTTGTTATCCACTGTTGGCTCATCAGAGGATGAATGTGACAACATGCCCTTGCCATAACGATTCTTTAGCCTCTGCTGAGTCACAATGGATGAAAGAAGCTGATACCAGCGAGAAATAGCTTGCATTTCATTCCTTTTCTTCTCCTCGGCCTCTCGTCTTTCTTGTTCTTCTCTATAAGCCTGGATAAAAAAGTATACTGCTATTACATTCTAGACTTCCACACAATGTTTTTGCAAATTAAAATATTTTATTATATGATTGTGGGTGAAAAGAGACAAGTTTTACAAACTGAAATTTATCTGAAATAAGCATTAAGTATCAGAAAGGAATAGGGTTAATGGCGCTACAGGTCCCTTAACTTTTAAATGAGCAACCATAAATGGCAAACAATCAATCCCTGCGTATTTTGAGGACGAGTTAACAAAATAAAAAATAAAAAGTAAACAAATACAAATTCAGAATTCTAAAACACTGTCAATCCCAATTAAGCAATGATCTTACCTCTAATATCACGTCCTTGAACTCGGCACACACCACAATACCTTCAAAGACAGGATAAGATTGACCGTTTTTGTATTCAAGCCCAACCATAGCAGGTGCATAATCAATTTCCAGCCTTTTGGCAACAGAAAACACCCTGGGCAACCTCAAATGCACGGTTCCTGGTGGAAGACACTTCTCAGACCAGACATCCACTTGTCCACGCTCATTCTACGAACCAACAAAATTTACAGGTCAGGTGCGGTAAAATTCCAGCAAGAACTTGCGCTTGCCCAAAAATGTCAGTTATTAGATTTCATTAATAAACAAAATATTGATCAAGTGATAAAAATAAGCTGGAACACACTCTAAATAGCAGATAATTAGAATTGGCATTGGAAGTGAAAATATATTATAATACTCGTGAAAGGATTCATGAAAGCTAGCAGGATTAAGTTTACATGCTCATTAGATATGGAGAAACAAAGAGAAACTTGTAATTGGTCGTTTTCAAACTAATAAGAGAAACTTGTAGCTGCTATTTTTCAAACTATTTGCACTCTGGGCAGACAAAAGCACCTTTGGAACTATTCCATTTACAGCATGAGGTAGCTGTAATGGCTCCAGTTGCCACTTCCCATAAAGTTTGAGAGTTCCTTCAGAATTATCTCCAACAGATTCATCATCTTCGAAGGATTTCAATTTCTGAAGCTTCCCAGAGCGTTTCAATTCCTGTATAAACAAATGGTGAGGGGAAAAACCAAAGCATGTGAACAATGATAAAGAGCTTATAAATGCATTTTAATTTAATGAATCAAATAGTAATAAAGATGCTAATGAGGCAAACCAGACCTTTACAGGGAGCTCACTAGCTTTAACTTGCAAACCCTCCCGCAGCCATCTTTCTTTTGTTTTGAGTGTTTGCACACATGTCCGAGGATAAACGGCATGACCTGCACAAAAACCAAGAATGGGACCCCTCGGATGGAGTATCTGATACTTGGTTAGCCACTTTTCAATGGCATACAGTTGGTGGGTTCTATAGGCCTGCATTCGAAAGAGAAGTTAAATGATAGATAAGTTGAGGCTTAACAGCTTCGCTACCATGGTAAAATAACCATATTAGTTCACAACACCTGTTGATTTGTTGGAAGTGGCTCGGTTAAAGCCCTAGTTTCCAACTCCATATCCTCAAGAGAGCTCCTAGAAGCTGTCAAAGAAGATCCCATGTCTGTCTTCACACCACAAACTTTTGATACTTCAAGGTCAGAGCTCCCAAGCAAGGTGGCATTGTTTGGAAAGTTTTCTGCTTTCAAATTTTCTGCGATATTTTTTGGATTATCATGTTTAAATGAGCCATCAATGTTGTCATTTTCCAAGTGAAACATTCCATTAGTTGCTCTTGATTCAATCTCTTTCAATGGTGCCAAAACTGAATCCCACCAAAATGAGTTAACTCGCTTTGAGGCTATCTTGTACCACTTCATACAATACCTGAAACATTCAAAATATTAGCATCAAATTTTCATCTTGGGCTACGCAAAAAGTTGTGGCTCTCTCCTCTCCATAAACTCCCTGACCCTAGTAAAAGAAAAAAACCACACCAACTAAATCAACTACTACCTCCCCACAATAGTATTAAATTAGGATATGGAAAATTTTGCAACCACTAAAAAGTAAATTGCAGCTTGTTGAAATATTAATACGAGCTTATCGACACAACCCATGCTCAGAGGGACAAAAGGATAAGAAAACAATTTTTGGAGTACAATATCATTGGAGTGCAGGCATACAGTTCAAATCACATATTTCAAAAAGGAAGCTAAAGTAATTTTTGTATCCAACATCATACTAAAATATTACAGCCAGCAGATATAATCTGAACACAGGAAGCTGAAAGCATATCAAAAGCATCGAGGTTCAATTTAATGACAAGGAATGCATGGTAAAATTGGAAGGGGGAGAAAATTAGGGAAAAGAAAAACCTTCTAGTCACGTCTTTAGCACCATTCCCTGCAAAAGCAACTACATATCTCAAAGATCTTTTGCATGCAGCAGCTAGTGCTTCAACCTTCTCTTCTTCATCAATAATAGCATTAACAGCATCAACATGCACCCACTTTCCTGTCAAGTTCTCACCGCTGCAGTATACTTCTGCCCAATATAGGGGAGACCCTACTCTTCTTGATCCAATTGCAGTGGAGATTCCATGAGAGGATGAAGAGCCTTCACTTAAAACTTTTTTCATTCTCTTAAAAGGTGAAATAAAATTTGGCAAATTACTATTTGGATTGCCCATACTAGACCCCATTTTACCATCTGCAATATTAGCAATTCCTGCTGCTGTTGCAGAAATAGCCATTTCCATCTGCAACGAGAACTCAATATCCCCCTTTCTCTTTGGTCCTTGAGATATTTGTGTATGGCATGCCCCAGAAGAATCATGCTTCAACTCAAAAACTAATGGACATGGTTGTTTATTGCTCGACTCATTAGCAGAGGCAGAATCTTTGCTTTCAGCGTTGCTTCTTTTGCATGAACTCCTATGAGAAGTTTCACAAGCACTGTCTTTTTCATTGGGTGAAAATGATTTACTGGGAGAGCTAGAAGTCTCATTTTTTTTAGCCACCATTGGCGTTGAAGTACAAAATATGGAACCGCCCGCATCTTGACTGAAATAATCAGACTTGTCTCCATCTGGTTTTAAGGAGGCCACATCCAAAATTGACACAAACCTGAATCCAAGGTATACCTTTAGTAGAAAATATAGAGCTTTACACATCCTCTTTAGCATCAGAGTCGAACTTTACTATAAGTAGAATAAAAAACCAATGCCATCGTTATGCTGCCACTATTACCACTATTTATTTATAATCCTAAAAAAGCAACAACAGAAGTCGCATAATGCAAAGGAGAACACACTGAAGACATACACAAACAAGCACAAGTACCACACAAACACTTATATTGAATTCATTTGGCTGTTGTAAAGAAATGAAAATGTACTGGAAGCAACAGTAGAGATAAATGAAACATATGATTTGGTAGTGAAAAGAAGGAAATGAACACAAATAGAGATCTATGGTCCTATTGTAAAAAGAATAATTGAAAAGTTGAGAATTATGCATGAATGCCTGAATTAATATTTGATCAGTCCAAGGATACTGAAGTTCACACACACACACACACACACACACTTAGGAATGGAAGCATTGCTACAAGTATTGGCACTTTACATGAGAGCATTCCAGTAATAAAGTACTTCCAATTTAGATTTTAGATTCCTAACTTCAACAAGTACTTCAATGGGAATCATTCCATTCTCATTTCGAACCAGAAAATTTATTGAAACACTTAAATGTCATCACTTTTTATTCCTTGTCATTCTGGTTCCTTCTCATTCTCATTATAGATTACCAAACAAGCCATAAGTAAAACTAGCAGGGATTTGCAAAAAGTGGTTGTGGATACCGGATAAAGTTGTAATGGGTAGTTATTTACAGCCAAGGAAATCTAGAAAAAAAAAAACAAAAGAAAAAAAAGAAAAAAACTAACAGTCTTAATTGGTTCCACTTCCTCAGTGTTGGCTGCCAAAATTGTGATAGAAGAGAATAGTGAAAGTGGCATGGAAAATTTTGGCAGTGATTTTTTGACCAGATAGAATATCCACAAAAGAAAGTTCCATAATTTTCTAGAGTCACTCCTTACAGACCCACTTCAAAGACGTGGGACTCTACTACCTCACCCAGATGGCGAGCAAGTATAGTGTTAGGCCCCCTATTACGATGGTCTACACTAGGAGGAGGGGTAGTAGGGGAATTATGCAGGAAAAGGGGGAGGGAAGTGGAATTATGGAAAGAGGGGCTGAGGTGTCCAGTTAGTTAGGATTCTATTAGTAGTGGAGTATTTAGGCAGCCGGGTGGGAGGAGAGAGAGGCTCTCTGGAATTTGAGTAAACTTCTACTACAGACCATTGGAGGCTGGGAACCTCGAATCTCCCCATTGTTATCTTTCTCCTTGTATTTCCTTGCTTTTCCATTTTAACTTGTAATCCTCTGAGGGAAGGAAATTGCCCTCGTTGGTTGTTGGCTGGTTATTAATAAAGAACTCGTTCCATTCATTCGAATATCACTAGTTTTCCTTGGTTGAGCACTGGAATCTGGGCAGGAACCTAACATTTAGGTTGGCTATCTATCATTTATGGGTTCTTCCCTTCTAAGTGATCAAATCAAAGTGATGCTGCGTAATTACATCAAATCAAAGTGATGCTGCGTAATTACAACTAAAGTAATAAAATACAAACAAAACGACACTAATGGGAAGAGAAAACAAGGCCATTGCCATTCCACCTCGTAATAGCATTCCCAATGCACTGTCTTTACCACTGCATATAAGGTTGAAACCCCAGGGCTAAGGAATTTCCCCATGTCATATCTTAGAGATATATACGAAAAATTCCTTTAGGGATAAATAAATCAAAAACAAAGGGAAGGGGATTAGGAATACTCAATAAGAAAAATGGGACACGAATCATGCTGAAATCAGTCCATGAACAATGAAATTGAGGGATTAGCTACTATAATATCAGTACTACAGATACAAGTAGCATATGCTTAAATGGGTGATACTTAAACAGGGGTGTGATTAAATAATATCTTTGAGGCATTAACAAATCATTTGAGAAGCCAATAAAAAAGTTATATCCCTCAAAATCTCAAAGAATCTGTATTTTATATTCTAAAGCTTTTATGTGAAGAAGAGAAACAAGCATGCATCATGTCACAAGCCTAAAGCCTCACACGCAAACAGGTTAAGAAAGAATGACTTTCTATTTTCTCCCAAAAACCATACACGCAGAAGAAAATACAGAGAAAATCACTACTTATCAAAAAATGTATATCTCGTTAAGTATTTTCAGTTTTGATGCATTTTTCACTTACCGGGTTGTAAGACCCAAAGCTCTAAATAATGCCACAGACAATGCAGCAATCTGCAAGAAAAATGAAGCTCTCGGGTAAATACATGCATATCAGTTTGACTCCTTTGGGATAAAACCCATATTTATATGATCTTAATTGCAATTTGTTTTCTAAAAGGAGTAAATTGTAAGGAAAAGACAAAGTAAGATAAAGGGAGTTGTCTGTCAATTTATTTTAAAAATTTTGCTAATCAAGCATTTTTTTTTTTTTTTTTTTTTTTTTTTTTTTTTTTTTTTTTTGAAATTCTATATTTCTTAGCCCATTAGAGTGAACAAACTATTCGATACTTTTCTGTACTTATACTTTATATCTTAACAAAATTGATTAGCACATGCATAGGAGAATAATATTACATCCACAGGTATTAGTTGGTGTATAAGTCAGCAAATATTATGTATGATAATGTTTCCTTTATTAGCTAGGATTAGTTGTTTGATTTATTCTGATTGATTGTACAGATTATATAGTTGACCACCCTAGAATAGGCACATGTATCTTCTATTTATACCCTTGAGATATATGAAATTATTCATTCAGCCGAATTATCAATTTGGTATTAGAGCGTAGGCAAGAATATCCGCTGCTACCTTTTCCTTTCTTGACTGAAACCCTAAACTACCGATCCTTTCATCCTCCCTCTCTTGTTTCCATGCCATGCTGAGAAAACTGATAGCAAGAAGCAATCCACAGTGACCATCCATGAAACTTCATCTCCAACAATTTCTATTAAGTTGGATGGTGGAAATTATCGTATTTGGTCTCAGGTTCTGGAGATGCATATTGCTAGCAGAAAAAAAAGGGCTACATCACAGGGAAGAAGGTTGCACATGTAGAGGATGACCCTATTTTGATGAATGGGAGGCTGAAGACGCTCTAGCCTCTAGTTCAGTCTTGGCTCATTAATTCTGTGACAGATAAACTGATGTCTCACTTTATGTAGTGTGGAATGGCCAAACAAGTTTGGGACGCAAGATGAGCTATCTTGATGTCTCGGATTCTTCTCAAGTCTATGAATTAATGAAGAAATCTTTCCAATCACGTAAAGATGCCGTCCTCTTTCATTATACTACAATGATTAAACTCCATATTCTTGGACCTTGATTATCGAAGGCCTAATAATATGACGTGTTCCACTCCATATTCTTGCAGGTCTCGATCATAATTTGGATCAGGTCAGCGGTGGATGCATATCAGTTTGACTCCTTTGGGATAAAACCCATGATCTTTAACAATTTGATTTTCTAAAAAGGAGAATTGAAGGAAATCAATAAAGACTAAGATAAAAGTTGTCTGTCAATTTATTTTAAAAAATTTGCTAATCAAGCATTTTTTGTTTTTGCGTTTTTTTTTTTTTTTTTTTTTTAATTCTATATTTGGTAGCGGTGGAGCATTGGTCACTTCTCCTTTACCAGGACTAGAGGAAGCTTATTCAAAGGTCCGTCGAGGAGCGCAGAGGTAAGCCGCCATAGGTGCATAAGACCAGTCTGAGGCTTCGGCCATGGCTGTCCATAATTGTATTCCAAAGCCAACTCCTATTGTCAACACTCCCACTCAGTTTTGCACACTGGAATGGCACCAAACACACATATGATGTATGCTAGAAGAAGCACGATTATCCAGAGTGGTTCAAACTAAAGCAAGCCGAACGGAAAAACAAGATATCGGGTTAGATTTCTGTGACTGACACTCATTCTTTTGCCTCTGCTTCTCTGGTTTCTCACACCTCTACTCAAGAAGGTAATTCTAGTTTGTGCCTGCTACTTGTAACACTTGGGTTATTGATTCCGGGGCCACTAATCATATGACTAGTAATCCTTCCTTTTTTGATTCTTTAATGTCCTCCAATGTTAAGCCTATTATGTTATGGCATTGTCGATTGGGTCACCCATCTTTTCCTTATTTAGAACATTTATTTTCTTAGTTATTTCAAAATGTTTCAATTTCTAGTTTACGATGTGAACAATGCATTGATACTTAAAATCATCTAGTAACTTTCAAAATAAGTCTCAATAAAAGTCCAGCTCCTTTTGTCCGTGTTTTTACAGACATTTGGGGTCATTTTTCTACTCTTTCTGCTTCGGGTCATAAATATTTTGTGTCTTTTATTGATGACTGTACTAGAATGAGTTGGGTATATTTGTTGAAATCAAAGCATAGTGTTTTGCATGTTATTCCTCAATTTTCAAAGATAGTTGTCACACAATTTAATGCACAGGTTAAGGTTTTTCATGCTGTCAATGGTCATGAGTTTGTAAATCAGTCTCTTGCTGATTTATTCAAAGAAAATGGAATCCTCCACCAAACAATGTGTACATACAACAGAAAGGTATAGCAGAGCATAAAAACCACCACATTCTAGAAGTGGTTCGGGCTTTCTGCTTTACTATACGTGTTCCAAAATGAAACTGGGTTGATGCTGTCATGACCGCTGTCTTTCTCATTAACTGAATGGCTGCAAGTGTTATTGACTATCAAACACCTTTGTGATTGTTATCACAGTTTCACTCTATTCCTTCTACTTTGAATCTTTGTCCTAAAGTTTTTGGTTGTGTATGTTATGTTCATATACATTCTCATCAAAGGGACAAACTTGATCCTCGTTCTTTTAAATGTGTCTTCCTTGGTTACTCTAGTTCTAAAATGGGCTATAAATGTTTCCATCCTCCTTCGGGAAAGTACTATGTTTCCATGGATGTTCAATTCTGTGCGCGTGAGTCTTATTTTTCTTAGGAATGTGTCTATAATTCTTCTTTAGGGGGAGATTAATAGTAAGAGGAAAAATTATGGTTAGAAGAAAAGAGGTGGTGGATTTCAGTTAAGGGGGAGGACTCAACTGATTTGACTGACTAGGGTAAGGCTAAGTCTGAACCTGAGGAAAGGAGGGAAAGACCAGACAAGCTTTTTCAACAACGTTATACAAGGAAGAACAAAATTGCCACTATCATAACCCCTCCAGACTCCAACATTCCTCTCAATGATACTACCATGCCATCGGATGACTCTTTCGGGACTAATTCTGAGGTACAAATTTCTTCACTCTTACCTTCTGAAATTGCTACCTTGAATCCTTAAGTTGATCAAGGTAGGAGATATTCCATTCGTAATCGTAAGGAACCAGATAGGTTAAGCTTTTTAAAATCATCCTCCAATGTATATCCCATTTTTGATTTTGTCTCTTACCACCGTCTATCTAAGACTCATCTTGCTTTTGCACTTCAATTGTCTTATGTGTCTATTCCTAGTCATTTTCAAGAAGCCCTTGAAGATGCTAAGTGGAAATCTACTATGGTAGAAGAAATGAAGGCTCTCCAGAAGAACTCAACTTGGGAGATGGTTGAGCTTCCTCAAGGAAAGAAGACAATAGGATGTAAGTGGGTGTTTTCAGTTAAGTACAAGTCAGATGGGACAATTGACAGGTACAAAGCTAGGTTAGTCACCAAGGGATACACCTAGACTAATGGAAATGAATACCAAGAAACCATTGCTCCTGTGATTAGATTCCAATAAATAAGGAAAGATATCAAAGACTAGTGGGGAAGTTGATCAATCTAACCCACACTAGATCTCTTATGCAGTTAGTGTTGTGAGTCTATTCATGCATAATCCGAGCAATCAGCACATGAATGCAGTAAATCGTATCCTGGCCTATCTCAAGTCTTCTCCAAGCAAAGGAATTATGTTCTCCAGGCACAGACATCTAGAGATTGAGGGATACACATACTCCGATATTGTTGGATCCAAATTGGATAGGAAGTCCACATCAGGGTATGTGTCATTTGTAGGAGAAAATTTGGTGACTTGGAGAAACAAGAAACAAAATGTGGTCTCATTGAGTTGCACGAAAGCAGAATACCGTGCTTTTTATCATGCAACCACGAAACTTACTTGGCTAAGAACCCTCTTAAGTGAGCTTGGATTTGGTCCTAAGAAGCCTATGGTGCTCTTTTGTGATAACAAGGCAACTATTGAGATTGCAAACAATCCAATATAGCATGATAGAACTAAGCATATTGAGCTCAACAGGAACTACATCAAGGATAACCTAAATTTTGGCCAAATAAAGATTCCCTACATCAAGAGTGCAGATCAGTTGGCAGACATAAGACCCATGCTGTTGCTAGTGGTCCATTTTATGCTTCATTATCTAAGTTGGGCATGCGTGATATCTATGCACCAATGTGAGGGGGAAAGTTGGAGTAAATTCAGCAAATATTATGCATGAATGTTTCCTTTATTAGTATGTTAGTTTACCAATCCATCCTAAAAGCTTAAGCTATTAGGAGGTGGGCCAACAATAGTTTTATACTTTAACACTCCCCATCATGTGTGGGCTGGACAATGGGCAATCGTGTGAGTAAATTAATCGGAAAGCTCAACATGTGAATATTTAAGCCCGAGATATATTAAAAAACCAACACATGATGACAATTTAAATGGGGATAAAGAATGCAATTATGGGAGTTTGAACTCAGGACCTCCCGCTGTGATACCATGCTAGTTTACCAATCCATCCCAAAAGCTTAAGCTATTAGGAGGTGGGCCAACAATAATTTTATACTTTAACAGCTAGGAATAGTGGTCTGATTTATTTTTATTGATTGTAATTGATTGTACATATTATATTGTTGACTATCCTACAATAGGCACATGTATCTTGTATTTATACCCTTGAGATATATGAAATTATTCATTCAACCGAATTATCTATTGTATTAAAACAGTCTAAGAACAATTTTTTTTTTTTTTTTTATAAGTCTAAGAAGATAATTTATATGATTCCAAAGGCTACCTCTTCTGAAGTCCCTTCACAAGTTTCGAGTGCAAAGGCCAAAGTGGAATGAATCAATCTTTTCTCATCAGTTGAACTTCTAACATGAAAGTTATCTTGAAACTGCATATTTTATGTGAAGAGATCAAACAGACAAAGAAGCATCGAGTTATAAAACTACATCCACACTCATCCAATGTAAGAATCCGAAGCAAAAATAATCGAGACATACCCAATGGATAAGAGGATGCAAATTTTTTGCTGTTAGTTTAGTTATCTGTGAAATATTTAGCAAGTGCCTTGGAAGAAGAGAAAGCAAAGCAGCCTGCATGTCAACAATCTCGTCAAAAAATAAATAATGAAAAAGGCATGGCTAAAACGTTGCAGAGACACTTTTCATTGCCATCCATTTTTTGACCAAAACGGAAAACAAAGAAATAACAAAAAATTTCTTAGGGGAAGCTGCAGAGAGGGAGATGGATGATAACCAAGGAAGCTAAAAAAATGCACTCTCCAATAAAGATGAAAAGGAAAGAACGGAAAGAAACTCATAGCGGTCAATGTTAACATTTTAACTACCGAACAATTGTCGTCAAGTTATACACATGCTAAGATAATAGTAACAAGCGAGTGAAGTGCCATTCAACAAATTTTTTGAATTCTACGAAGGATGTGTCATAACAAATTATCATAGCTCGGCAAAAAAAGATTCGACAGTTATCATATTGAAAATTAGAATTCATATATAATTTACAATAAATTGAATAAACAACCTGTGTAAGAGGATCATCACAAGCTCTATCAATTAATCTTCCCCGTCCAAGTAAGCAAAGTAAATGAACCTTATGAACAATTTCAGCCAGTTCCTGCAAATTTTTAGAATTTCAATAAGATGAAAAAAAAAACTATCTAACAACAATGCTACCTTAAACAATAATTCAAGCTACATGCATTCTAACCTTATCTTCTGCAGTAGCTCGGCGAACTGGTTTCCGCTTCATAGAATCAGGCGTCTCATCAAACTCAATTGTTACTTCCTGATTACCAGTAAAATCTGAATTGGGAATTGATCCATCTTCCCAATCCGAATCATTCATCTCTTCCTTGCTGTCGGAGAGAGGGTCCTGCAGAGTTCCCCCATCAACTTTCTCTTCCCTCAAAGTGTCTCTTGCGGCATCTGTACTACAACCTCCAGCCTCCAAAGTTACTGATTTCACCCTCAAATCTACATCTTGTATGCCATTTACTTTGGACCCATTCCCAACCTGAAAAAATACCGACCAAATGGAAAGAATTGAAACACTTGACAAAAATAATAATGATAATAAGATAAACACCTCGTAATGCTCTAGACCAAACATAATTCATAAAAACGAGTCATGCCCCTACTTTAGATATGTCTGTCTATGATTTCAAAAGGGTAAGAAACACAAACAGATAATCAGGACAAACCTCGCTACTTAAATCATATTGCTGCATATTATTATCATTATTCTTTGTTCCGCGAGACCTATGCTTATTGGGACGTGTAAGAAGTTTGCCAACAGACTCCCGGGACTTCTCAGAAAGCGCTCCTGAAATAATGTACATGTATTTAGCTATCAACTACAAATGAACGGCAAGCTAAAAAAAATAAATAAAATAAAAAAGTGTATCCTCTGCTTTGTGTTAAAACTTTGTAACTTATCCTTATTCCCCAAGTTGGTTTATCAGCAACTACATTTGAAATTAACTTAAAAACAAAAGGCACTAACTACCAGAAGAAAAAAAAAAAAAAAAAAAAAAAAAAAAAAAAAAAACAAAAAACACTAAACCCCCACAGTCTTCTAAAATTTATAGGGATTTCAAAATAAATGGTCGTTTTTAAAGTAAATGACCCAAATTTTATTAAATTAGGAAAACTTTTTTTTTTTTTTTTTAGAAAAAGGTTAACCAATGAGGTATTCATTTGTGGTTTATAAATGATTACCAGTATCAATTAGTGACTACACAATTAAAATCAGTAAGTTACCGGTTAATCAGTCATAAACCATTATCAATGATAAACCAGTTCATTTTAGTGATAACCATAGGAATCTCATTGATTAACCACTGGGAAAAAAAAAAGACCATTTACCTTGAGAAAAAAGTTCGGCCATTAATTAAAAAAAGGATGATCAAAACTGGCCATCCACCTAATTTTCCCAAATTTTTATATCCCTCCAGTTGCCTAGCCCTAACTCATTCACTATCAAATAAACTCCACCATCATAGAATTTCAAATTAACGCTTCATTTGCTTTTTAAAAAAATAAGTTTTGTCTCATAACAACGGACACGAATAATAAGATTAAAATCCTATACCCCTCTTCAGAATCCCACATTGAACGCAAGATTTGCATTTCTTCTTTCCCTATTCTTCTCTTTTTCGCGGGAAACAAACAAAATCCACTAAAGGAAACGACAAAGCAGGGGGAAATTGAAGTTTGGCATGTGGAGAAGAGAAACGAGTTGAAGTTACCTGGTGATGTCTTTTTCTCACGCGTCGTCTCCTCCGTGCTTCGCATTTTCTCTGGAAGAGAGAGAGAGAGAGTGGCGCCTCAAACTGGTTCTGTTCTGGTCTTTGGCGGTTGCAGACGTGCAGTTATATGTCGTAGGCGCTGCTTTGCCGCTCATCTATATATTCTAGACTTGTAAGGTATTATTTACCTAATAACGAAAAATTTATTTATAAGAATAATTTTTAAATTTATTTTTAAAGAAAACATGTGTAGAACATAATTGACGGAAAAAGTACGAACATAATTAAAATTACAAATAAAATAAAAATATACGTGAAAAAATTACTCTTATAAAAATAAAATAAATATATATTTTTAAAAAAACACGTAATAAATTAAAATATAAAAAAACACAAAATATAAAGATAAAAAAGTTTAAAAAAAAAAGTAGAGGGACTACCACCGTAAAAAAAAAATTTTGATTTTTTTTTTATATTTTTTTATATATTGTTAGATATTTATATATCTATCAATATCCACTATCCACTATATATAAAAGAGTAGAAATCTATTCTGCTATAGAGTTTTAGGGTTCATTCACTTTAAGAATTTAAATTTTTAATTTAAATTGAGATGTGATATTTTTTTAGAATTTTTTAGAGATGCAACAATGGATTGAGACCCGTGAGTCGGCCCGAGCCCATTCTAATATAGTGACGGGCCGGGCCGACACAACCTGACACTGTTTAAGGCACGACACAGCCTATAAATATTAGTGAGCTAGGCTGGGTCAATATATATCTGTCCATGGGCAAGCCCAACCCGGCCCGTCTAGACCCTCTAGGGCCGGCCCAACAAAATTATTGATAGATGTGTTTTGTTTCTAAGGTAAAATTGATACTGTAAGTCATGTATTGTCACGTTAAAATACTCTACATCTAATATATATATATATATAATTATTTTGTGGGAGAAAGAAAGAGGAAGTTGTCTGGAAAAGAGAAAAAATTATTGTCTGGAAAAAAAATGAAAGTGCATTCTGACATGATAACCATTCAAAATGTACAAGTAAAAGTTAACATTTTATTTACTGCATATAATGAAAAATATGGAGGAGGCCAAATAATGCCCCCTACACCTTTAGCGAGTACTACATCTGTACCACATAATTCTTCATGGGAAAGTATGATTAGCCACACCAGATTTAGTTTCGGTGCATCATCCACATCTTCAGCATGTAGTGAATTGAAAAACTATCTGAAAACAAATTTTGCGGCATTCATTTTCAATGAGCAAGGTGGTGGTCATAATTTCAATAAGTTTGATATTTTGTCATTTTGGAGATCATAGCCAATAACTTTTCCTGTGCTCTCTAGAATGGCATGTGATATACTAATCATATCAATGTCCACAGTTACAAGTGAACAAGTATTTAGTTGCAGTGGTAGAGTACTTGATGAACGGCACGCATGCTTGAGTGACAATATTCTAAAGGTAGTAATGTGCGTCAAAGATTGAGAGGATGCTTGCAAAAGAAGCCAACAAGTTCAAGATGATTGGGTTGATGATTTTGAAAATTTAGACATTTCTGATACTCCCACTGGGAGTAATACATTGTAATTACGAACAATATCTATTTTTTTTTTGTTTTTCATTTTTTTTCTTTGTTTTGGTGATTTTGTAAACATCTTATATATAATTATTCTGCTTGTACTCTTTTTTTCTTACTAAGGTTTTATCCCACTAGATTTTTCTTGGAAAGGTTTTTAATGAGGCAATCGTAAATAAAATATATTTTTTCATATTCCCATTAACTATTCAAACATTTATTTTTGTTAACTTGTTTAAAAATAAAAAAAATTAAAAATTACATGCATAGATAGGCTGGCCCATCTAAACCCATGATGGGTCCTTGAATGGGCCATGAATGGGCCAACCCATCTAAACCCATGATGACACTTCAAGCCCGACCTGGCCCAGGTAAAGTTGGCATGTGGATTGGGCCAAGCTTGCCCCGCCCACGGCCCACGTGGGCCTAATAAGAACGGGTCGGGCCGGACCGGTCCGTTCTTGCATCTCTAGAGTTTTTTACTGTAGTAGAAAAAGTTAGGTCTCATTCACTTTGTGAATTCGAGTTGAGATGTGACATTTTCTGAGAGCGTTTTACTGTAAAAATCTAGAACTGAAAATTGGAATCGGTGAAATGAACGAGGCCTTAGATGTTACATTTTCTGAGAGCTTTTTATTGAAAAATCCTAAAACTGAAAACTAAAATCGGTGAAATGAACTAAGCATTAATAGTCCAAAATGCACAATTTTGGAGTTTGACTTTTTTTTTTTTTTTTCCTTTTTCCTTTTTTTTTTTTTTTTTTTTTTTTTTTCCTTTTTGTTAATTTTTATCCTTTTTTTTATCATTTCTTTCACATGCATTACTTTTTTTTTCTTTTTTTACCCTATTTGTCTACTATAATTTATTATTCTTAAAACCGCTTAAAGTTTTGTTTTTTTTAACTTATCATTTTAACTCTTTCTGTCTACCATTGTATTCTATAACCACAGTATATAAAATAGTATAAATCTATCTTATTTTACTGTAGGGTTTTAGTAGTCCAAATCGCACAGTTTTGGAGTTTGTCCTCTTTTTAACTTTTTTCCTTTCTTTCTTTTTTCTTTTTTCTTTTTTCTTTTCATTTTTGCTAATTTTTTATCCATTTTTTCCCTTCTTTCTCTTTACATTACTTTTTTCCCCCTTTTCTGGCTCTATTTGCAAAAAAAAAAAAAAAAAGTGAATCTTTATTTCCAAGGAATGTAAAAATGATAGTACTTGTACTAAATATAAAAATATAAGGCATCGTTCATTTCACCGATTCAAATTTAAAATTTAAATTTTACTACAAGTAAAAGTTCTTAAAAACAGTCACATTTAATTTTTTTACTACAGTAAAAAATTCTCACATAAAGTTATATATTAATTTAAATTAAAAACTCAAATCAATGAATTAAACGGATCCTAAGTAAATGAGGGTTATTTTAATATCCATTCAATAAATAATCCAATCTTTTTTTTATGCTCTTTAAAAGTTGGTTTTGGTAAGGAGTAATCGAATCAGAGCTTCTAGAGAATCCATATTTTATGATATGCTTTTTAAAAGCAAAAGATCAATCTTTGAGAAGAAAACAAAAGTCTGTTTCGGAAGGGAATCATTGGAACTACTAGGAAAAGTAGAAGGCCAATGTTTGAGAACAAAACAAATGTCCGTTTGGTAAGCAGTCACGTGAGTTACTTTATCAGCATTGGTTTTTTTTTTTTTTCTCAATTTTTTTTTTTTGATAGAAAATGTATCAACATTGTTGTCACCCAAATGGTACATCTCTCGCTCAAGTCGGAATTTCATGAATGTTGTTTGTAGTGTCCAAACAAGTTCCATAGTGTTTGTAAGGGTTGGAGCCATTCTATTTAATAAGGTTGACCTAAAATTAAAAGAGTCATTAATAGATGTTTGATTTGTAAATTTATAATTATTTTTGATTTACGTGTATTTTTTATAAAAAAAATTATTATAACGAATCACGAATTATGATTTAAATCATGAAACAAATTCACTAATTAAATGCATACTGGACAACATAATTATAATTACTATTAACATAATACAATTCATCGTGAATGGCTTTTTGTGAAATTTTTGAATTGAGAGATTAGTACTTAGATCTTAAAAGGTGATAAAAAAAAAAAAGTAATATAGGATCTTAGACATGGATATTTGCTATCTTTAAAAATAAAACAAAAAGAAAAGGGAATATATATACACACATATATAAGAGCATTATTGTTCCTGCAATGTTTTGCTTGGATTTAAGTTTAGTAAAAGTGATGCTTCAAAGCAGAAGTATGAGATTACATCCTGCCAATATCCCTTCTTTCCTGCTAATATTTCTTGTTCTTTCTCTGTTGCAGTCGCCAACGCAGGCCGCTAAGAAGGCAAGCATACATAACTCATCTTTCTTCTTTCTTCATGCAATTGACACTTTCACCATTAACGAATATAGTCTTGAAATTCTTCTCATGTTGCAGCCTTATATTGTGTACTTGGGATCGCATTCACACGGTCCAAACCCTTCGTCGACTGATCTAGAGCGCGCGACAAGTTCACATTACAGTTTCCTTGGATCATATTTGGAAAGGTAATAACTTAATTTTATACTACATCTTCTGCATTGCCTCTGGTTTCCTCTTATTTATAATTTTTCGCGCAGCGATGAGAAGGTTAGAGACGCCATCTTCGACTCGTACACAAGACACATCAATGGCTTTGCTGCAATCCTAGACGACACAGAAGCTGCAGAGATAGCAAGTATGTAAGAATTAGGTCTCGATCATTTTGCAGATTCGAGTTTTTAATTTAAGTTGAGACGTGATATTTTTTAAGAGTTTTTAACTGTAGTAAAAAAAATTAAATGTGATATATTTTAAAAACTTTATAATTATAAAAACTTAGAATTAAAAGCTCAAATCGATAAAATGAACGAGACCTTAATTTCATCTTTTATATAACAATTTGTAATGTTCTCTATTTTTTAATTTTTTTTTAGGTGCTTCTCCATTTTTTTTTTTTTTTTTTTCCTTTGTTTATGATGTCCATGTTAACAGTCCAACAATAATATTGGCTTTGTATATGCATCTACAGAGCATCCAAATGTTGTATCAATCTTCTTAGATAAAGGAATGAAACTGCATACGACCCGTTCATGGGATTTTCTTAGGCTTGAAACAAATGGTGGGATTCCTTCAGACTCTATTTGGAACAAGGCACGATATGGTGAAGACACAATTATTGGAAATATAGATTTTGGTAAGGTGGTTTTTATTTTTTTTATTTTTTATTTTTATTTTTTTATAAAGACATTGAAGTGTTGGGAAAATAATTTGAACTCAAGATCTCGTTGTTGAAGTGGGTGTACATTTACTGTTAGGCAAATTAAGCCTATACGTAATTTATGAAACGTTTAGTTCACATAAATTAAAATTATTTTTTATTTATTGTATATTTTTTATAAAAAAAAATATTATAATAAATTATAAATCATAATTTAAATTATGATTTAAATCTTACAACTAAACGTCCCTTTAATTATTTTTAATGTTTCTACGATAATATATGTGTATATATATATTATATATATTTCTTACAAAGAATATGCAGTGTGAATGACAGAATTAG
Organism: Morus alba; assembly: GCA_012066045.3. Taxonomy (NCBI): domain Eukaryota; kingdom Viridiplantae; phylum Streptophyta; class Magnoliopsida; order Rosales; family Moraceae; genus Morus; species Morus alba. The sequence continues at coordinate 17,193,805 of CP050233.2, forward strand.
CCTTTTCCAGTTTTGTTTCTTTTTTATGATTCCCCTGAATACCATATGATTTAAACTTGTGTGGTAGGTGTTTGGCCAGAATCAAAGAGCTTTAGCGGCGAAGGGTTTGGACCCGTCCCATCAAAGTGGCGCGGAATCTGTCAAGATGGCGTCAAAGACGGAGTACGTTGCAACAGGTCCGTCCTCTTTCCATCTTCTCTGTTTTTCTCTTAACTTTTTTTTTTTTTTTTCCTTTGTGGAGGGAAAATTTTTTCTGTTCTTTTTTAGTAATGTTCTGCTAATGGTGGTTGGCCTCCATATTCGTTTTCTCTTGTCTTGCTTTTACTTCAGCAATCCCCTGTTCCCACAACAAAAGGAACAAGGATATGAACACAACTCAAGTTTCAACTTTTTAAGTTCACGTTTGTTTGTTCACTCAATTTTACTCAGCTTTATTCAAGTTCTAACTTCAACTCAAATTATAACTCAAATTCAACTCAAAAACTACACTCAAATTACACTTCAAAAAATAACCCCTTAATTGTTTGTTGTTTGTGTTCCACAAGAGACGTGGATTCATTAATTTTTTGTTCAACATTTTTGTACTGTTAGATGAAAATGCATCATATAAAAAAGTGACTTTAATTTTATATAAAAAAAAGTGACTTCTAAAAGTGACATATATCGAAACTTTATGATAAAGCTCGAAAAGATAAGAGTGGCCCAAAATAAAAAGTTTGACAAAGTCATGGCACTCATATTATTTAATGGTAGTGTTAAATGTCTGGATATGAATAATGTCAAAACATCAACTTAAATTTTAATTTTTATATATCAATTAATGTAATACGTGAGTTGTCATTTTATATTAATAACGTTTAAAATATAAATGATTTTATTCTCACATTTTTTTTACTCTCTGCACCTCTACTAAATACACATCTCATATAATTTTTAAAAAATTAAATTTACTTTTTACACACTCCTATTATTTTAAAATTACCCTTAACTATTTTTATAAAATAATTAATTCTTATCATTTTAATTTTCTTTTCTCATCTACCGTTTTATTTTAGTTTGTTTATTAAATATTATTATTTCTCTATCTCTTCATATATATATATATATATATTGTTTATTTTGTTGAAGTTATGGGTGTGAAGCCTTTTTCAAAACATAAACAAAAAAAAAAAAAAAAAAAGAAAAAAAATCAATCCAACTTTATAAAAAAATAAAATAAAACACAAAATAAAATTATTAGTCTAAAAAAAAAATCAGTAAAAATATAATAAACATGAATGAAAAAAAAAAAAAATAACTAACTAATAAAAAAATAATAATAATAATAAAATAATAATAATAATAATAATAATAATAATAATAAAAAAATAAATAAATAAATAACATTATATCAATGTATTTTTTTGGAATAGCCATTGAAAGGTAAAATTAGAGGGTTTTTTTTTTCTAAAAAAAATTTTAAAATAACAATAGTAAATAGTTTAGGATATTGTGGAGAGAGATAAAAGTTATATAATTAGTTTTTTTTAAATTAAATTTAATTACATAATCAAATATGCCTTTTTTTGTCATTGTATGTTAGGGTGTTTTTGTCATTAGAAAATTTAAGGTAAAAGACATATAGAAAGTAAAAAAGGGTATGTGAATATAAGCATTCTTAAAACATTATCATGTCAACTAATAATAAGAGACTGCATCTTCTAATAAAAAGATAACAATTCATATATCATATTAATTAGTACACAATAATTGATATTTGAGTTTGTGTCCCTATCATTACTCGTCTGGATATATTTAGATGTACAATACTGGTAATTGTGTGCTTTTGATTTTTACAAATAATAAACTAAGACATAAGAATATTAAAATTAGAGTAAATTCAATAATAATTATAATAATCATGATGAGGATCAAAATCATAATAGTGAGTGTTTTAACGATGATAATAATTTTAATAATAATAGTAGTAATGGTTAATTACTTCAAAGTACCTTCTAATTTTATTTTATTTTTCATAATCTATGTCTTCGTTTTTTAAAAACTACAAGTGTGTCCTTTCTATAAAAAAAAAAAAAAAAGTCATCTCAACCCTGAAAAAAGAAATAATTTCAACATCATCCCTCACATTTTGTGAATGAAAATATTCGGGCTATAAAGAAAAAATTACGCTTAAACAATTTCTGAAGAATGTTCTAAACATTTATTAGAAAGCATAAAACCCTTAAAAAAAACATTAAATTCCATCATATATGGAATTTTATGTTTTCCAAATGTTTAAGTGGTGTGGTTTTCATTAATTTTCTTTCATAAAAAATATTTCTAAAAATATTTCTTAAAATAAAATCGTTCTAATTAAGGGTATTTTTGTCTTTTTCTATGTTTTTCTTGGGAAAATTAGGCACATCACCTTTTTTGAATACCTATTCTAATAAATGGCCGAACATCGAGTTTTTCTTTATAAAAAAAAAAAAAACTCGGTCATTTTCCTAAAAAATGTTCATCTTTATTAGTTTACTAATAGTTTATTATTAATATATCTGTAATTTGTTTATTGAAATTAATTGATTACTTTACTAATTTTAGTTAATTACTAACTGAAATTGATTGATAATAAAGAATTAATTCAATGATGATAGATTAAGTCAATTAATAATTGACCGCTAAATTAATAAAAAAATTATAATTTTCTTAATTTCACAAAACTTCGACCATTTATTAAAAAAACCTAAAAAAAGATCATTTGCCTTAATATTCCTTATTCTTCCACAAAAGTGCGCAAGGATAAAATTGAAATAAGTTTTTCAAATTGAAAAGATAACATTAATTTATAGTTTTAAAAACAAAAGGATAAAGTGTGTGTATATATATATACCCTTTCAGTGGGAGGTTTTTTTAACGTAACATGTAGCTATAAAAACGTACTATGACAATTATGAACGTTAATTTTTGAGAGAAAAATAATACCAAACAATTTAGTCATCTAAAGATTATATTATTTATGTCCAACGTTGATATTACGTTTAATAATTATTATGTTCCGTTTTCAATTTTACATGTTACATTTGAGAGACGGTCCCTCCGAAAGGACCGAAGAAAAAGACTATATATAAGAAAGGATATATATATATATATATATATATGATATATATATATATATATATATATATATATATATATATATATATATATATATATATGTATGTATGTACGTACGTACGTATGAAGAGGTATTTAGTAATTATCCTTTATCCCTGATGATAGTTATCGTAATGATTGATGATGGTAATAAAGATGGAGTCAGTAAGAACGATAATCCGAAATTTATATGTTTTAGGAGTAATTATACCTTGTTCAACGAAAATTATCTAGCTATACCAAACCGAAAAAGAGCATGACATTCATATGATTATCCCTCACTTCCTAGGAAGCTGATAGGAGCAAGGTACTTTAACAAAGGATATATTGCTTACTCGAAGGCTAACAACTTCACCTTCTCCATTAAACACAATCCATACTTGTTCTCCACACGGGACTACAACGGTCATGGGACTCATACCCTTTCCACAGCCGGCGGCAACTTCGTCCGTCGTGCAAATGTGTTTGGTTACGGCGATGGCACCGCAAAGGGCGGTTCCCCGAGAGCCCGTGTGGCGGCTTACAAGGTTTGCTGGCCCGTGATCAATGAGCATGAGTGCTTTGAAGCTGACGTTATAGCTGCATTTGATGCTGCCATAAACGATGGTGTTGATGTGCTCTCTGTGTCTCTTGGTGCCGATTCGCCGTCAGAATTTTTCGATAGCTCAATTTCCATAGGGGCTTTTCATGCCGTTGCAAATGGCATCACTGTGGTCACATCGGCTGGCAATGAAGGGCCTGGTCCCGAGACCGTAACGAATGTGCCACCGTGGCTCATCACCGTCGGCGCCAGCACAATTGATCGCGATTTTACCAGTTATATTGCCCTTGGCGACAAAAAGCACCTCAAGGTATGCCGTCCTTTCATTGCTTTTTAAGCATGTCATGCAAAGAGTTGTGGCGCTATCTATTCTTTTGCCACTACTTTTGGATCCTTTTGTGAACAAATAATACTTGGGGACTAAGTTATTTACCAAATTTTGATACATGGTAATTACTGCTAGAATTAACGAGCTATTAATTATAAGTTAGTTATGCTTATCTTGTTTTATCAATAAGAAATTATTAACTTTATTCCTGATAAGATTAATTTGGAATTTTGAATGTCAGGGAGCAAGTCTTTCCTCCAGTGCATTGCCATCGGAGAAGTTTTACCCGTTGATCAGCGGTGCAGATGCTAAAGCCGCTAAAGCGTCTACTTCAGATGCGTGAGTAAAACCAAACTATATTATAAAAATGTGTGCTTTTACAATACGAGATGAAAAAAATTTCACATATCAACTATAACAAAATAATCATATTATTCATGCAGTCGGCAATGTAAGCGTGGAGCTCTTGATCCCAGGAAGGTGAAGGGGAATATCTTGGTCTGCGTTTGGGGTAAAATTGCGAGATCTGAAATGGGTGAGCAGGCCTTTCACTCGGGCGCTGTCGGAATGATTTTGGCCAATGATATTCGAAGGTGGAACGATGTCATTGCCGATCCTCATTTGCTTCCTGCTTCTCATATCAATTTCACTGATGGCGAATTCGTTTTTGAGTACCTCAATTCTACAAAGTACACAATTTTAGAATTTTCAAATCTTTGCTTTTCTAGTTCACAACCTTAATGAATAACTTATCAAGTGTCTTATTGATCTGCTCCATTTATACATTAAGGACTCCTATGGCTTACATGACGAGGGTAAAGACTCAATTGGGAGTAAAACCAGCTCCCCTTGTGGCATTTTTCTCGTCAAGAGGACCTAATCTCATCGAGCCAACAATTCTCAAGGTCGGCTTTGTTACCTTTTTATTGAAAAATTCTCTAGATTCTATGTTAGGATTATATTAACTCCATGGTTCTGTTCTAATTTTCATTTCAGCCGGACCTCACTGCCCCAGGAGTGAGCATTATCGCCGCATACTCTGAAGGTACCGGAGCTCTTGAAGTAACGTCGGATGAGCGTCGAGTTCCATTCAACATTAAATCGGGGACTTCAATGTCATGCCCTCATATATCTGGAGTTATTGGTCTTCTCAAAACACTTCACCCGGATTGGAGTCCAGCCGCCCTAAGATCTGCCATCATGACTACAGGTGCAAAAAATCACCCAACTAAAACTAGATATAAACATTATGTTCCATAAAGATTCACAAATGCATTGTAATGTCATTCCTAATTATCCCTTACTTACAACGTTTTCAGCTAGAACCAGAGATAGCAACAGGGAACAAATGCTGGACGCGGCGACAATGCAACGAGCAACACCTTTTGCGTATGGTGCAGGGCATGTCCAACCAAATCGTGCTATGGACCCAGGACTTGTCTATGACTTAACCATTGATGATTATTTAAACTTCTTATGTGCGCATGGCTATAATGAAACCACCATTAAGTTGTTCTCAAATAAGCCATACAAATGTTCCGAGTCATTTACCTTGGTTAACTTCAACTACCCTTCAATTGCGGTTCCTAATCTTGGTTCTGAACAAGTGAATATTGTTACTAGGAAAGTCAAGAATGTTGGCATACCGGGCATCTATACTGCATATGTGAAGGCACCGGCCGGGGTTTCTGTTTCTGTTAAGCCCAAAACCTTGAAATTCAAGAGAATTGGCGAAGAGAAGACATTCAAGATTATTATGAAGCCAAAGATTGCTGGAAAGCCTAAACGACTACGTCTTTGGATGGTTGAAATGGTCAGATGGCAAGCACTGCGTGAGGAGTCATATTGTAGTGAAGCACAAATAAACTTGATTTGCGTTAAAATGTGAAGCGTGAAAAACCAAAAGTGAGTTCATTAGTTTGGCAAAGTGCTGCTTTTCTCTATATCCTTCTAGAATCATGGACAGTATGTTATTAACAGATTGATCTATTCACCATACGTATTTGGATGCCACATTATACAGGAAAAGTAGACTTAGAAAAAAAAAATCAAATGTATGACAGCTAAATGCGAAATTACAGGAAAAGAAGATGCCTTCTGATTGCCAATTAAAAACAATTTTCCCAATTGTGATTGATCAACATTTGTAATGCCACTTAATTATATAACTAGAAAATGCAACCACATAATCAATATCATTCTAAGTTGAACTGGTCAAACTGGTTTTATACGTTAAAGCTTTCCCTTGAATTCTTTTGCTTAAATTTCGCGCAGCTGGTCAAGCTTGTAATTGTCAAAGTCAAGAGAAAAATTTTGTAGAAAAAAAGTTGCATGTAAATGATTCGTTCTTAATTTATATAAAAAATCGTTTGTGCTAGTTAGTTGGATATATATATATATATATATATATATATAAAGGATTTAGTTGGATATTTTATATTGTGTGATTGTCTTAGAAGACTCTTATTTTTGTTGCTACTTTGTTGAATATCTATAATTTAAAAGATTTTTGGTTGCATTCTAGTTAGATTTTGTTTTTGCTGAGATTCTAATACAGGAGTTTGCTTGTATTATCATTTGTTAAAAAGAAAAAAAGACTTTTTACTTTAAAGCATTACCAACAGAATTGTTTAATATTGTTTTTCACTAGACTTTTAGATTGTTCCTAAATTTGGTCATTGATTTTCACATAGTCCGTTAAATATTTAACACCTGGTTAATGAGATGACTAAAACTGAAAAGAGTATTAGATGATAAATTAACTAGTGATATTAAAGATGACCTTTAGTGCCCATTTATGATATAACCCTGATATCATTTCAAATTGGATTGGTCAAACATATTAGTTACATTAAAGCTTTCACATGAATTCTTTTGCTTATATTTCACGCAGGTCATGGCTTGCGATTTTCAAAGTGAATTGGAAAAAGTTGCAGAAAAAGTTGCATACGTAAATAAATTTTCTAGTTGTAATACAGTGATTTGATTGACTACTTGTTACTTACTTGGAAACACATTGATGGTATGCACTCAGCCTTCTATATATAAGCAATTGGCAATCCATTGTCATATTAATTGCAACACATTTCCATCTGCTAAATACTGAGTTACATATTGATTATCATCATGGCTGTATCTTATAACCATATGATAATAATTTTTGTTGTAATACTTTTCACAACGAAGTTGATAGTACTCGTGAATGGTAGCTCTGCAAATGGTGAGGACTCTAAAGAAGAATGTCATGAGAGAGAGAAGGAAGCGCTCTTGAGTTTCAAGCAAGGCCTTGTCGATCCATCGGACAGACTCTCGTCTTGGATTCCAGAAGAGGACTGCTGCAAGTGGGCTGGAATCATCTGCGATAACACAACCGGCCATGTCATGGAGCTCCACCTCTCAAATATTCCTCGCAAATATGATGATCGTACCAGATTAAAAGGCAAGTTAAATCCTTCATTGCTTAGTCTAAAACATCTGAGTTACTTGGACTTAAGCTACAATGATTTTGGGGGAGTTCAAATTCCAAACTTCATTGGTTCTCTTGTTAGTTTAAGATATCTTAACCTCAGTCAAGCAGGGTTTTCGGGAATGGTTCCAGAAAAACTCGGAAATCTCTCCAGTCTGCACCATCTTGGCCTCGGCGATTATGATTACCCTATGTATGCTAACAACCTCGGATGGATTTCTCGTCTTTCTTCTCTGGAATACCTTGATATGAGCGGCGTGGACCTTCATGAAGTCTTTGATTGGTCTCTACCCTTCAACAAGCTACCTTGTTTGTCGGAGTTACGTTTATCTGAGTGTAACCTTGGTTCTAACCTTCAACGTCCATCTTTGGTTAATTTTACTAGCCTTTCCATCCTTGACATTTCATCCAATGGTTTGTTCTTTTACTCTCTGCCTAATTGGATTTTTAATCTTAGTAGTCTTGTCCATCTTGGTCTAGCAGATAACACTTTCCTAGGTCCATTTCCCAATATCTCATGGATCTCACCGTCCCTCAGAAGCCTTGATCTTTCTGGTTTTCATATACACTCCACCATTCCTGATTCCTTTTATGGTTCCAATCTTGAAAACCTCAACCTTGCTTCAAATGACTTTCGAGGTGTTCTTTCTAGTGCAATTGGAAACCTAACCTCTATTGTTAGTCTTGACTTGTCATGGAATGCACTAGAAGGGAAAATACCGCCAGCCATAGGAAATTCTGCAATTTGGAGGCAATTTCTTTGTATGGTAACAAATATATTAATGGAGACGTCTCAGAGGTTTTCGAAGCCTTGTCATCTGGTTGTGTTTCAGGTCGTCTGAAATCCTTGGATTTGGGTGGAAATTCCTTTTCTGGTCAAATCACGGATCAAATTTTAGAGCTCAACCATCTCACATATCTTTCTCTTAGCTCAAACAATATGATTTCCGGTCCCATCCCCGAGTCACTAGAAAAATTGTCAAAACTAAGGACATTGCTTCTAAGTGGAAACAAATTAAATGGATCTCTTCCAGTAAGCCTTGGTTCTCTCTCAAATTTAGAAGAGCTTGACATTTCTTATAATCATCTTGAAGGTGTCGTCTCCGAAGTTCACTTTGCGAATCTCACGAATTTGAAAACATTATCCGCTTCAGGAAACGCATTAACTCTAAGAGTTACTCCAGATTGGATTCCTCCATTTCGTCTTATGTTTATAGGACTAGGTTCTTGGAACTTAGGTCCCAAGTTTCCAGTGTGGCTCCAATCACAGATGGGCCTTAAGAGACTAGACCTATCCAACACTGGAATTTCGGATGCACTCCCTGGTTGGTTTTGGGACTTATCCTCGCAGTTTTCGAAAATGAACCTCTCACACAACCAACTCTTCGGGGAAATTCCTGGACTACTCAATGTTTCTATTGACTCGAGAATATACATGGGTTTCAACAATCTCAGCGGCCCGTTACCACGCATCTCTTCCACCATAACAGTCATGGATCTTTCCAACAATTACTTCTCTGGAGACCTTTCTGGCTTGTTATGCCATTTGTTGTATGGAAAACAAAGCTCAATGATGGTTCTTCTTCTCGGAGAAAATCTCTTGTCGGGAAAGATTCCTGATTGTTGGATGTACTGGAAAGAGTTGACTTGGTTAGATTTGGCGAGCAATAATCTGACTGGAGAAGTTCCAAGCTCTATGGGATCTTTACGAGGGTTACAGTCGCTGCACCTTCGCAATAATAAGCTCTCTGGTAAACTACCTCGGGATCTTCGAAATTGCTCCTCCTTAATCATACTCGACCTTGGTCAAAACAAGCTAGCCGGAAGCATACCAAAATGGATTGCAGCAAGTCTTTTACGCCTGAGGATTCTGATCCTTGATTCTAACAAGTTGAGTGGTCGCATTCCGGTTGGGATTTGCCGCCTTTCTCGGCTTCAAATTTTAGTTGTTGCAGATAACAACTTATTCGGAAGCATACCGAGTTGTTTCGATAATTTCAATGCCATGGCCACAAAAGCAGACACATACTCTTCCATCGAATATGGCGTCGAGGATGTTTTGAGGGAGAATCTATCTATTGTGATAAAACGAAAGGAAAGGCAATACGGATCCATCCTAAATCTTGTTACTTGCCTTGACTTGTCAAGTAACAACTTGTCTGGTGAAATCCCAGAGCAACTGGCAAGTCTCGAAGGGTTGGGCTATATGAATCTGTCAAACAACCATTTGAGTGGAAGCATTCCAGCTAACATCGGCGATCTCCAGTGGATGGAATCTCTTGATCTCTCGAGAAATCAACTCTCAGGGAAAATCCCTCCAAGCATTTCGAAATTGCATTTCTTGAGTGACTTGGACGTGTCAAATAACAACTTATCAGGAGAAATTCCAAGGAGCACCCAACTTCAGAGTATGGATAATTCTAGCTTCATCAACAACCAACTTTGTGGGCTTCCTTTATCAAAGGAATGCAATGCAGGTCAAAAGAAAACGCCGCCGGCTACTGAAGATGATGCTCGAGATTCAGGAGAAGAAGTCGAGTACTGGTTTCGTCTGGGAATAGCAGTGGGATTTGCAGTGGGGTTTTTTGGCATCATTTCTCCATTGATCTTCTGCCGTGTTTGGAGACATGCTTACTTTTGGTTTGTGCAACACATGTGGGAGAAGATTTCAGATTGCATTTTCAACTTTAGATACATGGTAATTAATAATTTCATTAGAACTGGGAGAATCTAGTTGAGTTTGCAACTTGCACCGTGATTAAACATGGGTGAAGGAGAGGAATGCCTCATGTTGTGTAACCTAGTAAATTAGTACTAAGTAAAATAAAGTGGCATGGCATGTTTTACTGTGTTAGTAGGCTAAACGGAACGTTTGTGATATAGGACTACTATTTTGTTTTAGCCGTTAAATTAGTTTTTCAAGGGTGTGATATATATTCACAAATTAAATCATGCATGTATACTTGTTCAGAATAGGTACTCATAGCATGCATCTACTGGAGCACATATATGCCTCTTCCTTTTAAACTTTCATTTTGTTGCTTGACTTTATTATTAATCTGATAATTGCACTCCCAATACTACATTTATGATAGAATGTCAGTAAAATGACATGAAAGTTCTAAAAAAAAAAAAAAAAAAAAAAATCATTCTATCAATATATGTGTTTGGTTGAGCAAAAAAATGTACTTAAGAACAGTTACAGCTGGTAGAATATATAAATTATTAGGGATTTTTTTTTGTGGATATTAAATAAATAAACTACCTAAGGGTTATATTTTTTATCATATCTATATTAGAAACTGTATGGTATGTGTACTTTTTTACTCGAATTTAACAGTCAAAAATATGCACTATCGATAGGAGCCTACCAGAAAAGATCCTAAATTGCTTTTGCTCATTTCATTTTATTTCTCTGCTTATTCATGTTATTGATTTTATTCCAATATCAAACCAAATTTTCCCTTTGTTCACTTGTTTTTTCTTCTTCTTCTTTTTTTTTTTTCCCCCTTCTAACTGATTAAAGGCCATTGTGCACACAACTGACAGATTAGATATATGATAAAATTGGGTTGTAAAATCTCATGCGCTGATCATTTGTTTTACTTCTTTAGTTACCTCAGTACAGGTCCCATTACATGGATTATTATAAAGTGAAAAAGTTTTTGTATTTTATTTCATTAAGAATTATATATAATGTCAACATATATTTTATGTCATGTATTTCTGAAAAAAAAAAAAAAAAAAAAAAAAAAAAAAAAAAAACGTACATCAATGGAAAATCGAATGATGGCTCTCCTACTTAATATCAAGTATCCTGGAGATAGTAAACTTTTGCTATTAACTGTTATAGAACTTAACTCATTTCCTTAATCCAAATATCAAATTGATTATTATATTGTGGATAATTTTTATTTTATTTCGACGAAAGGGAGAGAATAATGAAGGATTTGTTATTCTCTCCCTTTCGTCGAATCCGTCAATAATGAAGGATTATATCTACAAATTATGAAAAGCATAAAAAACTACATAAATTTAGCAATCAACCTATCAAAATAAAATTGAAAAAACCACAGTTCATGGATCTACTCATCTCTGATTAGGAGAGGCTTCTGCCTCGTTCACTTTACAGATTCGAGTTTTCAATTCGAACTGAGATGTGGCATTTTTTAAGAGTTTTTCACTATAGCAAAGTTAGATGTGACATTTTCTGAGAGCTTTTAACTGTAAAAACTTAAAAATTGAAAATTTGAATCGGTGAAATGAACGAGACTTTATTAAGTAAAAGCCTCTAAAGAAAAAAACTTTAACAAAGGAAAATAGTGCATGATTTTTTTCTTTAAAAACTCTAGCAATCCTTTGCCAACGCCACGATGAGTCTGGAGCTCTTTAAATCATGCTTAGGAAAAGCATATGCAATAACAATCACACCATCATTAGAGGCTATATAGCTTTTGAATAAGAGTTTTGAACAAAATGTACAATGGTGTTTTTACTAAACAAATTTCTCAATATATATAAATGACTAGGTTTCTTCACTATGACGGATAATAGACTATCAATCATTCGCATTTAATCATCTCAAAAATTCTTAATCAAACAATAAAAGCTGAATTCAATTAATAAGCAAAAACGAGAATATAAACACTAAATTATAAAAGTCTTAACCGGTTATGCTTAGCACTACTCAATAATAAAAAGTGAGTCTTACAGCGTGAGTCCACGGCCGAGTATTTATTCAGTTTATTCTAAATTTGCTTCAAGTTTCAATTTTAGAATAGAAAATATGTTTTTCATTTGAATTTAATTTGATTTCGACAACTATTCGAATCAACACTTGTACAATTTGTATATATGCTCATTATTATTCAATGGAAACTGGAAAGGCTATATGCCATTTTCCCCAATTCTGTAGGATTGGTATTTGGATAATTTTATGCATCAAAACTGATTATATTAATTAGGAGTTGAAGTTAAATATGTATATTAACACCCTTTTCTGAATTTTTTTAAAAAATATACTTTATAAGATTTCAGTCCGACCCTAAGCCATCGGGCTTTAGAACTGGGAGCATCTAGTTAAGTTGACAACTTGCACCGTGTCTAAAGAAGGGTAAGTAATGGAGAGCGTTGCCACTTGTTGTGTAACCTATTAAAAAATTACCAAGTAAAATAAAGTGGTATGTTTTACAGTGTTAGTAAGGTAAAGCTGGTATTTTATCTTATTGGTAGAAACTATTATTTTAACCATTAGATTAACTTTTCAACGGTCTAATATGTGAGTATGATTGGTTTTTATTATGCGTGGTAAATATTTTTATTTTATCTTACACGTAGGAATTGTTGTTTGTTTTATTTCTTATCGTATTAACTGAATATTAAAATCTGTTGTAAAAAAAAATATATAAATCAATAATAGGTATAAATTACACTATCGCTATATTCACAAATTAAATCATGTATATATATGATACAGGGGAACTAGTCTTTATGTAATGTTCCTTGTAATAAGCCAAGCGTAGTGTCGTTTGAATATGTGCCGGAACGGCTTGTTGTTAGTTTTATGCTGCGGGTCGTTTAATGTTCAGGCCTTTGAATTGAGCTTGTCGTTGCTAGCCTTCTGATTTGGCTCCTCTAGGTTTATTATCCCTCTTGAAATGGCTGTACGCAGCTTTGGACCTTCTTGAATGAAACTTGGGTTTTCACCCTTTCCTAGTTCCTACTTCTGTGATTTCCCCTTAATAATTGGGGGCTGAGTTTGCACCTGCGACATTAGGATCGGCTAATTAGGATCGGCTATATGAATTTCACTTTTTCACACAATTATGTTCGAAATTAAACTTTTCTGAAGGCCTAGATCTAGAATGTCTTTCCTAACGATTTCGGTCCACGTAATTTTTGGTCTACCCCTCCCTCTCTTAGTATTAGGTATAAGAATGTCCTCACAAGCACGAACTAGTGCTTCTAGCAGTCTACGTTGGACATACTCGTACCACCTCAAGCGGCCTTCGCACACCTTATCTTCTATTGGTGCTACACTTATTTTACTACGACTAACTTCATTCCTTATGCAATCCACTCGTATGACCACTCATTCATCTTAACATACGCATTTCTATCACACTCATTTTAGATATATGTTATCTCTTAATGGCCCAACATTCACTACCATATAACATAGCTGGGCAGATTACAGTTCTATAGAACTTTTCTTTTAACTTAATAGGCATCTTGCTATCACATAAAACTCCCGTAGCATTCTTCCACTTAACCCACCATGCCTTAATCCTATGTTGAATATCATCTTCTATATCTCTTTCGTATTGCACTATAAACTTAAAGTACCTAAACTTCTTAGAAGCCCCAATCTCCACACCATCTAAAGGAATTTCATCACTCTAATTACTTGAGTTACTAAACCTACAATGCATGCATTCAATTTTCGTTCTACTTCACTTAAATCTTTTCGTTTCGAGAGTTTGTCTCTACAGTTTTAACTTACGATTAACTCATTCCTTATATTCATCAACTAAAATTATATCGTCCGCAAAAAGCATACACTAAGAACTCTATTTTGAATTTCTCTTGTCAGTTCATTCATTACGAAAACATAGTTGAAATTAATAAAAGAATGCTGCTGAATACTGACCCTTTTAAAATATAGATGTCATTACTTCCAAAAGTATTTTAAGTACGTTAACTTTTTTTTTTTGCACTTTTTGTCCCAAACGTAAATTTTACTATATTTTTTTCTCCTGTAAAAATTTAAATTTTAATTCATATTTTCCATTCAAACTTATGAAAAAGAAAACCTCCTAAGTTGATGTGGATGCTTATAACTCATCTTTATCTTTTCTGGGGTAATGACCATATTGAAGAGCCTTCAGAATGTTGGCTTTAATTTGCACTCACTCCAAAAGAACAAACCAAAAAGGAAAAAAAAAATCTGTGTCCTGCATCTATACACCAATTCAAACAAAGCATACCCAGCAATGTTTCTCTCTCTAACATTTACACGTCAATCCCCAAAACCGTTCTGCACTTAACTATCAAAAGAGATAACAAAAAAAAGTATAAGTCTTGAACTGCTTGCATCTTCAGTCGTGGATCCTGACCTTCAAGGGCATTCTGCATTTGTCAGACTAATAAGTTATACTTCTAATACAAACAAAAAAATTTGGTTTTCCTTTTTTGTCAAAAGAGATTTGAATTAGAGGAAATATTACCATATAAATGGAAAAACACGCCTCTTTCCCTCCCTAAACAACACAAATCAGAGACAGGCAGCTCTTACCGCAACACTAGTTAACCGCCACTTCGCCAGGAGCATCATCATTTGCATTGCTCATTCGGAGTTCGATAGTCCTTAGATCCCTTAGATGCTGCAAGATCTCTTGAAGAAGATCTACCCCTTTGTCTCCCTTCTTTATGGAACTCATACAGTTCTTTAGGAACTCCCTATCTGCTTCAAGAGCTTGTAGCCTCTCATAGACATGATCCACCTCCTCCTCAATGGCCACTTTATTGCTGTCCAACTCTGACTTTGAAACTGGAGAGTTATGAAGCATATCAACAGACGTTGATTCAACTTTTTCTTCATTCATTAATCCTTCTTCACTTTCCTTATAATCAGCTGCAACCAAAAGCGGAAGCAGCTTCTTCGCCATGGAACCGAGTATTTTCATCTCAGGGTCATCATGATTATCCTTTGCAAAACCATCTGATTTTCCATTCTCTTCTGGTGTGGTGGTAAGATTTTCTTCAAAGTCTTCAACGTTGGATTGGGAGGTACTCGCAATAAATTTAAGATCCTTTGAGAATTCCTCATCCTCATCACCCAATTTAAAAAGCTTATTCTCCAATGCTTTAAGCTGATCAAGAATAGACAGCCTCTCTTCTTCAAATTCGGTCAGTGATTCATCAAGAATGCTCATGTGCTTTACACAGTCTAGTGTTATTTCCTCCAAATTTAGAACCGTATCGACGGGAGCATTATTGTTGTTGTTGTTATTGCTTTCTTGATGGCCGTAGGAGCTGCAATCTTCGTCCCTCAACTCGTGGTTAAGATCAATCGATAGGTCATCACTATCCCATGCATGGCTGCAAGAAGCAGAAGAGTTCCTACTTCTTACACTTCCATCTCTAATCCTTCTAATCATCCTCATCTTCTCTTTCTCCTCGTAATCGAGTGCCTTCTTTCGATAAATTTCTAGTTCTTTCTCAAGTTCTTGCTTCTCTTTCTCTCTTTTGATCATGAGATCATTCAATAGATGCAAGGCTTCTTGGTCGTATTCGGATTGTTCCTCCATCATTCGCTGGTATTGCAATGCCTCCATCTGCATTGCAGCCTTCTCTTCTTGAAGCCTCGTTATCATTGCCATAGTTTGATTTGCAGCTATTGCGGAGGCACTTCTCTCTTCCTCTAGTTCTGCATATAAAACACTTAAAGCCTTTCTCTCAGATTTCAGTGCCGTTTTAAGTTGTTCAATGCTTGTTACTGCGTCACCTCCTTCCATTTCACTTACCACGCTTCCATCGTAGGATTCCTTTGCTCCTGACTCTCGTTTTTCAGATGTTAGCGATTTCTTGTCCGAGTGGTGGAGACTGTCAATAGAAGTTGGTGTGTCAGGAAATTTGTCCTCCTTTTGCATGTTGTGCTCCGAAAGCATGCAGGCCTGCTCTATTTTTTCTCGATCCTCGTCATACAAACTTGGTTTTGCTTGCTCTGTAGCTTTTTCTGTATGACCTTGACCTATCAAAACCAACTTCGCATTAGAAATTTTTCTTTCACAAATCATAACATGGGATAAGATGGGTATGAATTCAAGATTACCATGGTCATTCTTAGCTATGAATGCATTGGGAATTTTATAACGAATTTCGGGACCATTGTTGTTTGAAGAAGATAAATCTTTGTCGTCTGCATAATCGGACACTTGCGTGCTCACCAAAGTTCTTGACATAATTTGATCATTTGACAATCCTCTCGTAGATGCTGCTGCTTCCCACCAATAGATCAAAAGCAATGTCTTATGATAGGTTCATATCTTATCTAAGTTTATAACTAATAAGTTTACAATTTAACCAAAATAAATAAATAATGTTTACAATTCCAATGTAGTTGTACCTCTTAGGTCATACAGTTTTGTCATAATTGCTTCTTTGACATTGATTTGCAAGGATTGGATTTCTTGAGCAGTAAGAACTTGTTCACTTGGATTGCCAACCAAATCCCCTTTTTTCTCTTCAGTATCTCCATTTTCACACTGATCAACCAAATCCATGACCATTTTCAAGTTTTCATGTTCTACGTTATCCGTCTTCTCTGCACTCTTATTTACTTTTGCCTCGCCCGAGAATTTGAGCTGTGACGAAATCCTAGACCTGCAGCATAGATCTCCTTCTTCAAACCTGCAGCCTCCTTTGTCTGCTCTAGTTGAAAAATCAATCAACTCAATGGGAATCAAACGGTGATCAAGGTTGCCAGTCCTATGATTAATCTTTGAAGAGCACTGGATATCTTCAGTTAAATCATTATCATCTTCTTTAGTACGACACTCGCCTACATAAGCATCAGACAATTGACGAACAAAGTCGTTGCTTCCATCAGAACCTTGCCGCATAATATCAAGGAAACTCGCTTTGCCATCTTCCATTGCTTCTTTTTCGTAACATATGAACATTGATGATGAACTTAGACAATCTTCTTCTAAAGTATCTCTGGAGTTAAAACTATCAACAACATGATCATCCGCGACCTCAGCCTCGTCATGCTGATCTTGCTGGCCTTGTCCCACGTCAAACTCACCTCCATTGTTGTTCTCATCACCATCCAAAGCTTCCATAACCAAATCACCTTTCTGGGCATACTCTAAAGACCCCCAGGAAGGATTAATCACAAAGTAAGGATCATCAGGGTTAGATACCCTATCGAACTTCTCGCCACAACAACAACACCTGGAAACATTCTCATCAATCTCAAGCTTGTCATTGTCAATGGAAGAAGGCATTTTAGTTTCTGTTCCTGAATATGAAGCGAAGCAAGATCCACACATATTTCTTGTTTCCACCAGTTTTTGGTGATTTGAGCAGTACCCAAGTTGTGAAATCTCTGCAGCATGGCTCTCGCAGAGGAGATCTGTGTAACACTTGGTCTTTTTTCCGGGTTCCAAGATGTGATCAACTCTAGAACACCATAGACAGGGCTTTTGGAGGCCAAAGTAGGTGGCAAACTTGGTGATGAAGTAACTGAACAAAGAGTTTAGGAGGAGAAGTAGTATCAACACCCATTCAAGGACTGCATAAACCAGAAGTAGGACTAGTTTTTGGGTGTTTCTGTGCAGTGCTGTTGCAAATCTGTTGGCAGCCATGGATTCTGCTTTGTGCTTCATATGATAATCAATCTAGAGAGAGAGAGAGAGAGAGAAGAGAGTGTTTTCTTTTCTTTGGTGTATGAAGAGTAGACCTTTTTGCTTCTTCTCTCAATATGTTGTATATTAGTATTATTCTCGTTTGGTTTAGCAAATATATATATGTATATATATATATATATATATATTTATTTATATATATGTATGCTATTCGGCAAATAAGATATTTTGTTTGAGGTGTGAGTTACACCTAGAAAATGTGATTGCTTTAATGTATTAAAGAAACCTTAAAGTAAAAAGGGATGGAGAGAGATGCATTAAATTTAAAGACAAATGCCACTAATTGAGGCTTAAAATCATAGAGTAGATGAAATAAATAATAAACAAAATACAGGTATTGAATTCATTGTATTTTAAAAAGATGAAAGAAGCTTACCAAAAGAGTCTTACACAAGGGTAAGAGGAGCCTATCTTATTCTATTTTTGCCACTTTTTTCCAAAATGATTCCACTTTATGGATGTGTATGGTGTGCCATGCTTACAACCAGGTTTTACATTACTTTTCAGTAACAATCAGGTTTTGCATTACTAATAGTTTTATAAAAAATTAAATTAGGAAAACATTTTATGCAGATCTTCCCTTTCTTAACATTGTCTATGATTATTTTTTCTTTTTCTTTTTTTTTTTTCTTTGAAGACAGAAAGGCTAGCATTTTATTCCATGGATCAAATAATCAAAACAACCTCAGATCTTCCCTTTCTTAACATTGTCTATGATTAATAGAATTTGGTTGATTATGAATAACCTATAAACAATGCGGTTGATTACAATGCATTTAGAAAAACCTCTGAGCTAACACTCGATGTCATCCAGATACCACATTCATCCCCCCATCTCGAAACGTCAAAATAGCGTTTTCATGACATTGAGTGTTGTAATTAACAGTTAAGCATAAGCAATTAAATACAAATTAATTAGAGATTATTTTTCTAACTATTATGGATAGTAAAGCGTAGGGAGAAACGTGGGTGTCAACAGTGGCAGGCATGAGGAAAAAGGTTAAGCTGCAAGAAGAAGAAAAAAAAAAGTGACTTCAAAAAGTTAAGGAAATGGATTTAGATGGCAGAGTGTGATAGTGATTTGGGAGCCCTTTTTCTATGAATAAAGATGGCTAATGATGTTCCTTTGCTTTATGCTCTCTGCCTTTTGCTCTTTTGGGCCTCCCTGCTCTCCTTTACTTTTGAAAAAGATAGTTGAATGGATGTATGGAATATTGTACACAGTGTCCAACTAAAACCTTACCAAACTAAAGTTGAAAATTGAGGAAAAATAAAAGCTGGTTGTACCAGAAAAATAAAAAATAAAAATAAGAACTAAAAAGTCCCCACAGAAGCATAAAGCAAACCCCAGTCACTAGACACACAAGAGTCGAAAGAGGAGCCACCTCAAAAGCACAGGCTTATAACACGCTTGATTATGTGTTATTCACTTTATTTAAATATCTCATTTGGTTGGTTTCCATCATTTTGTGGACCCAGTTGAGAGAGAGAGAGAGAGAGCTTATATGGCAGTTTACATATGGTTCAAAATTCAAAAGACACTTTCAGAGTTCTGATAAGCACTAAAATTTGGTAAACCAAGGTGATCATGTGCAGTGAAATAGTTTACTAGTTATCTCAATTACCATGTCCAAATTCCAATTGATCTGTTTCAAATCTCCATGTGCTTATATCAGTAATCCCACCTCTATATCTCTATTATTGCATAAGATTATCCTTTATGAATAAACAACACCAAAGTTGTATATGAAGCCTATGTTTTTTGGGTGTACAAGACCCGAGAAATAAAACTAAATTTGGGCACTTGTAGAAAGCCTTGGGAATAGATTTGACCCTTAAAACGCAAAATGTTAGCACCCTTTTTTTTGTTTTTTTTGGGGATGAATAAACACGTGCTAGCAGTAGCACTGGATTTATACATTAGCATTACTTATTTTCTTGTGATTAGTGAGCTTATCCTATGACTAATTAGACCTTCTTTGGTATTTACAGCAGAATCTTCAAAACACTTCTCAAATTGTATCTGTATCATTGTCATCTTCTTCACTTCCTTCTTCCGTGATTTTTTGGATTTGGCTTACCATAAACCTCCAGCTGTCCCCTTCCTCAATCTCCCATTGTTTCTTCAGTTCATAGATAGCCTTGGATGCCGCAGCCGCAATTGCCGGGTTGCTATCTTCTGCAAGTCTCTGGAAGCAGAACAAACACGCATCAGTTTTCGTTATCACCGGAACAAGAATGATTGTTGATTGATGTTTATAACAGTCAATATCACCTGTAATGCTCCCATGCCTGCATTACCAAGAGTCCACATGGATGGAGCTATAGCCAATGCATTAGCCAATGCTTTCCTGCATCGTAGCAAAACAAAAAGGGAACATGGATGATTACTGTAGAACGGACTATACACCAAAACAACCACGCATGAGAAATTTGTTCTTTCATCGTATTTTGAGATTTTTTTTCCCTCTAAAATAACTAGAATGGGCTATGCTTGGAGAGATCTCAGCTATTGATCAAACAATATCTCCGACTGTTTCAATGACACCATCATTTAATAACTTTTTAATAAGCGATCTTTTAAAAACCCAACAATCTTCTAATGGATGAAAAAGAAGCTGATGGAATTAGTAGTATTTGGGATCTTCTACTCGTCCAACCTCATCTCAACTTAGTGCTAAGCCCAGGTTTTCTATATATTGAAGTAAATTGCACAACTGGTTGAATTACTAGCTCTTTGGTTTGTTAAAACGGGAGCAGGTTTAGGGCCAGAGCTTTGACCGTGATGAGTGTAAAACACCGCATTGTTAGGAATATAGTATGTAGATAGTGATGCCATAACAAATTACCTAGTATTGACATCAGGAGAACTTGAACACTCTGCCAATAGTGAAACACTACTTTTTCCATCCATTGCATCCAGATCTATAAGAGTTGCAATCAACAACTCAAGCTGCTCCATATAAAAAGATTTTGGTTAATGAAAGAAAGCCGTAATTAAAATGACATTACTGTGCAGCAATGGATTGGAAATATTAATAGAAACTTTAACCTCTTCGGGATCAGTATAGTCGATTCCATCGGCTTCAGAGAGGGCAGATGCCATACTCCAGTACGCTTCCTGTACAATTCCCATGGTAATAGCATGAATGCCCAAATCTCCGAGAAAATAAGTGAACACAGCTTGAGTAGACATAACGAACCTGAATAGCAGTAATGCGATCAGTAGACACTTCTCCTGGGAAGTACTCAACAGTTCTCCCATTCTTTTCAAGCATTATTCGGTCCATTATGCCAAGTCCTGACAGAGAACCACTTTCCCTACGCAGAGGACTGGATGCTAAAATGTCAGAGATTAGGGTTTAAAGGGTGTTTTACTCCAGCGAAAAATATCACAAAGGAAGATCACATTACACTTACGATTTGTACGTTCGACTGACCATCATGTCATGGATGTTTTTGACAAACTGCATATTACATAAAATGACGAAGGTAAGATATCTCGTTCCCGTGTATCCATGAGACTTGATACACGTATCACTTATGGCATGCAAAGAAAAAAGATGTTATTCAACAACTTTCTGCATGAATAATACATAAAAAGAATAATCAATTCACCTCCAAAGCCATTAAAGCATCTTCCATTGCACGTTGTTTGGCACGAAAGTCAGCACGACGCAAATCAGCCTAAAAGCAAGTTAAATGCAGCATTGAAACTTATAAGATCAACTACCAAAAGAATCTCCAAATTCTCAACCAAAACAAAAATACAAAAATACAAAAAAACAAAAAACA
Organism: Morus alba; assembly: GCA_012066045.3. Taxonomy (NCBI): domain Eukaryota; kingdom Viridiplantae; phylum Streptophyta; class Magnoliopsida; order Rosales; family Moraceae; genus Morus; species Morus alba. Next base: position 17,215,500 of record CP050233.2, read on the forward strand.
AAAAGAGAAGGACGCTTTTTTGTTTTTGAATTCCATCTCCCTTTTCCAATGACATGATGATTCAGAAACAGCTCCATACTCATTGTTAGACATGTATCATATTTAAGTACTGCCACACAATTATACAAAAGATTCATAGTGGCCTCTTAATTTTGATGACCCTTAAGATAATACAAGTATTTATAATATGAACCACTCAAATTCTTAATGATAACTCTCACTAACAAAAAGGCGATACAAGATTACAATGTCAATATACATTATTTATTTCAAATAACATGTTTTTTTTCCCTTTATATTTGTCCTTCAACACAACAAAATAGAATAAAGTATGTATAATTAAGCGCAGGAGAGTGCTGCAAACAGCCACTTTTTTCCTCCAACTTTAGATATATATACGGATTTCCCCGACACATAACACACTTAATGCACTCGACAAATCACATTTTAAAGATAAAAGAGGCACCTCTAACGCTCCATCACTCCAATGCTTATCGGCAGCAGTTTTCAATCTAGACCCAGCTTTGTCTTTCAAGATCTGGTAAGACGGAAAAACAACACCGCATTAACTATAGACAGACTTCTTTTTTTTTTAATAAGAAACAAACGAAAATTTTATTTAAAAAAATACAACTCAGAACAAAGAGGACAAAAGAATAAAGATGGAAGAGAGATCCATCCAAAAGGCAAAAAGAAAACCAGAAGAGAAAAAAAATAAGGGTTCGTTTGGTTCCTAGATTCGAATCCCTTATTCGAATCATGATTCATGATCGCTACAGTATTTTCTCTCACAAAAAATACACGTAAATAAAAAATGGTTCAAATCACATGATTTGAATCCATGAACCAAACGGACCCTAAAAGACCAGATAACATAACAACAACACCGCCCCTCTCAACCATAGATAGACATTAGGCACATAACAAGTCTTCTCCTTAAAATAAACCAGATTATACATACTGTAGCAATATGATGAAGCCGTTCGGCTTTCTTCTTCACACCACGGTCAAGTTTCTCAGTGTCCTCTCTTGCCCGAGCTGCCAACAAAAGATGAACACGAGGGGAATCATAAGTTGATGCACAAACAAAACCAAAAAAGATTATCCCTTTAAAAAAAAGTACAAGAGCATAGAAAATTCTACTGATCTAATTGATTCGCATTCTGCCTGACTCCAGATAAAAATTACTTTTAAGTGAATACCAACTGCAAATATTCATATAATGCTCAAAATACCAACTACTATCACATTTGCAAAACCAAATGCGATTGCATTCTACTGATCAAAATACTCATATAATGTTCCAAATGAAGGAAAAGATCATCCATTACCTTTCCTTTCATAAAAAATTAATAAACTAAAAGGATATATATCAGAAAAGAGTAACCGAAAAGGAGGATAGGGAGAAATTTACAGAACATTTGCCAACTTAAAAGAACCAAAGAGAAAGGATGTCTACAAACTCTTCAGATGTGGACACCCAGAGAGCCAAAGCAAAAACAAGGAATACTCATTCAAATTAGTTCAACTTGAATTTCCACAGTTTGGAATTAAAATCAAATATTTGTCTTCAAGTATGCATCTAACTCTTCCAACTAATCGTATAGAGAAGTTTGTGACCCTGAACAATGTTGAAAATATTTACCATCAAGCTTGAGAAACTCTGACCCAAGAAAAGCTACATCTTGGCGTGCACGGGCATTCAACCTCATTATGCCACTGATTAAAACAATTGAAATTCATCAATTAATGAAAGATAAGTTAAAATGGTATAATAAAATAACAGTTAACCAATACCAACAACCTTGCTTCATACATAATGGTTTTTCTAAGAAGTGCTACCTGAATCTAACATCATTGAGCGTAATGATAAAGGCCTAGTACCGCAATCTTTTCATGTAATTTGTTGATTGCTGCCAATGCCTCTATAAATAATTCTTAAAAAACTAAAGAGTTGTGGATAGATGATAAATACTTAAAGCTCTTGTTAGAAAGAAATTAAAATTAAAAGATTGAATATACCGTGAAAGCAAGACAATGTCATTGCGAGCCCTTTCGTTCACAAACTTTGCATCATTGTAAACAAATCTACAGGCATCAGCTAAGCCCTTGGTAGAGTGAATACTTCTCTTAGGCATGACTGGATATTCATCTTCCTTATCTCCAATTTGTGCACTGATACACCAAGAACGTTAGAAGATCTTTGGAACACGATTGTAATAATGTATAAGCTCGATCCATGCCATAATAAAAAGCATAAAGTGGAAGACTGCATCGTGTCTATCAAGAGTTGTGTTCGGATAATGAAAAAATAAATAAATAAAAATGAAGCACTCATTTATTTCTCCAAGTTACACTAATTAACCATCCATCTCTCAAAAGCGTAATTTGTTAAGAATTGGGATATGGGCTAACTTTAATTTTTAGACTCTCATACTTTTTCAAAAGTGAGCATAAGTTTAGGAAAACATAGATTGGATTTAGAGTTGGAAACATATGAAAGTTATAGATAAATTGAAGGCCTTAGGACTCAAGACTTCCTTCCGTAATACTTAAAAATCATCCATCCCAAAAGCTTAAATGGACTAAACTTGGTTATTCTACTTTAAAAATACTGAGGAAATATCCACTTGGCAGCTCAGTGTTATGAGAAACGGCCAACAATAAGTCCCAATCAAATCAAAGTTTATGACTACAGTCCAAGGAACGTAGAACACAAGGTTAGACTTAATGAAACCTCAAGTATATCAATATTTCTGATGTTGATCATAAAAATAATTCTTTCCTACCTGCTTGTATCTGCACAATCATCACAAGTTCTAAGACCTCCTTTTGTTTCTGAGTTTCGAGATCCGCTTGACCGGCATAATGTGGAAGGTCTTCGAGAAGTTGTCAAGTTTAAAGTTTTGCCACTTATGCGCCACAAAACCTCATTCGCAAAACACAAATTTGTCGTCCAGAGACATCGAAGACTTACTTTCCTTAGCTCACCTGATTGACCCGCGAAATGGAATTTGTTTTGTTGCATTGACTTGGAAAAAGAGTTCAGAACTCCACGTGATTTAGGAAGACTCCCCATGTTAGTTGATGCAGGGTTGCTTGAAACTTTGCTTGCAGTAAATGCCATTGGAACGATTGCAACAAGAATGGGGTGAGAACCGAACAAGCGAGAACCTCACGACAACACTAACCTGTATGAGAAAAAAATCGACCGCGGTGTTAAGTGTCACATGTAATTTGCAGTCTGCAGGTATTCAAAACCTTATGAAAGATGGTCACTATGTTGAACACATACTTTTATCATCCCTAGAAAATGTTTTAGAATCCATAAATAATTAAAAAAAAAAAAAAAAAAAAAGCAGACCCCAATACCAAAGAAGTTCCCGTACTATGACAGGCTCGGGAGAAAACTCAATCCCATATGTACGCGGCCTTACCCCCGAAGGAGAGGCCGTTTCTGGATTTGAACCTTGGACCCCAGGTGTAAATGCAAACGCTCCCACCACGGTGCCTTCTAGAATCCATAAATGATAATGAAATAAAATATACCAAACCAATAATTCACTTTCTGGTCCTTTAGGCACAATTGCTTACTCCTACTTTTATAAATAAATAATTTGAGAGAAAATTATTAATCGCTAAAGACTTGCAGTGTTGGGATTTCTCTATGTTCTCAGTTAATAACAAGTCCTTTCAAGAGAAATAAAAAGAATCAAATTAAATTAAGCATTTGATCTTTACTAATGAATTTCAGAAGCTAAAATAAGTTCAACATTTCGGAAGCTCTTAGATCTTTAGGATTCGGAAGATAACAACAATAAACAATGAAACAAGCACGAAACACAAAAGAGCAGAGCAAAGTCCAGTTAGGGGATTTACTTGACTTGACTTGGCATAGCTTCAAATAGAAAATAAAAAAGGAAACCCAGATAGAATAATAATAATCAAATGATTATAATTGTAGAGTGAAATGTTTAAGATTTTACTCAAAGTCAGATGAAGAAAACAAGAAAATGCAACAGAATATTCATTAAGTGGCCAACCAGTGCAAAAGAAGCAGTACCTTTCTAGAGAGAGAGAGAGAGAGAGAGAGAGAGAGAGAGAGGAAAGTGGAAGCTGGAGAATTTCCAAGGACAGAGAGGCCCACGGCCAAGAGAAGGGAGAGGGTGAAATTGCAGCCACAAACATTTCATGTGGCCCCGCGGAAGCCAACGCGTTAACCATCAAAATGGCCAATCCGAGTATAATTTTACGGACTCCCCTGAAATGAACGACTAGAGGAAGAAACAACGACAAGAGAGAGAAAGAGGAGAGAGAAAATGAAATTACATTAACAATGGGCAAAAAAAAATCAATTAACAAATACAATCAACAAAAAAAAGGACCTTTTTTGCAGGGAAAAAAAAGGGTTTTGGCCGAAACATATTCTAATGGGCTCTTATACTCGAATTATACTTTTTAATTTTAGTGTTTAAAATTTTAAATTTTTATAAGAAAAAAATATTATAATAGAATTAATAATATAAATTTGAGTATATAAAATAAATGAATCTTAATATTTTTTTTTTTTTAAAAAAAAGCTTTTTTGATAGAAATTTAAGGTTATTTTTATCACATATTTTTTTAAACAAAAAAAAGTAAATAATTTTAAGTAAATTATATTTTAGCCTCAAAATTTTTATAAAACTATATTTTGACTCATTAAATTTTTATAAAATTATATTTTGGCCCAAAACTTTTAGAAAAATACATCTGAGCCTAAAATTTTAAAATTACATTAAGACCTCTAAGCTTTTTAAGAACTATATTTCAGCCCCTAAACTCTTTAAAAGTTACAATTTTGGTATGAACTTTTGGAATCCTTATGAATATTGTTAAGTGATCAAGATTGGGGGGATAAACTCCTATTTCCGTGGGACGCAAGAAAAAATTTCCAGCCATACTTAATATATGCATTTGCAAGCCTTGAATCCGAAATTTTCTCTCAAATTAGATGTTCCCTTGCTTGATTGTAGTTTTTATTTGAAGAAACCCCTTTCTAGTAGTCCATGATTTTGCATAATTTCTTAAATCCCCAAATTTAATGATTAGGGTTTAGTTTTAATGTGCTTACCCTTTTTAATTCTGAGAATGAAGAGAACATTTCTCCTGCTATTTGGCTGGTGTGATGTAAATTAGGTTAAAATTCTCTCCTTAATTTCGTGTCTGTTTTGCAATTGTGCGTAGCCGTGTTTATAATTATAGGTTTTAAACTGACAATTTTAAGCAAAGAATTTAGAGGAGGGTTGACTAACGTTCTCTACTTTTTCGGTTAATAATTTTTGAGAGAAAGAGGAAAATAGACTAAGTCTTGAAATGAATTAAAATTAATAGACTAATAATTTATATAAATTAATAAATATGTTAAATTACTATTTTCATCCATAACTTATATGGTTATGAACCATAACTTAACAAGTTATTATCTATAATTATCCATAATTTGTCTGGTTATGAACCATAACTTGATAAATTATGACATATTAATTTCTATAACTAAAAATTGACCTTTATACTTTCTTTACCTTTTTATATTTACCTATTTTCTACTATTTCTTATAATTTTTTTATTGCGACTATAGTTGGAAAAAGTTCCACCCGAGCTTCGTAATTACTAATTAGGAGAAGTTGTCTTTTTGTTTCGTTGGTAGTATACTATATTACCTCTTTTTAATTACTTTCTGATATCATAATCTTTACCATTCTGTAAACGTAGGAATGGAAAAGTGGAGAAACAAGAAAATAATGGATCCAGAAGACCGAATTATAAATTGTGATCATGTTCTGGATGAGACCAGTGAGATCAGCGACTCAGCGGTCGACTTTTCGGCCATAATCAGGAACGAAGCCCTTCCGTTTCTCCATGCTAAAGTACTGTGCAGGTTCAAAGCGGCTTGTTGGGCCTTTGCCAACCAGCAATCGGAAAGCATTCCGCGACATTTCCGGCGCCTGGATCCCCATATGAGTTTCTTTCCCTAGATCCCAAAGCATACGGTGTCCCAAGCCCGTCTCCGAGTTACTTTTTTGCCGGAGAAAGTCAGAATTCTGGATTGATCCAATGGACTAGGATGTTGTCGAGGAATGACGGGAGACGTTTGGGATTATTATATCTGCAATCCTGTTACCAAACAGTGGAAGAAGCTGCCCCCAACAAACACTCGTCATGCAAATGATAACTGCTGCTGGGCTCATACTCAAACCATATACTGACATAAATATTCCTCCATAGTATACGCTCGTTTGTGGTTCCGTAACGGGTGTATTTGAAGGAGCTTGTAAATTTCACTAGTATAGCTCATCAGAGGGATGTTGGAAGGATTGTGGTGTAGTTCATGATCTTCAGGCTGACGAGTAGTTAAAGTATGATGTTCATGTGAATGGCAAAGTAACAAAAGTCATAAATTTGTAGCGACAGGGAGGGCAAGGATGGTTGGTGCTAATTTACCTGGTGGATTAGGGACCTTGTGCGTGATGAGCGGAAAGCTTTCGGGGGGTGATTGTGAATGGTCTTTGATGCAGATAAAGAGGTTTGGGAGGAGAAACATCGGACTAATTTCAGCTCTCATGTCAGTGGAGACGGGTCAAATAATTTATATGCGAAAACTTGGTCGTCTTCGTTACAAAGCAATATCTGTGTGTGTTTATAGGATATGAAGATCAAGCAAGTTCGCTGCTTGGGTGGTCTTGGGGATTACCATCCTTGTTGACTGATAAGGAGGAGAACATTTGCTTATGTGAACAGCTTTGCGGGTGTTGCCTAGTCTAGTCCGGTGATATGCAGTTTTATTTAATAAATTTATTTATTTATTTATTTTTGCTCTGACATATTTATATGCCCTTCTAAAAGCACGCACTTATATATTTTTCAGTTCCGTTTTTGCTTATTTCTTTTTCTTCTATTTTCAAATATTGTGAGTTATCTGAGCTGAATTAGTGTATGCTTTTCAGGTGTCTGATCAACGACTTTTTGACATTATTTTCAGTTTAACGAGAGAAATAAATCATAATTTAAATTATGATATAAATTCTCATATTAAATAAATACTCTTTAAGATTTCATATAAAAAGAGAGTTTCTATGGAAAATAAAAATTATGATGAGAAGTGTACGGCTCACAAAAGTGAAATTGAGAGTACGTGGGTATATTAGTTTACGTTTAATTTATAAATTAAAAATTATTTTTAATTTACATGTATTTTTTAAAAAAAATATTATAATGAATTATAAATTATAATTAAGATTATGACATGAATTTTCGTATTAAATATACATGATGTACTTATTCCCTTTAAAAGTACTACTTTTTGGTTACAGTTAATGCATAGTGTACACGACATTGTATAATATTTAATGAGTTTTAATATAATTTTACTACAAGGTAAAACTTAAATAAAGGTAAATATGATTTCGTCGGGTATTTATAAATTTAATGGGTATAAATATTAATGATTCTTTATTTATACTGTCGGTCAATATTTTTTGATAGGTTGTGAATTTAAAGAGCAATATTATGACATCATTCTCAGAAACGACAAAATCCTCTAATGGTAACAAATCTGATAAAGACGCTATTTGTAACAACAAAATTTAGAATACATAATAACACATTAATACATTAAATTATTAAGTGGATGCCACCATTTGATATTCTATAATCTATATATATCTATATATATGACTTCTTATTTAGATTTTACTTGACATTATTATTTTCTTAAACTATTGTGTATTATCTCCTCATAATTACTTATGTATTCTATATCATTTCTTATTACTTATACTTATGATGCTTAGTATTTGACTTACTAACAATTAAACGCTGTTAGGTTAATGATTATATTTCCGGAATTATAATATAATTTAGATGATGAGTGCTAAATAATGATAATTTTATGTCATTTAAACCTCGTTCATTTCGCTGATTCGAGTTTTGCTACAGTAAAAAGCTCTTATAAACAATCACATCTAACTTTTTTGCTACTGTAAAAAGCTCTCACATAAAATCACATCTCAACTCGAATTAAAAACTCGAATCAGCGAACTAAACGGGCCCTTAGATTTGAAATGACACTAATAGAAAGATTATTTTTGTTAAGAATTCACAATTTAAGGGAATAGATGTCACATTTTAAAAATTAAAAAGGTAAAGTATTATATGAGTGATAATTCAAGAAAATTTTTATAATTAATCTAAAAAATAACAATTTAAAACTATTTTTATTTTTTTTTTTTCTCATCATGCTTAAAAGTTCAGAAATAGTAGAAAATAAGCCAATATGAAAAGTTTAAGAAAATATATAGGCTGATTTTTAGTTATAGAAATTAACAGGTCATAACTTGTTAAGTTATGGTTCATAACCAGATAAATTATGAATAAATTTATCAAGTTATAGTTTATAGTCAGATAAATTATGAATAAAAATTATAAATTATAAATAATAATTTATCAAATTATGATTCATAACTAGATAAATTATAAATAAAAATAATAATTTAACTTATTTATTAACTTATATAAATTATTAATTTAAAATCTTAAACTTTAACCTTTTTTTTCTCTCTCTCTTAAAAGTTCTCCTTAAATTTGAATATCATTCTACTAGCCCACTATTAATGATAGGATCTGACAAGTCAAAAATGCTCGTCCATTGCACGGTTTATTATGCATCTGCAAATTTCAGGAGAAAATATCAAAAAATCATAATTGATGATAATTGTTCTTGATTTTCTAATTATGATCTATTAAAAAGCAATAACATTTATCGTTGTCACTTTTATTTATTTATTTATTTATTTTGAAAATGACAATTTTCTTTTTTGATAGCGTTTTTTTTTTAATTGGTTGAAATCTAGAATAGCTTTCGTACATGCACTTTCAAAGCACCCTTTGGCTAAATGACAAAAAAACCCAATCCAAAATGGATACATGACTGACAATTTACTCTACTCTCATCCAGAAGAAATCTAAACTGAGAATGAAAAATACTAGGATATAAATATAATAAATAATAAATATAAATAAAAAAGAATGTCCATCTAGCCCTTATTCAAGGAGTGCAATTGCTGGGTGAAAAATACTCGGATATAAGTTCACATGTGGAGCTCACTTTTTATTATTAATGGTATTTAGTACTTAAAAAAATGATACACTTAGCGAAAAAACAATACTCTTAGCAAAATGATTTCTCAATTATTCTTTTACTTATAATGATTTCTTAAAATTTTTTTAATCATACGATACTCTTAATTATATATGCATCACGTGATAATTTAAAATTTAAAAAAAAAAAAAAAAAAAAATTACGTTATATTTAAAAACTATAACAGTTTGTAACTTTGTTATATGCAAAATTTTTTCTTTATTATTATTAACATTATTGAAAATTATGTGATATTAGTGTTAGGAAACAAAACAGCCAAAATTGAAAGTTCGATGACTTATATGCCAAAATTAAAGGTGCGGGATTAAAATATTCATTTATTCAAAATTCAGAGACTAATAGTGCTAAAATGGCCTAAAATTTATGGGCTGCTCCTTAATGGTAGTCTTACTAAAACAACTCTCATTTATATATATATATATATATATATATTCAACTTGTATATTCAACTCTCATTTAATAACCAGTTTTTGGTTGCGTCGTTCGTGATTTTGACCAGCTAAATTCGACCAAGTAAATGGAAACATTAATAGATATTGATTAATAATATTTTGAAAAACAGGACAGTGAATATTCAACTTGTATTCTTTCAAATATATATATATATATATATATATATATATATATATATTCAACTTGTATATTTTGAAAAACGGTGTAGTGACTATTCAACTTGTTTTTTTGCTCCAAAACTTGGTGAAAATTTAATTAAGCAAGAAAAAGGTAGAGTACGTGTTGAATAATTCGGAAGTTTATTTGAATTTTAAAAAAAAAAATAGATTATTTTTTTTTTTTTTTCCTAACCTGATCTTATCAGGATAGATTTAGTTAGTATTTTGAGGTGTTAGTTTAAAATAAAGGATCTGCGTATACTATAATCTAGGAATTAGTTTGTTTCTATTCTGCAACAATAGCTAGACGTTCTCTATTTACATAGAATGTAATTTCCACAGTTTAATGAGAATAATTATTTTCTCAAAGAATTCTCGTCTCCGACTTTCCTGTCAAATCTTATGTCAAAAATAAGGAAAAAGTGCAAAATTTCCCTTTTATAATAATCATTTTTCTATTATTGGCTTCTTTAATCATAATCACTCATTTTTTTAAAAAAAAAGGTACACTAATGAATAAATGAGGTAATATTGGCGTCATATTAAATTTTAAGGACTAATTCTAAAAGAATTCAAAAATAATATCTAAACTAATCACATCAATGCGTCCTTTTAAAAAAATTTAAATGCTTTTCCCATTGTTTAATGTTTTAAGTACATTAAATACATTGCAAAATGTGATCAGTACTACTAAAAAGTTCTCAAATTGCCAATGTAGTATACTACGTAAAATACACAACCATACAATTAGAAATTAACGGGCCTGTTTGTTATTGTTTTCGTTTTCGTTTTTCACGTTTTTCGAAGTTAAAAAATAAAAACGCACTCTGAAAACGTGTTTGGCATAGAATTTTTAAAAACAAAACGAAAAAAATTTTTTGAAAAAATGAAAACATTTCAAAAATATCAGTCTTGAAAAACTTTTTTTTATTATTATATATGTTTAAAATATATTTATTTAATAATATTAAAAAATATATTTAATAATGTTATTTATTTAATATATTTAATAATGTTATTTATTTAATATATTTAATAATGAATTTAATATAAATAATAATATTATTTATTTAATAATATTATTATTTAATAATGTTAATTTAATAATATTATTATTTAATAATGTTATTTATTTAATATAATATTAAAAAAATATTTAATAATGTTATTTATTTAATATATTTAATAATGTTATTTATTTAATATATTTAATAATATTATTTATTTAATATATTTATTTAATATATTTAATAATATATTTATTTAATAATTATTATTTAATATATTATTACATGTTTTTTGAAACCATCAAATTTTTTTTTTTTTTAAATTAAATCAATCTCTAAATAAAACTACCAAACGATTTTCGAAATAATTCAAAAATGAAACTAAAAACATTTTCATTTTCATTTTGAAAAACAAAAAACGTTTTGGAATCTTGAATCAATATTGACTACAAATAAATACCATTATGCCAAAAGAAGGGGTGATTTTAGAATAAATACCATATGATTCTGAGGATTCAAAGTTTAAAATTAAAATGATTCATAATTTTGGGTTCAAATTATGATTCTAAAATCATGATTCAGAATCAGGGGTCTGAATCACCTTGAATCAAGAGGAAGGTGATTTTAGAATCATAAGTGATTCTAACTTAAAACATCACATCAGATTCAGAATTATCTAAACTACACACTGATTCTAAATCATGATTCAAAATTATGATTCAAAATCACTATAAACAAATATTGATCCTGAACCAAGATCTAGAATCATATGAAACGAACTCTACATAATTGGGGATGAAAGTAATAGAAAAGTTGCTAGCTAAAGAGGAAAAAAGTTGGTGCCAAAAATACCTCATAATAATTAGGAGGTCCATATTCAAATATGGCAAGGCTTATTAAATGAGATGCAGAAATTGCAAGCAACTAAACAAAAAAATGTAATAATAATTAATCTCAAGGGCATTTTGGTCTTCCTTCCTTAGTCTTCCAGTTGTTGTAGCAAGGGCAGACTTGCTTGTTGCCGTAAGTACCAGGAGGGACGCAGAGACATTTGGCGCAACACTTTTGGCAGAAGAACATGCATGGCTTCTTGTGTGATGTTGCGGAGCAACGATATGTACACTTTGGCTTGCAATCTGCATAAATATACAAAAATATTTGTCCAACAATTAGATTTTTGTTCCTTTTCTTGAATAAAAATGCTTTATTATAATTTTTTTTGAATAAAAATGCCTGATTATAATAGATATAAGTGTAAAGTTGAGAACATTTTGAATTCTTGATATAGCGAATTTTGATTATTCGTTAAATTAATTGCGGTGTTATGAATCTACACCAATGACGTAGGATCAATTTGATTAAGATAAATTAATCAATATATATATATATATATATATATATATATATACACACACACCTTGAGGACGAAGCTTTCCACGACCACGGGCCTGATGCAAGGAAATACATAATAAAAATGAAAATCAGAACACAATGATGGATAATATACACAGTTTTTGCTGAATTAGACATATATTGAAGTAGTTCTAGACTTCTAGTGACAATATATATATATATAAAGATATTACCTCAGCCACATTAGAAAATGTGACCAAAAGAAGCAGGGCAAGGACCAAGAGGAGGGAAGTGTACGGACGAGCAGCAGCCATTTTTTTTTTCCTCTTCTTTGGAGACTGTATTCTCCAAGTCCCACACAGTTTCTGTTTGTGAATTACGCGATAGATTTGATTATTTATAGAGGGAAGAAAGAGTGGAATTTTGCTTAAAATTTTAAATAGCCAAAATTAAAGGGGTGGAAAAAGGAAAGAAATAGGCGAAATTTGAGGCATGAAAAGGGGGTTAGATTGTGAAAGTGACAAAACAAAATGTGAAGTATGGGATATACAATGCACGTGAGAGATATGGTGAAACTAGGCGATGAACACGGCGGGTTTTATGTTGGGTTTGTTTTGGTTTTGCTTTTTTCGTCAACTTTTTAGGTTTTGCTTCCATCTTTTATTTTTGTCTTTCTTTCCTTCTCACTATAGGATCTTTTCCAACTGATAATACTATATTCAAATTCCTGATTTTTGGAAGGTAGCAAAACGGATCATTTTGGATTTTCCCCCTTTTTCAGCCTTTTGTTTTAATAAGAATTCTAAAATTAAAAAAAAAAAAAAAATTGTCATTTTGCACGTTGCCTTCAAGATTCTAAAATGTCATATTTGCACATTTCCCTAATTAATTTTTATGGTAGTAATATTGTAAGCAATTGCAAAAGATCGTCATTTTTTCTTTTTCCTTTTCTTTTTTAGTAACTTATGTATCAGCTGGTAAAATACAACGTAAACATATAAGACCAATTCTAGTTATTTACGATTGCATATGTAGCTAATGTAGTTTCATACCTGACTTTTCCACAAAATGTACAATTTAAACCATCCCCAATTCAAAAGAATATATATATATATATATATATATATATATATATATATACACACACATCATTATCAAATTATAAAAATTTGTGAACTACTCATGGGATAGTATTTACTCAAGAAGGAAAAAAGAAGTGCTACGCTCGTCATCGTTTTTTGTTTTGGTAGAAACCATTATCATTTTTTATTCCAAATAACGAAGTACTCATAGGATAGTATAATGTTAGTTTTTTTTCGGTCCATCATCACTTCTTCACATTTAGACGTAGGCATATATGAGATGTCCTCTTTATTTTCATAATTCATAATAAAAATAACAAAACAAATGGAAAAATGCTTAGAGGCGTTCAAGTTTAATAACACAATTAATAGAAGACACATATTTGAAAAACTCAATTAGCAAAAGATAAGTTTATTATAAGTCTCATACATTAACATGGACCTTTTATTGGTATGTAATATTAGATACCAATTCTCTTTAGTAATTGTTCTAACAAATATCATACCCAAAAAGAGTTTATTGTGTGAATAAATACCATCACTTGGCAGAAAAAACAACATTAAGGGAAAGAATCTGGTTACTGGTTACAAGTTGGTATAATTAATCAAATGTTTATGTCACTTGTCCGACTACACACGTTAACCCAATGTGATTATGTTATAACAAACCGTTTGCACATGTAAACACTTAATTTAGTTAGTCGGTTTGCACATGTAAACACTTAATTTAGTTAGAAGCACATGTTGAGAAAACTTTTCTGCTAGATATAATAATATGATATATTTGTCCCAATGCAGTACGGAATGTGTAGGATGTGAGCTAACATGCCGTTCATTGTTTAACATTTCTTTCTTTGTGCTACAACCATTTTCTTTTTCTTTTTTTTTAGTAAATTGTGCTTCATATATATATATATATATATATATATATACAATGGATGATGGGACCACGCACCATGTGATCTTTTAACTCATGGCACGCTAAGTCAAAATAAAGTATAACTAATATTCAACGTGATAGTGTGTGTGGGTTATATATATATATATATATATATAATTATTTAATAATTATTTAATTTAAATTTTTATTTGAATTAAAATATAATTTTTAAAGTTTTTTTTAATAAAAAAAAATTAAACATAATTTTTTATGAGAGTTTTAACTGTAACAAAATTAAAATTAAAAACTCAAATTAATAAAATAAACGAAATCTAATAATATGATTGAACCGAAAGGTCCTTAGTATTACAACTTAGAAATAACAATAACTCGTTTATTAAGTGGCGTAGAAATGACACTTAACTAACACGTGATAACTTCGCAATGTCTTATCACAATTCACAAGTGGAATATATGGCCGGCATGCTTTCTCAATACAAGTTACCTATGCAAATTGTAATAAGAGAAACAAACCAAGTTGTGGTTTCTTGAGCAACCGGGGGGGAAAAGAGGAAGAATGGGGCAAGGCAAAATTTTTACAACTTTTCTAAGAATGACTATACTTGTGATTTAGATGGGTATGCTTTAGAAAACCATTTTTAACGCATCGTGACAAAAATATATATATATATATATATATTTTAACGAAGATAAAAGTCTGAAAGTTGTTCTCGAATAAGTTTTACCGATGATAATATTTTATATCCAAAGACGTTTAATAAAAATGAAATGTCATCCCCAAAAAAAACCTTTAGGAACCGTTTGGTTTTAATGAATAACAATGTGCATCATAAAAAAAGGTCAAAAATGATTCAAATATCGGCGCTAAATGATTGCTTTTATAACAATTTACATCGTTCAAAGTTATCAGTCTAAATGATTGCTTTTGGGGTTTTCAACACTTGGGTTTTACTTTCTATTTTTCAATTTTCACCCATTAACGTGAAGATTGTTTTTCGGGTAAAATAGTTGTAAAATTATTCAGCTACCACCCAACGGAGTCTGACACATTTTCATCCAAAAATCTGTCACTGATTTCAAAGTTTCAAGTCTACCAACTATGCAAATCAGAGGAGAATTCTATAATAGGTTATGAAGTGTAAAATTCAACACGACAGATTCTTTATTAGAATTCATTAGTTTTATATATTTTTTCCTTTGATGTGACTGTTTTAGACCTAACGTTTATAAGATCTACCGTCTAAAAACATATATTATCGATAAGTAACCTTACTCTAAAAAGATATTAATACAATGTTTTGTTTATAGACTTAGAATTATAATTTAAAATTATTTTTATTTTACGTGTAATTTTTTATGAAAAAAAAACCGTAGCGAGTCACGAATCTTAATTCAAATTATGACAAAATTTCCTTTCTAAACGTCCCTCTTATTAATAAGATAATGAGTATCTAATAAAAAAATATTGTAATAAAAAATTAATTTCAAATTTTTGTGAAAAAAAACTCTTAAATTGTGAAAAGAACAACTTAATTTGTGCAGACTAGCACTTCCAAAACACAAATTCTTGGCATGTTCATAAGAGAAATGAGGACCTCATTTAATTCGCTAATTTTTGTTTTCAATTCGAATTGAAATGTGATTTTATGTGAGAATTTTTAATTGTAATAGAAAATATTAAATGTGACTTTTTACGAAAATTTTTAACCGTAATAAAACTCAAATTGATAAAATAAATGAGATTTAAAATAATGTATAATGCAATAAACATGGAAAATTGGAAATCCTTAAAAACACACATTCCATCACTTCCATCTTTCCGCTGCAACAGTGTCACTTTTGAAATGTACTAAGTTCTTTAGTGTAGATAAATGTTACAAAGTTGGCGAACTATTTTTATTTTTATTTTGAAAAAAAAAAAATAACAAAATTACGAAAGATACCAAACCCCAAAAGAGAGAGAGAGAGAGAGAGAGAGAGAGAGGAAAACAAGTCACTCTTAAAGTGGCTTGGTGTTGGAAAGCCAGATTCGTAAGCCCACACCCCTACTCTGTATCCTAAATTCCTAATCCTAAATTTCACTAAAACCCCAATAAGATTTGCAGATTACACAACTCATCCTCAAGCCACACTGCTATAGACATTTTTGCCGATCACGATAAAAACCTCTGGAAATGGTGAGTCATCACCCGCTAGGGAACCTCTGGACGAGGAAGCATAGGAACTTCAACGTCGACCTAACAAGTCGGAAAGTGACTTTAGATCCCAAGATTGCAAGTTTTGGGACATAATAGCAGCAACAGCTCCAAGGGCGATGGACAGGAGCACTAAGCTTTTAGGGCATCCATGCCCTTGGGATAATCGTCCCAAAATCACCCTGCTGTTCTTCTCTGCCTCCTTCAACAACGCATGGCGTGCACCATCTCCATCCTTTGCCAGTTCCTCCGAATTCTGAGCAAAATTAACATTGTTAAACAAGTTACAACCTTTCAACAATAAAAAGCAGTATATGACATAGTAGATCATGATACTTCCGAAAATTCAAGATACAGTGATCCTGCACAAGAAATCCTTGCATTGGTCGCAATATATAATTTGTCTCGCGGAGAAATTCTGAAAAGGCTTACCTTCTGCTTGAAACTCTTTACAGTTTCTCTCAAAGGATCACAAGAAAGATGTTTACCTTCTGCCTGAAACTCTTTACAGTTTCCCTCAAAGGATCAAGAGAAAGATGTTTTGCAG
This sequence comes from Morus alba, assembly GCA_012066045.3. NCBI lineage: Eukaryota > Viridiplantae > Streptophyta > Magnoliopsida > Rosales > Moraceae > Morus > Morus alba. The sequence continues at coordinate 17,232,396 of CP050233.2, forward strand.
AGTGCACGTTCCAATCACTAGACAGACGTTTTAAGATTACAACACTAGCTTCGAGATTTTCTAGATACAGCAAGTCCTGATTCAAATGTTTAACAGAGTGGCATAATTAAATGGCGTTACATGTTAGGAAAGAATGCGAGATGCATATCAAGTGAAGGATCTAAAAAGGTTACCCATTGCTTGCAACATTCAGGGTTTCGTGTTAAACACCAAATGAAAGTATCACTTGCTTCTCTTGACAGATCCGATATATCTGCAAAACCTCACTGCATTTAGACTCCAAAAGAGGAGAAATTTTTATCGCTCATAATTCCAAACATGGCCCAAACTAGGAAAGGACATGCCTTCTTTAACAGCTTTGATTGCAAAGGTTAATATCTGCTGTGCGGTTTGCTTCATTGCTTTGCTTTCGGGGGAACCAGCAAGGGCGATCTCTTTTAGAGTAGGATAAATGGCTTCAAACCTCTCAGTTGCCTAAGTCAAACAAATATGCTTCAGAAAACAGTTTTTTTTTTTTTTTTTTTTTTTTTTTTTTTGAGAAAACTGCTGTTTGATTATAATAAGAATAGAAAAGATTGACACCCACCCTAACTCGGGATGAAGGAGAAGGAAAGGTGACTCTCATCAAGATGTCAAGTGCTGACGGTGGTACAAGGCGCTCCCCCTTTCTGACAGCACCATTCAGTAGTATACTGCGAGCTTTTGGAGCTGAGAGAATTCTGTATTCACCAATAAAAAGTAAGAGAGAAGAAAATTACAGGCGTACTTATTAATTATTGAGACCAGGCAATTTCACATGTAATGTGAAAAAATAAGCTCAAATTAATCTAAAAGTGTCTAACCGTTCCACCAGCTGCAAAATCAAATCTCTTGACTGTGGATTACAGGTTGACTTGCTACTCAGCATGGGCAAGAGAAAATGAGCCCACATGTATAACCCCACAGCAAGATCTCCAACAGAAGCCTGGAACAAAGCCACAAGTTCTTGCTCATAATTGATATCTCCAAAAAAAAAAAAAAAAAAAAAAGAAAGAAAAACCAAAGCCCATATGCATCCAAACATTTGAAAGTGATAATAGTGTTGATAGTTACCTGAGAAATCAACCACACAGTCAGTGGAAGCTTATCTTGTCCTTGATATTTTGGACTTTCCTTCATCTTGGGAAAGAAGCTGATTAATACATCAGGCTTCCGGCGCAACAACATTGCTAAGACCACAAACATGGCAACCTGCAGCAACATGGTTAGATCAAAATTGTTATATTACCCAAATTAAAGAGACATCAATCTCAAAGGAAGAGTCAGACATTCAAAAGTAACCAACATGCAACGACTTGAAGGAACATTATCCCCTCATTCCAGGTACTAATATAGAGGACTTCTATTCCTACTAGTGCCATTAAGTTTGAGAATTTGAAGTGTGAATGGGACATAAAGTAAAAATACAAGATCTGAACCTTTAAAAAGTTTAATATAAATCTACATCTTCAATATCAATTAGCTCCAAATTCCATCCCATGGATAAAAACATGAACACTTACTATTCCTAATGGCGCAGCATGCTTGTTAGTTGCTCCAAAAGGATCGTATACATGGATGAGTTCGTTTTTTGCAAAATTAGCAGGAAAAGAAAATACAACCAGTTTTGCCATTACAGACATCGCCCCTACTTCCAAATATAAAACTTTTGTCCAAATCCATTAAGTTTCAGGAACCGACGAATAGAGTTTTTGATCGATAGTTTCAAATATACATTTGAAAATTGCATCTCAATTTCGTAAAAAAAAAACACAGGATTCTTTATGGTGGAATCCCAATGAGTGCTCCACCGGTGGAGCACTGCTTTTTTAACCGTTAGATTAGTTTTTTAAGGTTTATATTAAAAATTTACATCACGCCACACAAAACCGCTCTTATTGTAGATATGATGGTTGAAAAAGTAATCCAACGGTAAAAAAAAAAAAGTGCTCCACCGGTGGAGCACTTATTGGGGTTCCACCATAAAGAATCCCCAAAAACATTAGACGTTCTCACAAATTTAGTAGCATACAGTAAACATGAAGCATGCGACTGAAACTTACCTGAGACTTTGATGGCGCTTGTTGGGCTACCTTTTTGGATCCCTTGGCAACTCCTTGATGAATTGCAAGGTCATCAAGAACGCTGTCCAATGACCATCTTATAAAGTACAGAAGGGCATCAGAAGATCGCTGGCCGATCCAATCAATCGATGTCTTGTACACTTTCTCAGATATATGAGAGAGAGGAATCTGCTTTTGCAACCAACAGAATAACAGTAATGTTAGGAAAGCTTCAAAAAAAATCATTTTTTCTGTTTTTATATGAATGTAATGATTTTAAGAAGGCTGTTAAGTTAAAATCACTCAAGCAGAACAGAACAATATATTCATCACTAGATGCATTCAATATCAAAGTCATTTTATGAGAATAGTCAGCAAAGCAAAATCTAATTAGAATTCCAAAAAAAAAAAAAAAAAGAGCTGCTGAAATTCCAACGACAAAAATACACGCATGTCACATGTAGTACCCAGCAACTATGAATCATGCATTTGACAAAAGGTTGTTCTCCAATGGAAACACCAAATTTCAGTGCTAAAAGCGAATCCCTTTAGGCACAAAAAAAAATAAAATAATAAAATAAAAACGAAAACTCACATCAACCAGTTTGGTAACATTGGACTCCTTGAACGTCTTCAACCAAGGAAATTGAGCTGCACTAACACCGGCGAAGGCTCGACCGAAATAATCCGCGAAACGCATGAGTTGAATATCTTGTCTCGATTCATAAGAATCCTAAAAATTCAATGAAACGAAATTTTTGTAAGAAAAATAAACAATTTACTAAAGTCAGCCAACGATCCATTAAAACAAAAATCAAACCAACGAATCGGCAAAAAAAAAAAAAAAAAAAAAAAGAAAACGAATTATCGAAATTACTCACGGTAATATCAGCGAGAAAAGCTCCAAGATCATCCACGTCGATGTTGGACGCCGCCTCGGCCACGGACACCTTTGGCTTCTTCGGCTTCTTCGGCTTCGTCTTCTTGGCCTCCTCGGCCCCACTCTGAGCAGCGGAGACCTCCTCGTCGCTGTCGTCGGAATGCCGCTTCGATCCTGCGCCGGCGGAGTCCGCGGAGGCAGCAATCTGAGAGTCCTTAACCCTCCGGCGACGGTCATCCGACTGCTGCCCGATCGACCGGAAGACATCATCGCCGTTGGGATGGCTGCCATTAACGGCATTAGCAGCGGCGGCGTCGCGGGAGGACTTCCTGTTTTTCTTGTGATACGACACCGTTTGCCATCCGTAAACGTCGTCGTTTTTTGTTTTCTTCGCTGCTGCCCTTTCCTCGTCTTCTCTGAGAAGAGCTTCAATTAGAGCTGAATTGTCGTCCATTCCGTGATTTTGCGACAAAAGAAGAGAAGTACGACTTTGGTCGGAAATAGAAAGAGAGATCGCCGTGAAGTGAAGAAAGAAAAAGAGTTGGGATTTGGGACTTCTTCTTCTTTTTTTTTTTTTTTTTTTTTTTTTTTTTTTTTTTGACATTCACATGATACTTCCTTATAAGTACAACGTGGAAATTTCGGTTTTGGTTTTCGAGTCTCAGTCCAATTTGTCCTCGAGTGGTGTATTCACACTTTTTTTGCTCTTCACAATTCACACCCCTCAATTAAAAAATTATTCATAAATAATTATAGTATTCAAAAATCCATAACTAAATCCTAATTTTCACTTTTTAATAACTATTCTAAAAATTACATGGAGCCGTGTTTAATTTTCTTTACTATTTATTGTATGAAGATTTTTTTCTACCTTTTGTTTTCCATTTTGTGTCATATTTATTTGCTAATTAATTTTTTAAACAAATTGTTTTATCTTTTTTTTTTTCATTTTTTCTATTGTCAGATTACAAGGTTTTTTCTTTTTTTTTTTTTTTTTTTTAATGTCATTTGTGCTCGTGGTGTAATATCTTATTGCACTTTTGTTTGTTGTCGAGTCCGATCAATATTCAATTAATTTAATGCAACGCAATTTAAGTTTTTAATTATTTTTTATTTACCTATCTTATTTATTATTTTTTTAGTTTTTTTTCCCTATTGAACTTAAAAATAAAAAATCTGCTACGCCTAAAGTTTGAACCAAAAAAATAAAAAGATATAAATAAAAGGATAATATTAAGTGGATAATTAATATTTTTTGAAATAATATAAAAGACAAAATTAGGGTAATTTTGAAATAATATGAGTGTGTAAAAAGAATAATTATTTAAAAATTATATAGAGTTTGTAAATTAGATAGGGTGTAGAGAGTAAAAAATATACTGTGAATAGAACCACCCTAAAAAAAAATTAAAAAAAAAGTCTAATTTATCCTATTTAAATTGCATGAATTACAAGTGCCCACTAATTGATGCTTTTTTAGTACTAGTGAGAAGGGGTGCATTTCTTTTAGAATGAATTATTAAAACTTTTACTCATTATTCTTAATTAATACTTTTGTTAAATAATTATATTAGTTAAAAATATATTAATTGAAAACAAAGAATAAAAATGAAAGTAAGCTAATTCAAAAAGGGACTTATTTGAGAATAATTACTCATGAAGTATTATAAGAAAATTGTAGTTGAGATGATTACACTAATTTTTTTAATAGAAACACATTTAGAAACAAAAAAAAAATCAACAAGAATAAACTAGAGAAACAATAATTATGAGTAATGAGATGATTACACTAATATTTTTTTTTAATAGAAACACATTTAGAAAAAAAAAAATCAACGTGAATAAACTAGAGAGACAATACTTATGAGTAAAATAGTAGTTGAGAATGTCAATGAAAAAATAAGTAGATTAGACGAAAAATAAATTTAATGATTCAAATAACAAAATAAAAGAAATAGGATTTCAATAAAAAAAAGCTCTAAATTAATAAGAAATGAAAAAAGCCAAAAAAAATTAAAAAGGAAAAAAAAAAAGAAAAAACAAAGGCAAAAGCATGTATAAAAAAAAATGCCACCACTTTTAAGTGGGGTTCAAAATGAGTCAAACTCTCAATTTATGGTTAGAGTAGAGGAGTTTATCAACTAGACTACTTTCACTTGTCAACTAATAAGATTTTTATACATTGTAATGTAAATAAAAGAGTTTCTCTAATAGATTCTAAAAGAAGAAAATAAATTACTCTAAAGTTACTGTTGTATTAAATATTATATAGAACTTTTTAATTTGATATAATTTTAATTAAATTCAAAAATATTTCAAAAAAAAAAAAAAAAAAAAGCCAATAAACCCCTTTTTAGAATTAAGATTAAGATATTTATATCTACAATCTACAGTATATATATATATATATATATATATATATATATATATATATATATATATTAAAAGACCAAATAACCGTGAGATGAATTGAACATAATAACTGTCAAAGAGCCTAATAAGTGCTTGCTTATCATTCCAAGTCTCTGGACTTAATAATATCAACCTCTATTCCTGAATGAGTTTTTCTCTAATTTGATACCAATGCTTATATTAACTTGTAAATTGGGTAATGGAGCCATTTTACAAAGGAGTATTGATATTTTCTTTTTTACTTTTCACATGCTAACATTATTAAATTTCCTATTAATAAAATTACTATTTAGGGCTATAGTAATTTAAAAAAAAAACCTCATTACAAAGCTTGTCATTAGAAATAAATATATCGCCTTCTAAAAATTTTTATATCAATAGGATTGGATTCCAATGTTAAAGCTCCACACAAAAATGTACCTGATTAAATTTGTCTCTTAAAGTTTATGTTTTATGGTTATATTATTAATTTTGAAAAATTAATCATGATTTGTACGAAAAAAATTAGAGAAAAAGTTTATTCCTCTCATTTCATTACTAGTTGTGTACTGAGAGATTATAATTCATATTTTTCACTGGTTGCATCCGCTCAAATATAATCAATTAATCTATAATTATGGTCGTCAATAATTTCTGATAAAGTAAAAGCAATTAAGGAATTGATTTTTTTTTTTTTAAGCAACAGATGTAACGTTGCTATACTATTATGATTGTCAGCAATTTCTGATAAGGGCATCATGACAAAAAAAAAAAAAAAAGTGGATAACCCTGTAAACGGCAAGATCTTAGAAGGACAAAAAAAAAATGGCCAATATTCAATTAAAAAAAAAATGTACTTCAAAAAATGAAAAAAAAAAAAAAAAAAAAAGAAAGGGCAAGTTTAATCGGTGGGAATTAAAAACAAAAAAAAAAAAAACAATACAATTAGTTGTAGAGATTTTTTTTTTTTTTAATTTTAAAATGAGTGTAACAAATAAAATGGGTATGATTTAAGTATTGTGTGTAAAAAATAAAATTTTATAATTTAATTATAGGGACTTTTTTAAAATTTTAAAACGGATATAATAAGTAAAATTTGGTTAGTTTAAGAATATATGTATAAAAAAAAAGTGTAAATAAACTCACCGTTTTACAAATAATCTTTCATCAATTTAACTAAGCCTTATATTTATTATCATTAATTTGAAGGCATGTAGCGAACATTTTTACGAAATATTAAAAAAAAAAAATAATAGGGTAAACAAATGCAACGTTCTCTCCTTTGAATATATATATATATATATATATATATATTTTTTTTTTTTTCAGATTACCTTTCGTCTTTCAAAAAATAATCCAAATGTTTTCACATTTACCCAAAGACAAAGAATGTTTTTTCAGATAATCACGGAACATTAAGGCCACACAAAATACTCACTACAGACAAATATAATATATTAAAAACACGACCTAACACTACAAAGAAGATAAACAAATCATTATTTAGTTGGAGGATTGTACTCAAATTATGGTTCGTGATTCGTTACAGTATTTTTTCTCATAAAAAAATACATATAAATTAAAAATAATTTTAATCTCACGATTTTAATCCAGAAATCAAACGTTAAATTAGGATAAAGACCTACATTATTACAAACCACGAATACAAATGAAAACAAAAGAAAATTTTCAAGCATTGTCGAAAAATCCTTAAATATGAGAGGGCCGTGTAAAAAAAAAAAAAAAGTGAAATATTTATGACATTAGAAGAAAATATGCGGCGCGTTTAGAACTCGTTTTAAAATAATTTTATTTTTTGTATGAAAATGAAAATAACATTTTCAATCTCAGACATAAATTATTTTTTAAAATGCATTTGGTAGTTTCATCAAGAGATAATTTTTAGTGTAAAAAAACTCATTAGTGTCTCTCTTTCTCTTTCTACTCGATAGAGGAAAAAATGAAAATAAAAAATGAAAAATGATTAAAAGTTATTTTTTATTTATCTCTCATTTTACACTAAGGCCTCGTTCACTTCACTGATTTGAGTTTTTAGTTTTAAGTTTTTACAGTAAAAAACTCTCAAAAATGTCACATCAAGATTTTCTGATACAATAAAAAGCTCTCAGAAAATGTCACATCTCAACTCGAATCGAAAACTCGAATCTGCGAAGTGAACGAGGCCTAAATTAAAAAAATATTTTCATTTATGTTTTTTTTTTTTTTTTTAATTTTTATTTCTTAAAAAACATAAAAAATAAAAATAAAATTAATTCTAAACACGGAAATGAACATGGGTTTTGAGAAAAAAGATTTTTGTCTTCCACATTAGTAGTTACAGATTTAGGATATTATTATCTGCCGCTTTTATGCGCCACATGTTTTGTGCAGTTAAGTTACTTTTTGCAAGTTAAACGTAAACATGTTGCAAGATTTATTAAACAAAAGAAATAAAAAACACGTTGCAAGATCTCTCATAAACAAAAACAAAAAACGAAAGACACGTAGCAAAATTTGGGGTACTTGAAACGAAGAGAGAGAATTTCAGTGAGGGCTTTTTAACATCAAGCGGTTTAAGATTTTATTTATTTTATCGATTTAAATTTAAAATTTAATTTTATTATAGTAAAAAGTCCTCATAAATAATTATATTTAATCTTTTTTATTACAGTAAAAAGTTCTCATATAAAATCGTATCTCAATTTAAATTAAAAATTAAATCAACAAACTAAATGAATCCTAATAAAATATTTAAAACAACATTATTAAGTAACGACAGTGTCAACTCGTCCACAAATAAAGCTTAGATTTTATAAGTAATGGTGTTTAATAGTAATACCAGTAGTACTCTAAATATATTTTAAATATTTATAAATTACAATGATTTTCTTTGACTTTATCTCCGTTAGTTGTAAAAATACCGAGAATACGTATAAAATATGTGTCATTGGAGTTGAATAAGTGGATGCCTTGCGTAGCTTTTAATGAGAGATCCTCACATATAAAAGCTATGGAATAGGTTAAGCTCCTTCTTGTTATAACGCAGCAAGAAACGAGAGCGTGAAGAGAAATAAGAGGAAGAAATATTGAGAAGAGAAAAAATGGTGTAGGATAGAGAGAAAGATTGGGCAAAACTCAATAATAATAATAATAATAATAATAATAATAATAATAATAATAATAAAATCTATCTACATTGTTTGTTTTTTTTTTTCACTATTTATTACCTTGTTTCTATAATAGGTCTAAATTTGTTCCCAATTTATAACATGTACTCTATTTAGTGACGAATTTAGGATTTAAATTAAATGGATGCACAATACAAAAACAATATTTATAAATTAAAAAATAAAAATTATTCATTTTTATTTTTTAATAGTAAAATATTATTAAGTAATAGACTTGTTCGTTTGAGCTTAATATCTTTAAAAAGATAAAATTGTTGACTATATTACACCTTAGAGTTATTTTAAACTACGAAATTTTCGTATACTATATAGTTTGTTGACTAATGATTTGATATATATGTACTTCACACATTGCATAAGTACATTAATTTATTTTCGTATACTATATAGTTTGTTGACTAATGATTTGAAATATATGTTTAGCTCATTCACACAAGACTATGATATATAATAACTTTTTGTCTTGGCTATAAGAAATTGTTCCAAGGATTGAGAGAGGTTGGACTAAGCAAGATGGTCTCTAAAATCTTATGCGTGACAAGTTAGTTGTTCGTCCGATCAAAATTAATATATGCACCCATGAAAATTACAGATACCCCACTAATTAATATTTTCTTGATAAATGCTTAACAAAATCTATCCTTTTATAAAAATTTTGTGAACAATACCAAATTTAACCTTATCATAACTCACTCTTTTTCTCTATTTTGATTTATTCTATAAAAATACCATTTCTAAGGATCAAATTATTCTTATTTAAAGCAAAACTTTGAAAAACAAATAAAACTAAATAAAAACTAACTTTTCAATGAAAAAAAAAAAAAAGAAGAAGCAAAACAGTAGCTGCAAGCCAATAGATGATCTCAACCTCCTCACACTAGCTGCAAGCCAGTAAAAGTGAAGCACACAAAAATGACGTTGTGCTAACTCCATTACATGAAAAAAGTTATCGGCAAGGGTGACTCAAAATTATAGCTTGAATTTCGTTTAATTTGCTTGCAAGACTAGACGGAAAACATGAAAGTGATTGGAGAAGTGAAAAAAAAAACTTTATAAAGAAGAAGAAAACAAAAAAAAAAAAAAAAAAAATACACACAGAAAATACTTACCATAGCATTCATTGATTTTATGAGAGACATTTTTTCTTTATAGATCTCAATTGGTGTTTCAACTATTTTTTGGGATAGAATTTTATGAAAATAATTTTAGGGTTCATAAGAATTAATGGTTTGTTTAGTACGAGAATTTAAACCAGAGTAATTCTAATTACGATTCTGGAACTAGAATCATGATTCATGATTTTAGGTTCAAATTATGATTCTAAAACTACGATTTAGAATCAGGAGTTTGAATTACCTTGAATCAAGAAGGGGGTGGTTTTAGAATCATGATTTGAGTTAGTTTAAAACATTACATCAGATTTTGAATCACGATTCAGAATCATCCAAACCAAATACTGATTCTGAATCATGATTCAAAATCACTATAAACAAACACTGATTCTAAACCAAGATCCATAATCATAATTCTAAATCCATCTATCAAATGCACCCTAAAAATTTAACGCTTGGTGTATTTTTATTTGAACAATAATATTTCTTTACAATTTTACTAGTAAAGAAAAAAAAAAGATTTGTTTAAGGAAAGAGATGAAATTTCATTAAAAAAAATATTTAATGTGGGTGCATTCACCCACACAAAAAACTGTTGGTGTATCGCTAATAAGATTTTATTGTAATTTTAATGAAGGATAAAATTATTGTATTAAACATTATAATTTAAAGGGGTATTCATAAATTTAGCGGGTGCAAATAATTTCCCTTTTAGGTTTTGGAGGGACAAGTCCCGCCAGAAACAAATTTGAGCTGAGTATCTAGCGGTAATTGGGCCTAATTGGGCCTTTGTTGGTTACAGATGGTAAGAGCATGGTTTTTTGTTTGTGGAAGGCGTTTGAAAAACATCCGCACTAAAACAAAAACCCCTTCTTCTAGCCCAGGGGTTTTATCCGAAACGAAGCAAAACAAAAAGAGAGAAACACCAAAATTGAACTTTGTCTGCTCCAGTCGACGATGGTTATCCCGTCGACGGCCATGTCTGCTCCATCATCCCTATTGTCTTCTTACAGATTCAGACTCAACCCTCTCTTCTTCTCCAAGACGCGACGTCGTCTCACCTCTCGCCTCTTCTTCAATGGTATTTCATTTCCCTTTTCATTTTCTTTTACCACCCAAACATCAAAATTGATTTTTTTTTTTTTCTGATTTTCGAGGAACGAAATTCCCAATCGAAAACTTCTTCAAATTCACGCACTCACCTCCATTTCTTGCTTCATTTCAGTTGCCGCTTCTTCTGCCGCTGCCAATGGCGTTTTCACTTCTCCCGAGATTGCGAAATCCTTCGATTTTACTCAAGAGGAACGGATTTACAATTGGTACTTTTCTCTCTTCCTTTCTGCTACTATTAGCCCTACGAAATTCTAATAATATTCTTCATAATTTGTGTTGGGTGGCAAAGTTTTGTCCACCATTTAGGTAAATGGACGTCTGAGTTAAACGATTTTGTTGATTTCCAATTCCGCTTCTTTTTGTTTCATATTAAAACAGAGAACTGAGGAGAATTTATGCTAGGCTATTTAATGTGAGAGTTGATATGAGGATTGATTAACTCTTTTTCGTAGAAGTTTTGTATATAAATGATGGCTACTCCCTTTCTTGTTGGATTTTTTACGAGTTCGTCTGAAGGTGTTTTAGGGCTCGTTTGGAACTGCTAGAGATTAAAAAAAAAATAGCTTTTAGTTGTGAAGAGGAAAAAAAATAGCTGTTATAAAAGCAGTTGAGTATTTGATAAAATGTAATTATATAAGTGTGGCTAGTTCTAAAAACAATGTAATAGTGTTTGGTAAATTGTGTGATTTAATTACCGTGGGTAGTTTAAATGATCGTAATAAATAATATTAAATTAATATATAAAGTAATTTGTAATTGATAATTATTTAGTAAATAAAAATTAATATATTAATAATATAATAATACAACAACAATAACAACAAGTCTTAATCCTAATTTAATTAGGGTCGGCTATATGGATTTCATTTTTTCACGCAGCTTTATTCGAAATTAAACTTTTCTGAAGGTTTAGGTCTAGAATGCCTTCTCTAACTATTTCGGTCCACGTAATTCTTGGTCTACCCCTCCCTCTCCTAGTATTAGGTATAAGAATGTCCTTCCAAACACGAATTGGTGCTTCTAGCGGTTGAGAGATATTGAATGCGTAGTTCCTAGTAGCTAGCTAGCCTTCACCACAACTTTCTATGAAGTTTCTGCGCGAACTTGATGATGGTGATTAAGTACTTTTTTTTTTTTCATTTGACTTGATACCTTTTATAGCATGGTAAATTTCCACCTTTTCTCCCTATTTGTTCCCTGGTAGCTCGGTAAGTTTAAAAATTGTTTAAAATAAGTTGTAAAATAGTAAAGAAGCAATTAACTTTCTGCCTAACTTAATGCCATAATTAAATACAACATCTAGATCTGAAATGATGACTTTGGTGGTCACCAGCCTAGTAAAACTCAATTGAGAGAATTAATTATATTATATGATTTCTTTATGAGAGTGGGACACTTCAAATCCGTATTCTTTGAGTTTGAACTATATATTATACTCCGTCACGATCAATGTGTGTGTGTATATATAGGACTTATATATTTACAAACCAAACTTTTTTGAATTATAAATTGACGTGTGATATGGCTCAATTTAGGAGTATCGCTTAACCAAACATTTTTTTAAGTAAAACTAATGAATGAGATGTGTACGAGACTTATGTGATATTCTTCTTTATCATCAAAGTACTCAATTATAAGGTCAATCTTTCATGCATGCATGCATGGCACCCAATGCGATAACTAAAAAAAAAATCGTTGGTCAAACATCGGAGAGTAAAGTATGAGTTTAATGATCCAGAAATTTAGGGTATCTGCAATTTCAGTTCAGTAGTGGATAAGGAGGGTTATAATTCCAACACACACACACATGTATACTTTTTTCAGATAATGATCTATTAAGGAAAACTAAAATAATGTTGATAGAGCTAATTTAGAGGTAAAGGATATTAATAGAGTTAATTTTGTGGTAGATCATATTATTAATGCAGTTAATTTATTGGTAGATATATTTGGGGCTCTCATGTGGTTGAGTATGATGTTAACGCCTTCTATGTTACTAATAAGAAGGTTGATATTGTTTTTTTTTTCATTCAAGAGCTGGTTGACAGATGATGATGATCCTATTCCTAAGCCTGATGTACAATGAATACCAAGAAAACGGTTCAGAAAGTTACTAAAGTCAAACCTCGTTCTCGGTCAGAATGTTGAAATTTTGAATAAAAGTTAAAGTACATACAAGATAAACACTAGATAGAGGGTTCAGTACCAGAAACAGTATACTGGATGCGAACATCGACTTTATGCCTTGAGCCCTTGAAAAATTAAAGTATGAAAGTATGAATGGATCCATGATTCATCGCATTATCATTTTTTGTAGCATTTTTATTTTTATCTTCATACCGATTGCCACAAAGATACAACCTAATACTACATTAATACACCATCCCAAACTACATGCAAAATAAGCTCTAAATAGCGGATTCGATACCAGAAACAGTTTCTATATGGCTGGAGGATATAAAGTAATTTATCTATAGCATATGGTACTACCAAAAGATAGAGTAAAGCTAAAAATTTGAACATCTTAGGTTCCTAAAAAAAAAGAAAAAAATCTACGTGCATAATGTAAATCTAAGACTGCTGTAAAAATCGTTAAGATGAACCTGTCAATTGCTGATTATTAGATCTTTCACTTCTAAATCTGAGAATTTTTGTCTATATAGTATGTTTATTGCATGATATAAATATGGTGGCAATATTAGATTTCAATAGATGTAGTAGGGATATTGTTTCTCTATCCATTTTGTAATTACGACAAACAAAAACACGAATGCTGGTCATCAAATCACATCATGCATGTGTTCTCAGTGTACTTTTGTCACATCTGCACATTTTGTTATTTCATGGTGTCAAATTCTTTCACATTGTTCGTATCAGGTGGGAGTCTCAAGGTTATTTTCGACCAAACTTTGATCGTGGAAGCGAAACATTTGTTATTTCAATGCCACCCCCAAATGTTACCGGCTCACTGCACATGGGCCACGCAATGTTTGTGACACTTGAGGTTGGGAAAATAATCTTCATTATTTAGTCATTGTTCTAATACATAAGATCTTGTGTAACTAAGGGTTACTTGCTGGAAATGATGGTTAATTTATGTTACCTGCAAAGATGTTGTGGATGTAGTTGACTTCTTTTGTTTCAATGGGAGAAGAAAGTAATTCGGCACGAATAGATTATACAACTATTGCCGATCACTGGTCGGATAAAGAAACCTGCCTATTAGTGCTCATGTTGGGGCAATAGATTGTAAATATGTGCATTTTTGCGGAGGAGAAAACATTATATGTATTCTTTCTGTAGTGTAGGCAAAAAGTTTAAGCGAATAAAGGTATTGGTCTTTTGTTATTATCATAGTATTTTTGTTAGGCCACCTATTAGGTTGGTTTACTCGAGGAAAAAGGGCCTAAAAAGGAATATGCGGCAGGAGGGGGAAGGAAGTGGAAATATTGGAAGTACGTGAAGGGAGGGGCTGGCGTGGCAAGTTTGTTACGGGTTTGTTACAAGAGAGGTTGCTGGGAGCTATATGAGGCAGTGGAGAGCCTGGGGAAGAGTGTCGAAGAATTGGAAGGATTCTGGACCAGGGAGGACGGAGAACCTCGAATTCTCCATGATTTCTTCTATCATTTGCATTCCTGTCAATTTCCTTTTCTTTCTTGCTTTTCTTGCTTTGTCTTGTTTTGTGTAAGAAACTCCCTCTCGGAAGAGAGATAGAGATTGGAATTAATAAAAGAGGTTGTTTCACGATTGGCTTGTCTCTATTTTGTGTGTGTGATTTTGGTAATCTGGGCAGGAACCTAACAATTTGGTATCAGAGCTCTAACGATCCATGGCAGAGGCAGCCGGCGAACACGCTCAGGAGGAAGAGGCACTGCGGTTGGAACAGAGACTGGACACGTGCTTCGAGGCGCTGCAGCTTGTGGAGCGACTGACGGAACCTATTCCCTAGCTCCAGGACAACGTGACAGAGATCGGAGCGCAGCTGGGAGAGGTGCAGGGATCGTTACGACGTCTGGAGAATATTCTTCTCCGACAAGCGGATCTGCTTCCGCGAAACCCGGCGCCACCACCCCCACGCTTCGAGGCGGGACTGGCTCGGTTTCAAGAACCGCGGCGTTCGATTCCACACCACCGACCAGCTTCTCCTCCCCCACCATTTTGCGACGACGAGCCCAGGCGGTTCGGACGCGATCTGCGACCGGAGTTACCACCGTTGCACCGAGGACGGGTGGAGCATCGAGGAAGAAGGTTGGAGATGCCTCTGTTCACTGGCGCAGATCCACAGGGGTGGGTATTCCGGGCCGACCGATATTTTTTCGTCAATGACGTGGAGGAGGAAGAGAGAGTCGTAGTTGCCTTGGTCTGTATGGAGGGGCGGGCTCTAGGCTGGTTCCAATGGGCGGACGCCTAGGAACCATTCAGGTCATGGAGGGACCTGAGAGCCGCCGTGCTGCGACGGTTTGGACAGATGGGGGAGGGAGACCCGGTGGAGCAGCTCATGGCCCTCCGACAGAAGGGAACTGTGGCTGATTTCCGGGATGAGTTTGAGGCAACTGCCGCCCAAATGAGGGGAGTGCTCGATGCAATCTTCAGGGGAGCGTTTCTTCACGGCCTCAGAGAAGACGTCCGGGTTGAATTGAAAATGCACCGGCCCACCAGCCTCTATGACATGATGGACTTGGCCCAGCAGGTGGAGGCCCGTAATGAAGCGGCGGAGCGGGTCAGGAGGTTTCGTTTGGGCCGTGGGCCTAGGGCTGAGTCGTGGAGCAGGTCTGGGGGGCCTCACGAGAGCCAAAATTTTTCCCAACCCTCCTCAGAGAGTGGCCTTCGATCCAAAGCGGATGCTCCAGCGGGAGGTCGAGTGGGAACGGGGCCGGGGCCAAACCCAGTGGCGGGGGGGGGGGGGCGTTCCGTCGATTGACGGAGGAGGAGACACAGTATCGGCGAGCCCGGGGCCTCTGCTTCAAGTGTGACGAGAAGTTTGGCCCGGGTCACCGCTGCAAAAACCGCCAACTGCAGGTGTTGATCTTGGCGGAGGAGGAAGTGTCTTCGGACGGGGATGGCGGAATGGACCGGAATCAGGCCACCATCGAGGAAAAGAGCTTGGAGGAGGATCCCGAGAGAGTGGATTTGTCTCTCAACTCCATCTGGGGGGTGTCTTCCTCCAACACAATGAAGCTGCGGGGCTATCTTGGGAGTCGTGAGGTGGTGGTGCTCGTGGACAGCGGCGCCACGCACAGCTTCATTTCGGCCGCAGTGGTGGAGGAACTACAACTACCGGTCGACCAAACGGTAAGCCACAACATCTTAGTAGGGAATGGTTTAAGTTTCAAGCAAACCGGTATATGTAGGGGAGTGCAAATTTGGATTCAAGGACACCGGGTAGAGGAGGATCTTTTTTCGTTTGATCTAAGAGGGGCCGACTTAGTCCTTGGGGTTACATGGTTGAGTACCTTGGGCGAGGTAAGAGCGGATTGGTCTAAATTCTCAATGAAATTCAGGGCAGGTCCGACGTGGGTGAAATGGCGAGGGGATCCCAGTTTGTATTATGCCCCCGTGAAAATGAGTTTGCTGATTCGAACTCTTCCCCTGAACATGGCCGGAATGCTTGTGGAAGTTTGTGAATTGGAAGTGCAGGGCACGGACAAGACAAGAATAGTTCCAGAGGAAATTCGGGAAATCCTTGGGGGGTTCGAGGACGTATTCAATAGCCCCTCGGGGCTGCCTCCGCGTCGGGGCCGGGATCACCGAATTATATTGCGCGAAGGGGCTGATCCTCCAAACGTGCGGCCTTACCGCTATCTGCAGGTTCAAAAGGGGGAAATAGAACGTTTGGTGTCGGATATGATGGCTGCCGGAATCATTCATCCGAGCAGCAGCCCTTACTCGAGCCCGGTGCTCCTCGTTAAGAAGAAGGACGGGAGTTGGCGCTTTTGCGTAGACTACCGTGCCTTGAACCAGGTAACCATTCCCGATAAGTTTCCAATACCCTTGATTGATGAGCTGTTGGACGAGCTTCATGGGGCAGTAGTGTTTTCGAAGCTCGATTTACGGGCCGGCTATCACCAAATCAGGGTGCACGAGGCGGATGTAGAGAAAACAACTTTTCACATGCATGAGGGCCACTGCGAATTCTTGGTCATGCCCTTTGGCCTAAACAATGCCCCGGCCACCTTCCAGGCTCTCATGAACCGGATTTTCCGTCCTCACCTTAGGAAATTCGTTCTCGTATTCTTTGACGACATCCTTGTATACAGCCGGACGTGGGAGGAACACCGCCATCATCTAGCCACCGTTCTAGGTATTCTTAAGCAGGAGCGATTATTCGCTAACAAAGAGAAGTGCACTTTTGGTCAGCGCCAATTGGAGTATCTCGGCCACCTCATTTCAGACCAAGGCGTGGCGGCCGACCCTTCTAAGGTACAGGCCATCACATCTTGGCCCCCGCTGTCGAATGTCAGGGAGGTGCGCGGCTTCCTAGGGCTCACCGGGTACTACCGCCGTTTCGTGAAGGGCTATGACATCCTCGCGAGACCCTTGACCGAGCTACTTAAGAAGAAGGGTTTTGTTTGGACCGACGAGGCAGCTCGAGCCTTTGAAGAATTGAAGATAGCCATGACCAATCTTCCGGTGTTGGCCATGCCGGATTTCTCAAAAACATTTGTGATAGAATCGGATGCGTCGGGGGTGGGATTGGGCGCTGTTTTGATGCAGGAGGGCAGGCCCATTGCCTTCTTTAGCAAGGCCCTGTCGCCCACATCTAGGCTGAAATCGGTGTATGAGAGGGAGCTCATGGGTCTGGTACTTGCTGTTCAGAAATGGCGGCACTATGTATTGGGACGCCACTTCGTGCTTCGCACCGACCAGCAGAGCTTATGTTTCTTGATGGACCAACGCCAACTTCCCCCGGAACAACTAAGGTGGATATACAAACTGCTTGGTTATGA
This sequence comes from Morus alba, assembly GCA_012066045.3. Lineage (NCBI taxonomy): Eukaryota > Viridiplantae > Streptophyta > Magnoliopsida > Rosales > Moraceae > Morus > Morus alba. The sequence continues at coordinate 17,250,108 of CP050233.2, forward strand.
CTTTGAAGTGCAGTACAAGTTGGGGGCTGCCAACCGCGTGGCCGACGCGTTGTCACGCCGTGGGAACTGGAGTCCTATTTCCTGCTCCGCTCTGTCCATCCCACACACTTGGGATTTCACAGCCATTCGGCTGGAACAGCGAGCCGAGCCGGAGTGGGCTTCCATTATTGCCAAGCTCGAAGCATGTGAGGTTCTTGAGGCTTATACATTAAAAAATGACTTGTTGTTTTACAGGGACAGGTTAGTGTTGGTGGAGCAATCCCCATGGATACCTCGGTTATTCCATGAGTTCCATGATTCGGTAATCGGCGGACACTCGGGCTTCTTGCGCACCTACAAACGGCTGTCCGCCCTGGTTTTCTGGTGAGGCATGAAGCGCCGGATCAAGGACTATGTGGCTGCCTGCGGAACCTGCCAGCGGAACAAAACAGACGCCTTGTCTCCTGCGGGCCTCCTTCAGCCTCTGCCCATCCCGGATTAGGTTTGGGAAGATTTGTCGATGGACTTCATTGGGGGCCTCCCGAAATCTAACGGGTTCGATACGGTCCTTGTGGTGGTGGATCGCTTGTCAAAATATGCTCATTTCTGCCCTTTGGCCCATCCCTTCTCGGCTAAGCAGGTGGCTGCCCTATTTATCTCTTCCATTGTCAAGCTTCATGGTGTTCCAAGGTCCATCGTGAGCGACAGAGATGCAGTGTTCATGAGCAGGTTTTGGCGTGAGCTTTTCAAACCGCAGGGCACTAAGTTGTGCGCTAGTTCGGCTTACCACCCGCAGTCCGATGGCCAAACCGAGGTCGTCAACCGCTGCCTGGAGACGTACTTGCGGTGCTTTGCGGGTGACAAGCCTCGACAGTGGTCAGCATTCATTCCCTGGGTTGAATATTGGTTCAACACCACCTTTAATGCGTCCACCAAGTTCACTCCCTTTCGCATTGTCTATGGCCGAGATCCCTCAGCTTTACTTCGTTTTGTGGACTCCCCAGGCACCGTGGAGGCTGTGGAAGCTCAGCTAGCCTTGCGGAATGAAATGTTGGACCTCCTAAAAACTCACCTACTCTTAGCCCAACAACGCATGAAGAAATTCGCCAATGTCGTCGAAGAGAGTTGAATTTCGAGGTGGGCGAGTTGGTTTTGCTCAAACTCCGCCCCTATAGGCTCAGATCATTAGCTCGTCGCATCAACGAGAAGCTGGCCCCGCGTTTTTATGGACCGTTTGAGATCTTGGACAAGATTGGACTAGTGGCTTATCGTTTGAAGCTGCCAGCCGAGGCGCACCTCCATCCGGTTTTCCACGTATCCCAGTTAAAGCCCTTTCAAGGGTCAAAGTTCACAGGTGCAGCCACTTCCCGGACAGCTTTCAGACGACTTGGAATTATGTGTGCAACCGGCCGAGGTGTTGGCCTCCCGAGTGGTGGTGGTGGTGGGGGGCCGTGAGGAGCCAGAGGTGCTCATCAAATGGCACGACCTGCCCGAGTGGGAGTCCACTTGGGAGCCCGTGGTTGCAATTTGCCTGCAGTTTCCCTCGTTCAACCTTGGGGACAAGGTTGATTTCAAAGGGGGGGGGTAATGTTAGGCCACCTATATATTGGTCTACTCGAGGAAAAAGGGCCTAAAAAGGAATATGCGGCAGGAGGGGGAAGGAAGTGGAAATAGTGGAAGTACGTGAAGGGAGGGGTTGACGTGGCAAGTTTGTTACAAGAGAGGTTGCTGGGAGCTATATGAGGCAGTGGAGAGCCTGGGGAAGAGTGTCGAAGAATTGGAAGGATTCTGGACTAGGAAGGACGGAGAACCTTGAATTCTCCATGATTTCTTCTATCATTTGCATTCCTGTCAATTTCCTTTTCTTTCTTGCTTTTCTTGCTTTGTCTTGTTTTGTGTAAGAAACTCCCTCTCGGAAGAGAGATAGAGATTGGAATTAATAAAAGAGGTTGTTTCACGATTGGCTTGTCTCTATTTTGTGTGTGTGATTTTTGTAATCTGGGCAGGAACCTAACAATTTTCTTGGCAAAATTAGTAATGGTTGTAAATCATCTCTTTGTTTTTTTTTTTTAATCTAGGAAGGCTGTTTGTAATTTTCATGTTAATTTATTTCTCTTTTCGTGGTGGTGGATTTTCATCCTTGTTTCCTTTTTGTACTTTTTGACTTTTTATTAGTATATTTGTCAGATATCCTGACCCATAGTGAAATGTCGAGTTAGTTATGGTCTGTCGTTAGTTCATAAAAATCATCTGAAAACAAAGAATTGATTCATATATTATATGCGATATACACTCCTCATGTTTGTTATTATTCATTTTCCAGGATATTATGGTTAGATATCATCGTATGAAGGGAAGACCCACACTATGGATTCCAGGGACTGACCATGCTGGTATTGCAACTCAGGTGCCTACTGATTTTATATCTTTGTTGACACTAGAAGATTTGGCTTTTAAAAAAAATTCTTTATTTTCGGCAAACACTTCATCAAGTCAAGACTTGTTTGTTCGTTTAAATAAAAAGGGATTTGTATATTATTTTATAAAATATGTAAAAGCTTCTGCGTTTATTTTAATTTTAATGGCATGAGTAGAAATAAGTTGATACTTTTCTCATGATAGTTTTGTGATGTCGATGTACGTGTGGTCAATTTGATTTTAATATTTTGAACACGTTATATACATTTGTATTTCATAACTTATAATATGATGCCTTTTACTTTTATTGTTATTAATATTCTTCTTGTTATTAGTGTCGTTCAATTTGATTTTAATATTTTGAACACGTTATATACATTTGTATTTCATAACTTATAATATGATGCCTTTTACTTTTATTGTTATTAATATTCTTCTTGTTATTAGTGTCGTTGTTGTTGTTATCATCAGTATCATTATTATGATGATTGTTGTTACATTGTTAGTATTATTGTTTTTATTATTTTAATTTTAATTATATATATATATATATATATTTTTTTTTTCACTTTCTTCCAGCTGGTTGTAGAAAGAATGCTTGCATCCGAAGGGATAAAAAGGGTTGAATTGAGTAGAGATGAGTTCACAAAAAGAGTCTGGGAGTGGAAAGAAAAGTAATTATTCATATCTTTCTTTTTCCTTATGGCTATCTTTGGTTCTCCTTTATGCATATCTTGTCTCCTTTACTTGAAAGGTTTCCTTCTTCTTCTTCTTCTTCATGTCGCACAAATGGTGTGTACCTTACTAGAAATATATCTGATTATGGAACGTCTCTTTGGAAGTTTGTGTAACCTTTGTTAGCGTTTTTTTTTCCCCTTTTTTCATTAGGCAATATTGATTCTTTACCTTTTTCTCCCCACTGCAAGCAAAATAATCTCAAATAGTTTCTGAATATTTATAAAAAAAAAACTGTTGTTGAGCAGTTTTGGGGGTTATCAAATAGATCCTGCGGGATGGTAATTTTTGTGTGGTAAATTGATACTGTTACTGTTATTGTTTATTGTAAAAAAAAAATTGTAATTTGCATTTATATGGATCAGGTATGGCGGGACAATCATAAATCAGATCAAAAGACTTGGTGCTTCTTGTGATTGGAATAGAGAGCACTTCACCCTTGATGAACAGCTAAGTCGTAAGATATTTTCTATGTAATAGATAATAGATGATAGAGCATGCTTTATGAGTGTGTTTTATGATTTGTTGGGTGTTGAGTATATAAATAATTCTACTCTGCCCTTTTTGGAAGTCAAAGTTGTTGGATATAAGTAACTTTAGTTCCTTAGAATAAATCTTAGAACTATGATGAATCTGTTTTTATATCAAATGTTTATACCTTGTGCTGCTTTTATACACTGAGACGGTCCCTTTTACTTCTTGCAGGAGCTGTAATTGAGGCCTTTGTCAGGCTTCATGATAAAGGTCTAATCTATCAAGGTATAAACCTAAGTTCCATTGGTCACTGTTTTATGTCTTGGCTCTCTAGGAACTTTTTTCTGTTGCCTGATCCCTTAGTGGAGTTCTAGTGGCTGGAATCATTCTGCCTCACGCTCTTCCTCTTTATTATCTATATGACATCAGTACAAATAACAGTTCAAGAAAAAGAAAAGGCAGGAAAATGTTGTATGCTGAGAAAACTGATGGTCTTGTTGTATAAGTTTCTTGTCATATTTGCATCAAATGAAGAGATAGAAAATGTTGGGCGTTCTTCCATATTTTTCACTGATACACGATGTATGGAAGAATTAGAGTCTTACTTACAATCATTTAGGAAGCTGCTATGAAGGGTGATGCGTCGGTCTTTCAAAAATAACATTTTTTCAAAAAAAAAAAAAAAAAGGATACATGATGAAACGTTCCTATTAAAGAAGCTTTAAATTCGTTAGAGTCAGTGTTTTCCTCTTCCCTTTTGGTAGTTTTCAACGCTTTTAGTTTATTTGGAGATGCATTCTACAGTTTTTGGATTCATGTCAGCCATATTATTCTAAATCCTACATTGAAAAGAAAATGTCACTGATTCGTAGTAAGCATTATTATACAGATATGAACTATAAAGATATAATTCTTCTGTTTTTTTATTCCTTTTCCTTCGTTTAGGGTCTTACTTGGTGAACTGGTCTCCTAGTCTACAAACCGCAGTTTCAGATTTGGTGAGTTAAGTTTTGAATGGCTAATGACTGTTTCTTGTAACTTTTCAAGTTTTAAACTATTAAGTATTGACATTAATCCTTATGACATGCGCCCAGGAAGTAGAATATAATGAAGAATCGGGTACTCTTTATTATATTAAGTATCGCGTTGCTGGAGGCTCAAGGTAGTAATTACCAAATTCATTTCTAACCTGTTATGAAAATGTGATATCAAAAAGTGGTTTCTTTTGAGACATTCCTTTTGAAGATTAGGCTTTCTTCTTAGCCTGCAGGTAATTATGATGATTAGAAATAACCCATTGGGATATTATTGTGGGTTCTCTTCTCATAATTGAGTTGTTTGTTGCTGTTTTTATTACTTATTTTATTTATTTTATAGTTATATCAGGTAGGAAAAGTTTTCTGTAGCATTTAAGGCATGTTGTTATTTGTAAAGATATAACCTGTAAAGCTTATTTAGCAGCGAAACTTTATTTTTAACCAAAAAAAAAAAAAAAAAGGGAAGACTATGCATTTATAAATAAAAATCAGTCTCCTTGTTAGGGGAAAGTGTCGTCATCTGGCAATAGTAAAGTTTCGGGTTGCAATTTGGGACACCAAGACAAGGAGTTTTGTAGTGGCCTCCTTGTTTCTGACATAGTTTGGTGTTAGGCTTGTTTTGTAGCTTAGCTTGCCTTTTTTTTTATATTTTTTTTATTGAGGATAACTTTCCTCCTTTCTAGAATTTCATTTGGCTAGGTCCTTGGTCCTTTTCATTAGATGATTCTATCTAATAAAATGAGGTATAAGCACTTTGATTAGGATTTTAGAACTGAACATAAACTATTCATCTTTAGATTAGATTACCCAGAAAGTGAGATTGAGATTACTGAGAGAAACATAGTAAGAAGCTTTTCAATACAAGTGGAGTTGGGATGTGCGGCATGGCTGTGCACATAAGTCATTGAAGCATTGATCAAGGGCAAGGAGAGTGGATTTAGAAGATTCTATAGAGGGTCAAATTATAGGTTGAATATTGGAATGCAACAAGAATAATGTGGGGGAACTTCATGAAGATCTTGAAGATAAAGAATGGAGGAATAAGGAACATAGTAATTCTAGGGGAGTATGCTTCAAGGTTGGGGGAAGTTTAGAGGTTGTCTCCAGAGTTCTTTCAACCATAGAAGCAACTAGAAAGTTGATTCGACATGAGAGTTATGGAAGGAAAGCAGAACCAAGAGAAAGGAAGGGACTAAAGAGTATGAAGGGAGGAAAGGAGAAGGTGGAGGAAAGCTAGCAAACCCATTGTTTTCAAAGCAAGAGCCCGCAGCCTCGAATGACATATTAAGAACTTGGAAGTTGGCGGTTGTAGTTTTTAGGAAAAGATCAGACACGCAGTGGGACATCATCAAAGGATTACTGAGAAGTAGATTAGGCAAGGCTATCAAGTTGATCCCCATGGCAACTGACAGTGCTGTTTCATGGTGTAGGGATGAAAAGGAGAAGAATTTTCTGATGACAGAAGAGAATCTGTTTTACAGAGGAGCTATCATAGCCAGCATGGAGCAATGGAGCACGTATTCTCATTGGAATTATGTTTGGATTGAGGCCAGAAATAGTTGGATTGGTATTGAAGGTCTACCTTTGAATTTGTGGAACTGCCATGTTCTCAAACTAATAGGTGACACCTGCGGAGGCCTCTTCCTTGTGATTGTTGAGGAAACTCTAAATCAATCCTTCCTCTTGTATGGTAAAATAATAAAAAAGAGGATTTCCGGACGGATTTATGTCTACAGTTTTGGAGGTTCCATGTCAAGACGAAACGATTGATCTCGACTTTTCAACTTGGATGTCAACTTCTTGTTGTTTTGCAATTGTGTTCATATTTTTTTTTTTGTATTTCTTTTTGTTTTCTGCTCCTGATGGATTGCTCATCCCTCTTGAATCTTCTTGTAATTTCTTTTGTCCAACAAAGTTTCTTGTTTCTTATCAATAATTATAATAATAATAATAATAATAATAATAATAATAATAATAATAATAATAATAATAATAATAATAAGGGATTTGATAAAATAAAATAAAAAATGCCCTACAATGCAGACTTCTTTTAGGAGGGACTAGCTGGCAGTACAAAAAATACATGCATAGATACATTTCTTTGAATCTTTGTTCAGTTGCTTTTAATATATTGCAATATATTAGCATGGGTCTCAATGATATGCATAGTGATTGGTACTTCAACTGTTTTCAGTAGCGATTTCCTGACAATAGCAACAACACGTCCAGAGACTCTATTTGGTGATGTAGCCATCGCAGTGAATCCGCAGGTAAGTTAGCTTTTGTGATTGATGGGCCACGTAAACCCAGAGACTTGCTCTCACTCTCTTAGACAGGAAACTGTAAAATATACAGAGACAACCTAGGTTGCCATTTTTTGGTTTAGGGCGGGCAGACATTTCAGAAATGCATTATTTTTTTGTTTTGTTTTTTTCCATGATGTTTCGAATTTCATTATTAACATGCAGGATGATCGATATTCCAACTACATTGGTAAGATGGCTATTGTACCTATGACATACGGTCGTCACGTCCCTATAATTGCTGATAAGGTAAATCGCGTGTATCATATAATTTTATCTTTGCATTGCTAATTGTTTCTCATAATTGCTTGAGCTGAACATTTTCCTTGATATTCTGGGGAAGTGCTTAGAAAAAAAAAAATCAACATATAATTTGTTGAAGCCTCATTGGATTGGACTAGAATCATCTGATGAGATTTGATGATGAGAAATATTGGTTTTAGAATTAAGGGCCCGTTTAGTTCGCTGATTCGAGTTTTTAATTCGAGTTGAAATTTGATTTTATGTGAGAGCTTTTTACTGTAGCAAAAAAGTTAGATGTGATTGTTTGTGAGAACTTTTTGCTGTAGCAAAACTCGAATTCTAAACTCGAATCAGCGAAATGAACGGGGCCTAAATTTCAATATGGTCTCGGGTTCTAGCAATCTTTTGCTGAAGAAGTTAAAGAATCCAATTTGAAGAACGTGATAGTTGACTTCAATGTGCTTGGTTCATGATAGACTGGAATGTTTTTTAATTGTTTAATAAGAAACAAAAGCTTGATTATAAAAGGTTAATAGCTACTTGGTCATTACTGATAAGTGCTTTGTATAGCCCTTTGGACGGCAATGTGGATTGAATCATCTTCAACCAATTTTAGCAAGAATGCACCATTTCACGAATATCAGCTGTGCACTATAATAGACAACCTTATCCTGTTTTTTAACTAGACCAGGCCACGAACGCCCGTTAATGTGAAATAGTCCCTTGGTGCATGGTGGTTAGCTGTTCATTCGTTATATTTGATGCTACAAAAAACAGTGTACCAAAAATGCCTGCAACAGTAAATTTGTTAAGAATTTTGTTCATATTATTCTTGCTTTGTTAGCGTGCATCAGTAGAAGGCCAACACTACTATCATCCTTTCTGTCTAATCATAAATACATAAGCCACCCTTACAAAAAAGCAATCTATTATAAATTTCAGTTTTATCATTAGCATAAACTCTCTTAGGGTTAATTTCACAGGTAGTCCCCTGGCATTTTGCTCTAATTTCACTTTTGTCCCTCAGTTTTAATTGTCCCAAACTTAACCTCAATATATCAATTTGTTGGCCTATTTGTCAGTTGGATGTTAAAAAGAGGATCGTAAAAGGTTGACTTTCTATTAGTAGTGTGTTAATTTCCGTTAGCATTGCTTGCATATTTCGCGTTTGTTAGCACGTGTTATTTTCTATTAAAACCACGTGCATATTCCATCCTTTTTTTCAACACCTAACTAATGAGAAGGGCTAAAGCTTAAACAAATTGATCAATCGGGGTTAAGTTTGGGATGTTTTAAAAGTCATGAACCAAAGTGGGATCTAGTCAGGGACCATCTGTAGAATTAACCCCTTTTCTTTTTATATATTAGAAACAATATTTTTGAATGAACATTCTTCTCACAATTTGGACAGACAAATTCAAAAGATAGGATGTTGACGTAATTTGGACTTTCCTATGATCATTTTTTTATAAGAAACAAACAAATGTCTATTAAATAGTTAATATACATTGAAGGTTGATTAATAAATTCCTGTTGTTCTTATCCAAAAAAAAAAAGAAAAAAAGGCACCGTTATGGGCATCGACAGATAGAGAGTTTAAGGAGAATCCTTCTTCCTTGAACATTTTAAATTGGAAGGATGTACTAAGAAGACTGTTGTGTTTTCTTAGTTTTTTCTTGATACCATTATGTACTTTGCTTATATTTTTCATTTTGTATTTTTCTTATGCTTTAGATGATACCTTGTTTTCTATGCTTGTAATTGATTATTTCTTTAATAAAATGTATTTTTCCTATAAAAAAAAGCTCTACACTGATCCGATCGGCTCTCCTTATCCTTAAAAACTAGGAATTCAACCAAAAAAAAAGAAAAGAAAAGAAAAGAAAATAAATAACACCTATCTGACAAAGCTAACAGATAAACCTAGGAGAATACGGAACCAACTTAATAGAACATAAACTTTTTTGGATTTAGATGTGTGTGCATTAGGTTATATAATCCCACATATTTTCATTATTTATTGTTATGTGGCAGCTTGTTGATAAAGATTTTGGGACTGGTGTCTTGAAGATAAGCCCCGGACACGATCACAATGATTATTATCTTGCTAGAAAGCTTGGTCTCCCAATACTTAATGTGATGAACAAAGATGGGACGCTTAACAATGTTGCTGGACTGTACAGGTAAAAGGTTTTTGCATCATCTTGTTATGTTATTGAAAATGATTGTTTTTATCTTTTGTTGTGCCTAATTTGGAAATGATTTGCCTGATAATATCAGCGGACTTGATCGGTTTGATGCTCGGAAGAAACTATGGGCTGATCTAGAGGAGACTGGTTTAGCTGTAAAAAAGGAGCCACACACCTCAAGAGTGCCCAGATCCCAGCGTGGTGGAGAAGTGAGTTTGTAGTATTCTACCAAGTATTCATACAAATTCGAAAGACTGCATACTGTAGATACCATCTCCAGGTTTGATTGGTTTCGTGTTATGACCTATTTTCTTGTTCCTTGTTCTTTGCCCTTTGATATGTTAGGTAATTGAGCCACTAGTAAGCAAGCAATGGTTTGTGACCATGGAGCCCCTAGCGGAGAAAGCTCTTCAAGCTGTAGAACAAGGAGATTTGAAAATCCTTCCAGAAAGGTTTGAAAAGGTTTGTGGAATCATCTATTTCACTACCATCGGTTCCTGCATTAGATTGAAATGGGAGATAAAAAGAAAAAAACAAGAAAATAAATCTTTCTTATTTTATTTAGTAACATTTTTAATGGAGTAAACGAAATTGGGGCAGAAACAAAATGATTTTTGATGATTTTAGTAATGGTAACTTTGGGATTTGGGAATGAATCAAATCCTGGGTTTCAAAGTAAAATAAATTACTGATCTTCCTTTTATTTTGAATTTGTTTGGGTGCGCTGATTTGATTTATTCATTTTTTTTTTTTTTTATTTCCTTGGATTTTGAAGGAGGATTTCCTGCCCTCATTGTGTATACTATTCCTTTTTTCTATATGAGTAGAGTAATTTTTACTTAACAATCTGTATAAATAATGATAAGTGTGAGTGCTGTAACTTAGCTTCAGTTAGCTTCAGTTTTGGTTGCTCTTTTATATCCCTGTGAGAGTAACCACCCTGCCGATGTATTTTTGTTCATCTAATAAATGCCTCACTTGGAAGGGGGAAAACACTAGATAGGTGCTCATCATCATCAGAAACATTCGAATGTGCACTTCCTTCAAAGTCACCAAGCTTGTAACCTTCAACCTTTCCATAGATCCTCTTGTGAGCACGTCTGTGTTTAGCACTTGGGTGTGGGTTTGGGTACAGCCGTTCACATTTGTGACAAATATGAACTCTATGGTGGTGATCTTGCCCAGCCCAATTCTTATGTGGTAGGGATGCTTTAGAGAGAGATGCTCTCCCTTCTCTCTACAAGCCTAAGCGTCACATATTGATTTTCTAAGCTCAACACCATGAATTCGGTCTCTTTTCAATCTGTACAAAGACGAGTTTAGAATTGGTTCAAAGTGGTTCATTGTTTCTTTAGGACAAGATGGGGGTTATATTAAGTTTGAGGAGGTTAAGAAGAATCGTAGATACTCTCTCTTGTGCCATAGATGCAGCTTTCTGGTTGAGTGATACTTTCGGAGTTGTTTGCAAGCCGGAAATTGAGAAAGGGTTCAAATGTAAGTTTACAAATGGAGGGGGTGAGTTTTTAGAGATAATGAGTGTTCAAGGTGGGGTGGTCAGGAACTTATTTCTTCCAAGAGATATAACCAAGACGGGTTGGTCGACTTTGAAGATCAAACTCGACGCGATTTTGGGGAGTTCAAACAGTTCTTACCCTTTGGGGTTTAGGGGACGTAAGAAGGAGATAGTTGAGGAAGAAAGAGGAAACACAGGGATGGTAGACAACACGAGGAATCAAGAGCAGAGGAGAGAGGTGAGTAATCATTATAAACAGACTCTCCCTCGCAATTTTGAACGAGAAACGGTGAATAAAGCTGTTCCAACTGAAAGTAAGATGGCCGAGATAGGTAAATCTTGGAAAACGACTGTGGTAGTTATTGGGAGGAGTGTGGATATAGAATGGTGGAGCTTAAAGGAATTGATCGTTAGTAGACTGACGAGGTCGGCGGAGGCGGTCCCCATGGTGCTAGATAGAGCCGGTATTTGGTGCAAAGATGATGCAGTGGGGAACATGCTGTTGACAGAAGACTATTTTGCAAGAAAAACCCAATAGCGCGAATGGAGCTATGGTCGATGTATTCTCATTGGGAGTATGTGCAGATAGAAGCAAGGGATAGTTTGATAGGTATTTAGAGTTTACCTTTGAATTTGTGGAATTGTCATGCCTTTAAGATCATAGGAGAAGCTTGTGGAGGCTTCTTAGAAATTGCAAAGGATACTTGAGATAAATCCTTTTTAATGTTTGCCAAGATTAAAGTTAGAGGCTTCAAAGGACTTATGGCACCCATTCTGGAGGTCCCATCCCAAGGCGAGAGAATTCATTTGGGTATGTTCAATTTCGAGAAAAATCAGAGTTCTTCCAATGGTAGAACATGGGGGCCGATTTTCACAAGTATTGAAGGGATTCCATGAAAGAAGGAAGTATGTGTTAATGAAGACATCTAAGTTCTATTGGGGAAGGAAATCTGGCGTGGGAATTACAACGGACGACGATAGGGTAGGAATTTTGGCGGTCGGCGATAGACGGGATGGAGTTGAAGAGGCGGCAGGAAGTTCCAAAGTGGAATCTTCTTTGACATGGATTCCATGTGGAAAGTTGGTTGTGGCGGATGAGTCATGCATCCTTGTGAAGTCCTTCCAGTTCAACCACCGCCTTTAATAGAAGTGGGAGAATCGAGAGGAATTGTAGTCGAATAGACTATTCTTGGCTTTGAAGCCTATCAAGTTCCCCCACCGCCTAAAAAGAGGGAATTATTCCCTTCCAATAACTTTGGGGTTTTGGGAGACTCAAGTTGTTCAGAAGGAGATGAGGGAGTTAAAAGCAAACAAGCCCATTTAGGGATTGGGCTTACATCAGTTGAACTTACTAAGGGTAATCAGGTAATGGGAGAAGCGAAGGAAGGCTTTGGTAAGGCTTGTTTAGAACCAAATAAAGCCGTAACAACCCAAAAGAGCAGTCGGTGGAAGCCCAAAAGTAAGTCTGATTTTATCGGGGCTAAAATTAAGGAGTGGGAAGATGATTTTCGGAAGAAAAATCCCAAAAAGTTTGTCCTGCGGTATTCTCGCGACGAAGAATTGGAAAATTGAAAAATGAAATAGTCCCCTTTTTTTACCGAAGGATGAGAAAATTCAACAAAAGCCTAGGAGTTGAAGTCAAAGTAGGGGGTGACAAGGAGCCGGATTAGCTTTTTCCAGAAGAGGGTCTATCGAAATTTGATCGGGACAATGATTTTCCCCCGCGAGGACATGCATCGGACAAAGAGAGTGGGTCTCGCTCATTTTCATCTTTTTGCTCGACAGAAGAAGGTGAAAAGCGGAGGACCAGGGAGGCTTTTTTGATCTTGAGGGCGTAAGAATCTTTAAGGCAGTAGGTGATTCAGAAGATCTAGTTATTGAAGATGAAAGAGGTAATAAATTTCTGGGTTTTTACGAAGAACAAGTCCTAAGCCCAAATATCCTAAATATGTCCCATTTAGCATCAGTGGTACCGGTTGACTGGGAGGACAATACGGAGGGCCGCTTGGGGGGTGGAACAACATCAGGAAGTGTTTTAGATGTTGGTGGGATTGGAGGGGATCTAAGGTTGGAGGGGGATGATATGATTTCGAAGGATTTCGAAGGAAGATAACATGCATTTATCTAGGGTGAATAACAGCAACATTGTAACAATTGGCGGAAAAAGGTGGTGTAAAGTTTGATCAGTGCTTCAGAAGATGCAACTGCAACTGTTAGAATCAAAGAAAGCCGAAGGTGTCACAAGGTTAATTAGGAGTTTAACATTTAATATGAAAAGAGCGTTAACGAGTATTCAATAGGTAAACAATGAAGTTGATGTCTTGGAATATTAGAGGAGGAAACTCCCCTCTAAAGAGAAGGGGAGTTCCAAGGTAGTATGTAAGGAAGCTCTGGATGTTTTGATTATACAAGAAGTTAAGCGAAGAGAGGTTGATGAAAGATTTGTGGGGAGTGTATGGCAGTCCGGATTTAAAGACTGGGTCTTGCTGCCAGCTGTAGGTCTTTTGTGGGGAATCTTGGTTATTTCTGACGTTAGAAGAATTGTTAAAGTATAAAATTATTGTTGGCCCACCTCCTAACAGCTTAAGCTTTTGGGATGGATTGATAAACTAACATGGTATCAGAGTGGGAGCTCCTGAGTTCAAACCCCCGTAATTGCACTCTTTATCCCCATTTAAAATTGTCATCATGTGTTGGGTCTTTACTATATCTCAGACTTAAATATTCACGTGTTGGGCTTTCTAATTAATTTACCCACACGATTGCCCATTGTCTAGCTCACACGTGAGGGGGAGTGTTAAAGTATAAAACTATTGTTGGCTTACCTCCTAACAGCTTAAGCTTTTGGGATGGATTGGTAAACTAACAAGAATCAAGGTAGTATAGAGTTTTTTGGGAGAATTTTCAGTCACTATAAAGGTTGATGATGGAGGGGATTTTTGGTGGCTTTAATGGGTGTACGACCTTAATCATTACAATAAAAGGGGGTTGTTTTGGGATGAGTTAGTAGGGTTATAGAGTTTATGTGGGCAGAGATGGTGTGTGGGGGGTAATTTTAATGTTACTAGATTTTTGTTTGAGAAAAGTTGCAGCAGTAATCTCACTAGGAGTATGAGGATTTTTGACGAACATATTAAGGAGTTGAAATTAGTCAACCCACCTTTACACAATGTGAAATTTAGATGGTCTAATTTCAATGATTCACCCATTTGCTGTAGATTGGACCGGTTTTTATTTTCTGAAGGTTGGTGGGAAAATTTTCTTTTCGGGCGACAAGAGGCGATAGTTCGAGTGGTTTCTAATCTCTGCCCTATTTTGTTTGACACAAATCCGCCAAAATGGGGCTTTCTCCATTTAGATTCGACAACATTTGGCTTGAAAATAAGGAATTAGTTAGACTCATGAAGGGATGGTGGGAGGAGAGAAGTTAGAGGGTGGGAGGGTTATAAAATAATGTGGAAGTTGAAGTTGTTGAAAGAAAAGGTGAAAAGTTGGAGTGTGGACTTGGTGGGGGCTGATCAGGTAAAGAAGAGGCAAAATTTTGAAGAGGGTTGAGGAGATCAATCAAAAAGAAGGAAGCTCCAAGTGGGTTGTGGAATTGCAAGAGGGAGGTGGGTGTTAAAAAGAAGATTTTTCAGCCTTATTGAAAAGGAGGATGGGCCTTGAAATTGAAATGTAAGTCTATTTGGGCTAGAGAAGGAGATGTGAACACTACACTATTTCACAGATTATTGAGTGCAAGGAGAACAAGAAATACAATCTCGAAATTGGAAACAGAGGAAGGGGCAATCTTTGATGATGAGGAGGAAATTACAAAGAAGATTGTTGAATTTTATGAGAAGTTGTATGAATCACCGCGTGGCAAGTTCATCGGAGTTCAAGGTTTAGAGTGGAACCTTTTCTACTATGGCAGCAGAATCTCTGGAGAAGCCTTTCGAAGAGGAAGAAATCAAGCGAGCGGTTTTCAGTTGTGACGGCAATAAGGCTCCTGGTCCGGATGGGTTTTTAAGAATGTTGGCATTTTGTGAAAGGTGATATTCAGAAAGCTAGGAAAATTTTGGGGGTCTGGGATTATTAATAAAATTACCAACGAATCATACATTTGCCTTATTCCCAAAAAGGCAAATTCTTTCAGAATTAAAGATTTTAGACCTATCAGTTTGGTCTCGAGCCTATATAAAATTATTTTGAAGGTGTTGTCGAATAGGCTCAAAGTGGTGCTTGAAGAGACATTCTCAGAAGTTCAGGGGCTTTTGTGGCAGAGCGATAGATTCTAGATCTTCTTTTGGTGGCAAATGAGGTGGTGGAGCATTATAGGTCATTAAGAAAGGAGGGGGTGGTGGTAAAGATCGATTTTGAGATAGCCTACGATGATGTTGAATAGGAGTTTCTAGACTTCATTATGGAGAGAAAAGGGTTTGGCGCTAGGTGGAGAAAATGGATAATGGGCTGTATCAGGTTAGTCTTGTATTCGCTAATGATCAATGGTAGGCCAAGGGGGAAATTCTCAGCTTCGAGACGGTTGCGACAGGGAGACCCTTTGTCCACTTATCTTTTCACTATTGCAGTAGATGTATTGAGCAGGTTAGACAGAGCTGTTGAAAATTCCCTTTTTAAAACCACTTAGTGTGGGTAGAGCAAATGTGAAGGTCAGCCGATTATAATTTGCTGATGACACATTATTCTTTTGCTCATCGAAGGAGAACAGTTTGTCAAATCTCTCTCTATGTTGGATATTTTCTGTTTAATTTCAGGATTGAAAATAGATTTGGAAATAAGCATTATTTTGAGTATAAATTTGGAGGAAAGAAGGTTGTCTTTGCTGGCTGGTAGGCTGTACAGTTGGGTTGTGGCTAGTCAAATACTTGGGGTTACCTTTAGGCAGAAATCCCTTGCAAGCTGCATTTTGGAATCTAGTGGTTTCTAGGGTGGCGAGGAGACTAGATGGGTGGAGGAAAGCTTTTTATCTAAAGGGGGAAGGTTAACTCTCATTTAGTCAGTTTTAGCCTCCCTGCCCATTTACTATTTTTCGGTGTTCAGAATTCTTGTTGGAGTGGCAAACGTAATTGAGAAGCTAATGAGAGATTTTTTCTGGGAGGGTTCTCAGAGGAAAGCTCGTCTCACTTGGTGGCTTGGGGAACAGGTGTGTAAAATAAAAGAATTGGGAGGTTTGGGTATTGGTAACATAGGGAAGAAGAATGGAGCGTTGTTAGCAAAATGGTGGTGGAGGTTTCCGCTGGAAACAGAAACTCTGTGGTATAAAGTCATTGTCGGGAGATATGGATTGAATCAAAATGGTCGGGAATCAGGGGATGCTGTGAGAGTGACTTATAGATGCCCTTGGAAACCTGTCCATTCGGTGGCCAATATTTTTTTCCAAAGGGTAAAATGGAAGATAGATCGGGATAAATTGTAAGATTTTGGGAGGATTGTTGGAGTGATGGTGGACCTTTATGTTTAAGATTCTCTGCCCAATACATAATCTCCTCACTTAAGGAACAGCCGCTTGCAAGTTTCATTTCGAAAGTGAATTCTCTTAGTGTCAGTTCGTGGGATTTAGGTTTTCAAGGAATCTAATGGATAGAGAATTGAGGGAGGGGTCAGAATTAATTGCTATTTTGGAGAGGGTTAGGATGCACATTTCGATTCAAGATAGAACGGATAGAGAATTGAGGGAGGCGTCAGAATTAATTTCCTCACTATTCACTTCATTGACAGGCGATTCTTCGTCTACACGGTTTCCATTTTTTGAAAAGTATATGGAAAACCCGTGCCCCCACAAAAGTTAAAGTTTTCTGCTGGCTGCTCACACTCAATAAAGTTAATTCTCATGATTCGCTGCAAGGACGAAGCATGTTCATTTCAATGTCTCCAGGTTGGTGTTATTTATGTAGGGCTAATGGGGAGACTACCGATCACTTGTTTCTTTGTGTAGAAAATCAATCTAGGCTTAAGTGTATCCCGATTTTTAGGAAGTTAGTTTTCTGATTTTGTATTCCTAGATATATTCGAATATTTGGTGTAGATCCTAATTCTTAGGGATTTAGGTCAATACTTGTGTATATAAATGTAACCTATTACGTGAAGTATCTATAAGAAGTGATCAATTCCTTTTTAGGAAAACTTCATGGTATCGAGCTTTAGGTCTAGAAAACCCTACTCTGGATTCCACCGCCCTCACAAGCCTTCCCTCTCCTCTCACCTCATCCGAAACCCTACTTTCGCATCCTCTCAAGCCTTTCTTCCCTCTTTCTTCTACTTTGATTCTCATGGCGTAACCCGAGCAAACATCCCGGGACTCTTCAAAGATCGAGATCCCAATATCTCTTCTCATCAAACGGCCAATCCCTTCCCAATATCTCAACTGGTGCTCCACGTCTTACTCCGACCCTAGAAAACAGTCTCACCCCAATAACCACCCACAAACTCAATGGCCAAAACTATCTCCAATGGTCACAATCAATGATGATGTTCATTAGTGGACGGAGCAAGGATGAATACCTCACCGGCACTATTTGTAACCGGATAGTGAATATAGGGTTTGGAGAGGAAAACAATCTAGTAATGTCTTGGTTAATTAGCTCCATTTGCGGCAGAGAAATGGGAGGCGGTCGTTTAGCGGTCGAACTTTTCTATGTGGAAAGTACCCTCCAAGAACAAGGTTTACTACACAACTCTTACTCGCTATTGGCCTTGATTAGATTTGTTTGAAACCTATGATTGGAATGATTTATACTTTAAAAGGATTGGAGACTAAGAGAGTTTTAAATTCTTAATGGGACTTGACAAATCTCTTGATGAAGTAAGGGGTAGAATTCTTGGAAAAAAGCCATGCGAGAGGCCTTTTTTGCGAAGGGAAGAAAGTCGCAAGAGGGTCATGATTGAGTCCACTTTGCCACATCCCAACCTTTTTTCAAAGGATAGGATACTTTGACTCAAGTGCCCTTTGCTTGTGGCGGAGCACCAATGACAACCGAACAAGGAAGGCCGCCCTGGTGTGATCATTGTTGGAAACCCGCCATCTCAAAGAGGCATCTTGGCAAATATATGGAGCAAACACTCCTTTCACAAAGGAACAAATCAATATGCTCCAACAACTTATACAAAGGGCAAACATCAACAACACCGCTGGAAATAGTGGAAACAACTTTTGCATGCTATAACATCTCCTCATTAGTGGGTTTGGACTTGGGGTTCGAGCACATGACGGGTGACAAATCACTTTTCTCAAACTTCTCACCTTGTAAAACTAGATAGCCAATGGTACACGCACCAAAGTAGGAACAGAATCATCTATCTCTCAAACACTCTCATTCTCAACTTTGTTAGGTTTTTATCTCGGTCAAGGGGCTAAACCGGGACCTTATTGTGAAACTCGATTCTTGTGTTTTTCGGGACTTGAGCACGGGGAAGATTTTTTTGAATCTAAGTGTGGGGAAGTCACTTTGTTGATCATAACTATCGGTCAACCTATAGCCTTAAGTCTAGTAGTCAATCCAATAAGGAAAGTGCAATCATGATGTGGCACTTTAGGTCATCCCAATTTCATGTACTTGAAACATTTGTTTCCTTCTTTATTTATCAATAAAAATCCGAATTCCTTTCATTGTGAAGTATGTCAATTGGCAAAACACATTCGAAACACTTATTCGACAATATCAACCTAGCCACCCTTTTACTCTCTTGCATGGGAGGGTGCAAGGTGGTTCTTATTGTTGGTTGATGACCACACTAGACTAAGTTGGACATTTCTAATGAAAGAAAAATCGAAACCAAACAAATATTCCAAACCTTTCATGCCATGATCCAAAGGGTTCAAAACCAACATCCAAATTCTAAAAACAGATATAACGCCAAGGGCTCTTATCTTACCTCTCATGGCATTGTCCAACAAAGCTCTTGTGTCGATACACACATGAACAAAACGAACGGGTCATATTCTTGAGGTGGCCCGATCTCTACTCTTCCAAGCTCATGCACCTAAAAATTTGGGGTGAGGCAATCCTTACGCCACCTACTTGATTATTGGTTCTACAAATTAGGCCACGACTTGAAGTCTCTTTTAAACTTTTTGGTTGCAACCGCTTTTGTCCACATTCACTCTCAAGATGCCCGTGCGGTTAAAATTTTCCTTGGGTATTCGACCAACAAGAAGGGGTACAAGTGTTACTCTGTTTAGCATAAACTATACAAACCATGGATGTCACATTTTTGGTCGTGGGGAGAATAACAGGTGCGGCATTGGGAGTGGACATCCTTCTTGAGTCACGACCATCTCTCTCCAAATCCAAATCACCCGATATAAAGCTTGACCTACAACAGATTATGGAGTCAAACCCAAAACCCGTGTGATCGCCCATCCTCATCTAATTCCGAGCATGATCAACCCTCTCCTCATGTCTATCAAAATCTCCTTCGGGAGAAAAGGGGATGCCAAAGAATGTCAAGAAACTTCCCCAGGCCAAGCCAACTTATAGATGCCCTTGATCCTATGATAAACCTGTGAGATCATGCACCCAACATTTTGGTCGCATCTCATACTCCAACTTGGCCTAATAGCGTTCGTGACCTCCTTAGACAAGATCAAGATTTTCAAAGGAAAAAATGGAAGATAGATCGGGATAAAATTGATGGAAGTAAGATAGGTTTTAGTGGGAGGGTATGTTGGGATTGATTATGGTGGACAAAACTTTATGTCCATTGCCGCCTAATTTGAATTGGCCTTTGTTCCAACTTGATTCAAGAATCATGCCTGAATGGAGACTTGGTTGAAGAATACATGGACATCGAGTGGGTTTGAGACCAAGGACACACGAGGGAAGGTGTGCAAAGTCGAGGAAAGCGTTGTATGGACTCAAAGGAA
This sequence comes from Morus alba, assembly GCA_012066045.3. Classification (NCBI taxonomy): domain Eukaryota; kingdom Viridiplantae; phylum Streptophyta; class Magnoliopsida; order Rosales; family Moraceae; genus Morus; species Morus alba. The sequence goes on from CP050233.2 coordinate 17,269,862, forward strand.
CAGCGGGTTCTTAAGAAAGATGGATACACTCGGACACAAGCGGATCACACCCTATTTGTGAAACACATGGGAGACTTTAATTGTATATGTTGATGAATTGTCTTAGTGTCAGTTCTGTCCAAGGAATTTGAGATTTAGGACATTTGAAATTTCTTAGGAAGGAATCACAAAGGAATGGATAGAGAGATGTGAGAGGAGTGGGTCTGTTGAGACAATGGACCCTAATGTCAAGCTAATTCGATTGGAGAGGGGAGCACCAACGCTTGGTGGGTAAGCTAATCTTCCAGATATAAACTTTGCGATTCAATTCTTGGGGAATTGGATCACATGGAGGGAAACCGCATATTGAGGAACCTAAAGAAGAATCACGGGAAGGGTCTTATGTTCAGAATTAATTTCGGACACTAGAATTCACTTCTCCTATTGACAAAATCTACATCCGGTATTGTTCATTCATTTGGGGAAACTTAGTAAAAAAAGCAAAAACACGGAGTTTTTCCGGGTATTTTTTGCTAAATGAACTCAAGAGTAACGATCCTATGTAAAAACCCATCAAGAATTGCAATTGCCAAAAACCCCGTCCATCACGACCGTACTAAACATGTGGAGATTGATAGACATTTTTGAAAAAATTGAAAACAAGTCCATCACACTCGGCTATGTCCCATCAAGGCAACAAGCAGCCGACATTCTAACCAAGGCCCTGTTCGGCCTAACCTAATTGAACTCGGTTCAATTCTTGGGTTAGAAAACATCTATCGCCTAGCTTGAGGGGAGTGTAGAAAATCAATCTAGGCTTAAGTGTATCCCTGATTTTTAGGAAGTTAGTTTCCTGATTTTGTATTCCTAGATATGGAATATTTGTATTTACTAGAGGATATTCTGTAGATCCTAATTCTTAGGGATTTAGGTCAATACTTGTGTATATAAATGTAACCTATTACGTGAAGTATCTATAAGAAGTGATCAATTCCTTTTCCGGAAAACTTCACTTTGTGTTGTTATTCCATCAGGATTTGGGCTTTTCTTCTTTGGGAGTTTGGTTTTCTTTGGGCAGTGCCAGGAAGCTGTAATGAATTGCTGATTTTTTCTCCTCCTGTTGGTTATAGTCAAAGGGGATTGATATTATGCAGGGTTGCAGTTTTAGCTATTTTTTGGGGATTGTGGTGTGAGAGGAATAATAGAGTCTTTGAGGATCAAGGGGAGGATGAAGATGTTCTTTGGGACAAAATAAAGTATTGGTTTCGTTGTGGGTTTATAGAGACAGAGAGTTTGGGAAACCAATTTTTTCTGATTTCCTTAGGTCCTGGGCCCTTATTTGTAGCCATGTCCTTGTTTTTTGTTTTTGGGTTGTCTTAACCTCGATTATCTTGTACATTCAGAGTTGGTTCTGTTGAGGATAACTCTTCCTCTTCGTTTTTTTCTCCTTTTTGCCTTTTAATAAATCTCGTTTCTTTTCAAAAAAAAAAAAAAAAAAAGGGAAGGGGAGAAAACACTTTTAAATCTTCTTACTGTTGAGCCTTCTGTTGATTGCAGATTTACAATCACTGGCTATCAAATATCAAGGATTGGTGCATAAGCAGACAATTATGGTGGGGACATCGTATACCAGTTTGGTACGTTGAGGGCAAAGACAACGAAGAAGAATATATAGTTGCTAGAAGTGCTGTTGAAGCTCTTAAGAAAGCGGAGGAGAAATATGGGAAAGGTGTAAAAATTTATCAGGATCCAGATGTCCTAGACACTTGGTTTTCAAGGTTGGCTTTATAGATAACATAAGCTGATTTTTTAAAGTACGCAGAGGCCACAAATGCTTTCCATATTTTGTAAAGTTCATCTGGTTGTTTCTGCACGCATATTCCATGAAGAATGTTTAGTTCTAGGCATATAGAACAACGATATATATCATTATATCCTTCCAATAGAAAATGTCCAAATTTGATGATAGACGTCCAGGTTATTCCAAATTTCGAAATTCTTGATGTTGCTTATATAGAAATCTTTTTCTAGTGAACTTAGAGTTCTAATTAGTTTGAAGGACCTCTGAACGTTTTCAATCACCTATTGAGTCTTGATAATGGACTGTATAAAATGTGAATGAAGTTTATTTATTTATTTATGTGTTTTTAGGAAAAAATGAGTGAGATTTAGTAGCCGCGACTGCTCCAATCAGCATGGATTCTTGCATCATGAAGTTTATATTAAAACCGAATTAGGGATCTCTTCCTAGGATATTAAGTTTAATAGATTTTTATCTCATGGTGCATGCATGTGGAATTTGTCGTTCCACACGTAAGTTGCTCTTTGTACTTTTTCTCATATATGCTGGTGTATGTTCATTATTTAATAGTGTACCTTCTTTTTTTACTCTTGTCTTCAGTGCACTATGGCCATTTAGTACTCTTGGTTGGCCAGACGTTTCATCGGAAGATTTTAAGCAGTTTTATCCAACAACAATGCTTGAAACTGGGTATGTGGTCCCTTTCAAGCCTCTTCTATCGTCCCGTGTTTTATTTTACTGTTCGTTGTTTATTATTTAGTTTTTTGCTATGTATAGCTGCTTTTTTACTTGAAAGTGTTGCCTGCTATCTTCTTGTAGTGGTCTCTTCCTCATGTAGCCTGTACATAATTCTTGATCATTATTACACAGTTTATTTATTTTTTATTTTTTTTAAAAAAGGCATACAACTAGAGTGGACACGCTTGACATCTGAAATTTTGATTTTCTAATGGATGTGAGTGTAATTACTGATTAGTATTCATTTAGTCAGCTAAAATTTAAATTAATGATGCATCTGCAATATTTAATAAGCCCTTACGTCAATGGTAACAATCCAATTAGCTGTCTTAAATAACTTTTTGGCTCCAGATAAAAAAAGGGTAACTTTTTGGCTATATCTAGAAAAGGCAACCTGAATCACCTGCCATGCAATCATCATATTCATTTTCTGCTTGAGCATTTTGTTATCAGCTTCATTCATCTTCACCTTTTAAGTGAATATTCATTTTCTGTTAATGCATTTGAAATTTCTTTTGTGAACATTTTTTTCCTGTAATAAATTTGCTCGCACGACATATTATAATACTGTAAACTTTTTTGCAGGCACGACATATTGTTCTTTTGGGTTGCGAGGATGGTCATGATGGGAATTGAGTTCACTGGCACAGTTCCATTTTCATACGTTTACCTACATGGTCTTATCCGCGATTCACAAGTGAGTTGAATAAAGCTACAACTCTGATGCCAATATTCTATTTCATTTTGACATTTGATTCCATCTCTCTAGGACTTCTCTCCCCTAGTTTTTGTTTTTCTGTTCTTGAGTATTGATTTAATCCTACCTTAGCGTTTTGTAATTGTTATTCACATTGTCTTTGTTTTTAAATATCCTAAGTTTGCTGTCTCATTTTTATGTTGATCCATAATGTTTTTGGGTTTTACCATATGTTTTTAGCCCATACATTAACTTTATGTTTGTAGCTCATACATTAACTTTCTTCTATTCCTATATGAATTTTTCTATTCTTTTTTGGTGGAAAGGTAACAAGTGGCAGTTTACCACGATTTTTGTCCGTCCCTTTGATTTATGTTTTTGTTATTAATAGTTTTGCTATATCTACTCTTCTATGCATTTCATTAACTTTACTGTAACCCCCAACTTTGATGTTTGATTGGACAAGTTGTTTACTATATTATTTTAGGGAAGGAAAATGTCTAAAACATTAGGGAATGTTATAGATCCACTAGATACGATCAAGGAATTCGGCACAGATGCTTTACGATTCACACTTGCTTTGGGAACTGCTGGTCAGGTTTGTTTTCCTGAATATTTGATAGTTTGTGCTTTTACTTGTAGATCCCTAGTTAGCACAAGTTATTGCCTCTTGTCATCAAATCTGATGTTCTTTTCTCCAGGACCTTAATTTATCCACGGAGAGATTGACTGCCAACAAAGCATTCACGAATAAATTATGGAATGCTGGAAAATTTGTGTTACAGAACTTGCCTAGTCAGGATGAGGTGGCAATTTGGGAAAATATAAATTCTTTCCATGTATGTTTATTCTTACCGTTAAGATGTCAATTTTCTTCTCTGGTCAAACTTGCAGTTAGAACCTTGTGCAACTGACAAAGTTAATTTGACTTGCATCTCTCGTGACAAGAATTTTGATTCTTAAACGTTTATGCTAATGTTCTCTGATTTTCTCATGCCGGAATTCATTTGGCATCACATCCCTAATACTTGTCCTGCCATTTAACAAAAGATGGAACCAAACACACATAAAAGTTGCTACCTGAATTCCGACGACTAAGTTCATAGCTTCCAGCGTGAAATATATGTGAAAACATGGCTCCTCTTTTTGTCCATTTATAAATTACAGCAATGTCAATACTCTCATGTGTAGTTACATTTTGTCATTTTCTAATTGTACGCTTCTCTTTTTTTTTTTGGGAAAACTATTTGCTTTCAGTTTGACACAAAGGAGTCTCTTCGCATGCTGCCTTTACCAGAATGTTGGGTGGTAAGAATTGTTAAAACATATTCTGCACAACCAGGTCATATTACTCCTTCATTAATCTATTATATTTTCCATCTTCAGATCTCAAAACTTCACTTACTCATTGATGCGGTCACTGCAAGCTATGATAAATTTTTGTTTGGAGATGTAGGAAGAGAGACGTATGATTTCTTTTGGGCTGATTTTGCTGATTGGTAGGTCTGATATTTTGTTCAAGCTAATTTTCGTCGTATAATCAGTATATTTGTCCATCTTCTGTCATCTTTCATCTGAACACCTCAATAGAGAAGTAAGAGCATTGAAGAATTCCTTTCATATTTATTCTTTGTGACGTCTAAATTTATCCAAGTTTTCCTGAGCTTTAAAAATAATAATAATAATAATAATAATAATAACAAGAAAGAAGTACTTTTGCTCTTTTGAGGATATGTAGAGAGCCAAAGGTTCCAGTTTTTTGACTTTGTATAATTTCCTTTCATTAAATTTCTGTGGACCTCTAAGCTAAAAGGCCCGTTGTATCCGTTTTTTTTTTTTCAAGGCAGGGTTGTTTCTTAAAGGGGGAAAAAAAAAAGAAAAAAAAAACTTTGGACCTTTTCGGCCTTGGCTCAGAGTTAGTCAAGGAATTTGTTGTGTTTAATTAGGGAAATCCGAATAAGAAGACTTTGTTGTCCTTTTGGGGCACCAGAATTGTAATTTGAATAGATAATATTATACACACGTACATACATGCGTATGTGTATAGCTACATATGTTAGAGCGAATTTTTAAACTTCCAAAATGTTACAATCACATTCCCACGTTTGGGTCTGACATGATTTGTTTCTTTTTCTTTTTTCCTAATTTTCCATTTCCATCATTTAACCCTTCTGCAATTTTAGGTATATTGAGGCCAGTAAAGCTCGTCTTTACCACTCTGGTGGTTATTCAGTAGCATCTGTATCACAGGCAGTTCTATTTTATGTTTTCCAAAACATACTTAAACTGTTACATCCTTTCATGCCATTTGTGACTGAGGAGCTGTGGCAGGTAAATTATTTTACAATATTCAGGATTCATGATGCTAGTTAATGGTTTCTAATTTATTCCTGAAGAAATTTGGGGGAATTCTTTTCTGTATGTAAACGTGCTGTGAACTCATGTCAACTTTGAACTTGATATTCTAGCCAAAAATAAAAAATAAAAAATGGAAAAAGCATATACACATACCTATAAGCTTGCTAGAAATGCTATTTTCTATTGCCATCATTTTCCACTCTATAATGTCATAGAACTGCTGGATGCTTATTTAAACTCAATAAATGAAAGTAATGCATGATTACTATGCATGATTACTTAAGGGAATTCTCGTAAAACTAATGCATGATTACTTAAGGGAATTCTCATAAAACCTAATCCCCATAAATCAGGGATATTCACTACCAGAATATACAACCATAATCACAGGAAATATACATAACTGTAATACATGTTTTCTCCTAATTTACTAAGCTGTAAAATCTGCACACCATAATTACTGATTCTAACACTTCCCCTCAAGCTGGCGAGTGGATATTTTTCATTCCTAGCTTGCTAATAATAGATTGAAATGTAGAGCCACTCAATCCTTTGGTCAATGCATAAGCAAGTTGACCCTCGGTTGACACAAATGGAGTACAAATCATTCTGCTATCCAACTCCTCCTTTACAAAATGTCAGTCTACTTCCATATGCTTGGTGCAGTCATGTTGCACAGGGTTATTTGCAATATTAATTGCCGACTTGTTATCACAATATAGCTTCATAGGTCCTTCCCACACAATCTTTATATCTTCCAAAATTATTTTCACCCAAAAGCTCTCAAACTCCTAATGCCATAGCTCTGAACTCAGCTTCTGCCCTTGACCTTGCAACTACATTATGCTTCTTGCTTCTCCATATTACGAGGTTACCACCAAGGAATGTACAATAGCTTGAATTCAATCTTCTATCATCAACTGATCTGGCATAATTTGTATCCATGTATGCTTCCAATGTTAATTGATTGCCTCTTTTAAACAAGAATCCCTTCCCTGGAGTACCTTTCAAGTATTGTAGAATTTGATGTACTGCTCGAAGATGTATTTCTTTTGGGCTATGCATAAATTGGCTCACCACCCGTACAACATAGGCTATGTTTGGTCTCGTATGTGAAAGGTTAGTTTTCCAACTAATCTCTCATAGGATTCTTTATCCACTACTGCATCTTCTGGGCTTTACAAAGCTTGTGATTCTTTTCAATCGGTGTCTCCACCGGTTTACACCCTAATTTCCATGTCTCAGTTAATAAATCCAACACATACTTTTGTTGGGATATGGAGATTTCATGTCGAGAGTGAGCTACTTCAATGCCGAGGAAGTATTTTAACCTGCCGAGTTCTTTAATCTCAAAATCTTGCAATAAACACTTTTTCAAGGCCTCCATTCCCTGCAAGTCATCTCCTGTTACCACTATGTCATCCACAGACTAATAAAGCTGTAACTCTCCTTGAAGCAGAATGTTTGACAATGTATGATCACCTTGACTTTGCTTGTAACCCAAATCTTTCATTACTCTAGCAAACCTGCCAAACCAAGCCCTATGTTATTGTCATAAAGAGCCATTTTCAACTTACAAACCTTATTCTTCTCTGACTCAAATCCTGGAGGAGCCTCCATATAGATTTCTTCATTGACATCACCATGTAAAAGGGCATTTTTAATGTCAAACTGCTGCAAAGTCCAAGCTGCTAAAGATAATAGAATTCTTACCATATTCATTTTTCAACAAGAGCAAATGTTTCAAGGTAATCTATCCCGTAAGTTTGAGTATACCCCTTAGCTACTAACCTTGCCTTCTAGCATTCAAGTGATCCATCTGCGTTGTATTTCACGGTGAAGACCCATTTGCATCCTAATAGCTTCTTTCCTTGAGGCATTTCCACCAAGTCCCATGTTTTGTTCTTCTCAAGTGCATCCATTTCAACCTTCATAGCTTATTTCCACTCTTTACTTCCCAATGCTTCGGAGACAGTTTTTGGGATAGTAATAGTGTTGAGGTGGATAAGAAAACTTTTATGACCACTGCTCAGCTTTTCATATGACACAAAGGGAGACAATGGATATACAAGCTGCTTAATATAATTCCTAACACCTTTTCTAATTGCAATATGAAGATCATAATCATCAACAACGGGCACGTCTTTGGTGACCTTCAGGATTAGGAGGTACCTCAACATTATCAGCACCAGAGATTGGGTCTGAATCAAGAACTTGCATTGGATGAACAAGGGGTTTTTTCCTCCTTGAATATGCCTATAATGGGCGAGTAGCACTTTGAATCTGTTTATCCTTTGCTGCTTAACTCGGAGTACTTGGATCTAGCTCATTTGGTGATGGAATGGAAACGGTTGGCGACGAAGGATTATGATTTTGTGAGGATGGGGAAGATGAAAGACCAAGCAAAAACAATCCTTATCTTCCATGAATGATGTCTCCCCCTGAAGATAAGGATACTTTAACAAATGTACGATCTACAGAGACAAAGAACCGTACATTAATTCCCTTTTGTGTAGAAGAATATCCCACAAAAACACACTTCAAAGCTCTTGGATCAAGTTTACCACGGTTGTTCGAATGAATATGGACAAAAGACATACACCCAAAGACCCTAGGAACTAGGTGATTTGATGTTTTAAAGTCGGGGAAAAATTTTGAGAATAGTTGCATGGGGTTGTCATTGTCAAGAATTTGAGTGGGTAATCTATTAAGATAGCTTCTCCCCAATAATTTTTTGGAACATTTTTTTTTTTGGAAAAGAACGGCTTGGGTGTCAGCTAGAAGATGACCATTTTTTTGTTCTGCCACTCCATTTTGTTGTGGTGTGCTGATGCATGAAAACTCATGAAAGACTCCTTTTTCTTTGAAGAATGGCAACAACACTTGATTAAAATAATCTTTAGTGTTATCGGATTGAACTCTTTTTATCTCAACCCCAAATTGATTTTTTACCGTGTGGAAAAAATTCTGAAAGGTGGAACTGACATTTGATTTTTGTTTTAAGAGAAAAACCCATGACACTCTAGTACAATCGTCAATAAATGAGATACACCAATGCGCTCTAGAAATATTATGGACTGTAAAAGGTCACCAAACATCACTGTGAATTAGAATAAAGGGTGTTGAAGCTCTTGTATTACTTATTGGAAAAGAAATGCGCTTATGTTTTGCAAGTTGACAAGCATCACAATGAAATTCACCCACATCAAATCTTTAAAACAAACCAGGAAACATTATTTTAAGAGTACCAAAGGAAGGATGACCAAGACGAAAATGATATAACCATATTTTATTTTTAATGGTCTCAAAAAGCAACGACAACGGAATAAGATCCTTAGTGCTATTTTGCCCACCAGGTTCCTCAAGAAAGTAGAGCCCATTCCTCTCCGTAGCAAGTCCAATTGGCATCCTCAAACTCTGGTCCTGAAATATTAAGTGAAGAAGAAAACGTCACCATGCAGTTCAAATTCTTTGAGTTTGTGAATTACAATTAAACTGGACAATTTCAGCACATGCAACACATTTTTTAAAATAAAGTTTTGATTTATGACCACATCCCCTCGACCATCAACTGTAGCCAATATTCTATCAGCAGTAGCAATTTCTTATTACTAGGACAAGGATGATAAGAAACATATCCCTGAGAAGATTGGGTCATATGATCTGTAGCCCCCAGAATCCACAACCCAAGTTCCTTTTGAGAACAACACACTAAGTGCATAGGGCTGAGAATTACCTGAAACAGCCAAGGAACATGTACCTGCACCACCTATAGGTTTCTCTAATTATGTCAGAAAATATCTCAACTTCTCAATCTCTTCTTTATTGAACTCGGATCGCTCCTAGGATAACTCTCCTTCTCTTACTGATTGTATTGAGGTCAAATTTGCTTGTCCTTGTCCCCCTCCTTGATTACGCTTCACTATCCAAAAAGTATTTTGAGTATTTGGGGGCTTACCATGGAGTTTCCAGCACCTCTCCCTGCTCTGTCGCGGCTTCTTGCAGTAGGTACACCATAGAGAGTCTTTATTACCTGCTCTTGATCCTTCTAGCAGCCCATTATTTCCTCTTACTATGCTGGAATAGGCTTTCGGCTGTTGCTGGTTTGATTTCACAACTTTAGGATTTGCAGCTTTTATAACCAAGGCTGAACCGCCTGTCGATTGAGTCTCCAGCTTGTCCCCTCTTTGCCCTTCTTCTCCACGAATAATGGCAATTGTTTCAATGAGTGAAGGAATTTCTTCCTTTCCTAAAACTTGTACTCGAACAAGATCAAATTCAATGTTCAATCCGGCGAGAAAGGTGTAAATTCTCTCTTTTTCAATAAAACATTTAAGAAGGGCTGCATCATCATTGCACTTCATCTCAATACACTGATAATGATCCAACTCCTGCCATAAGTTTTGTAAACTTTGAGCATATTCAGTGACCGAGCAATTACCTTGTTTGGTAGATGAGATTCTTGTCTTATGACCCGTTCATTTCACCAATTCGAGTTTTGCTACAGTAAAAAACTCTCAGAAACAGTCACATCTAACTTTTTGCTACAGTAAAAAGCTCTCACATAAAATCACATCTCAATTCGAATTAAAAACTCGAATCAACGAACTAAACAGGTCCTTAATATCATAATTTGTGCAGCATCTCGGACTTTAGAATAGATCTGCCTACAATACTTCCAAATCTCCCTTCTTGTTGTCAAAAGCATGCAAGTATTGCTGACTTCTGGCATCATCGAATCGACGAATTCCATAACTAGGTCATCACCATGGAATCTTCTTCATCCCACGCAATGAACTTCGGTTCATCTGGTTTAGGTCTTGTCCCAAGAAGATGACTAAGTTTGCCCTTCCCTAAGAAGGTTTGAACAAACTGAGACCACTTCAAATAGTTTTTGCCATTGAGACATTGAATATTTCACATCTCCCCTGCTGCAGTGTTGATGATTTCATTTGTTGTTGTCGGATTACAGGCTTGTTGGCTGGTAGATTCAGAAACTTCATACATGATTTTGGACAGAAGTGGAAAGAAATCTGGGCTTAAGAGGACAGATTCGAAAAAAAAAAAAAAAAAAAAAAAAAAAAAAAAACGTTCTATAATAGTTGGCAAAGTGGGCTGGAAAAAACATAACTGAAAGAAGAAAACGAAATGGCAATTTAGGCCAAAAGGAAAAAGAACTGGAACCTTTTTCCAGAAGCTTTTTATGCGGCAATGCAGGCCAAAAATTTACAAGGATTTCCAGAAAGCATTCAGCTCTGATACCATGACAAAAAGTGGGGAAATTTCTTTTATATTTAACTGAATAATGTACAGAAATATATAGGAAAACACTAGGCTATAAAAGGGAATTCTCTTGAGACGTAATCCCCGTAAATCAAGGATATTCACTACCAGAATATACAACCATAATCACAGGAAATATACACAGCTGTAATACACATTTTCTTGTAATTTACTAAGCTGTAAAATCTGCACACCAAAGTACTGATTCTAACAGTTTTTCCGGGAATGAACTTTTTACAACTGTAAAATGGATCAGTAATTATTCGATTTTCACTAGTTAAATAGTCATTGTTCCATTCTTGGTATTAGGTGTCTTCAACGTTTCTTGTTTAGTGAGAAGCTAGGAATTTATTGAGGAGGGACAACAAACCAGAAGTGTTTCAGAAACTAGATGTCTTTAACCAATTGATTCTCGAAGTTTGAAAAATTGCTAAACGTCTTTATTTATTTATTGACTTTTTGAAGAAACAAAAACTTCATGTCTTTCAATTTATATACAGGCACTTCCGAACAGACAAGAAGCTCTTATAGTATCTCCGTGGCCACAGACTTCACTTCCAAGGGATGGGAACTCCATAAAAAAGTTTGAAAATTTACAAGCATTGGTGAGTTAGTGATGAATGTAGCATCATGCTTTTCTGTCAAGACCTCTTCACCCAACTTTCCATTGGAAAACTTTTATATCTTTTTGTTGCAGCATGTGGTAGTAAATACATCTTAAATCTTACTGCTTTATAATTCTCAGACTAGAGCCATTCGGAATGCTCGAGCAGAATATTCTGTTGAGCCAGCAAAGCGTATATCAGCATCAGTAGTTGCAAATGATGAAGTCATTCAATACGTATCTGTAAGTGCAGTCCACTTATTCTTTACAGATTAAAACTTGGGTAGCACCTTTACCGAGCCTAACCAAAGTCACGCTTCTGTTGTCTGAGTTAGGTAGATGTATCCAATATGGCTAGGTCTTAGATTCAGATCAGGCTGTCTGGACAGGTCCAGTCGGCAAGAAAATAAAAGGGCCTGGCCCGGCATTTTCTTGTACTGAAGTTTCTTCTCACATATAATATTTATTTATTTTCAGTGTATAAAGTAGTAGAGGTAGGCACTTAATATCTGATGTGTGTATCAGAATGTTGGAGTCAACTGTGAACATCTTGTGATTTATTCCCCATGATCTTTCAGACACCCATTTTTTCAATATTCCAAAATGAATAGATTGTTAAAACAGCGAGGCATCTGATAGATAACGGGTATAGGCCATGTTTTTAACATAATTTGGTACATATTACTTGTTTGGAAAACATGGATCCTAGATACTTGAGTTCATCGACGTGTCAAGCTTCTCCAAATATGATTATCCTTCAAAATGCTCCACACGTAACCCACAGATTTTTGCTATAAAGAAAATGCCCATAGTTCATAGGATTTATGTCTGAAAGAGAGAAAAGGCTGTCCACATTCCGTGGTAGTGGTCGAAACTAATTGTGGATAAAAAGATACGAGATGGATCGTCTTGTATGTTACACCAATAGTTAGGCCTCTAGATGAATTCAATCTCAAACTCATATATCGGTAAAAAATAATGTGGTCTATAACTAGTTCAACGTTCCAAGGTTATTTACTTTTGCAAAAGAAGCAACAAACATTAGATATTTAAAGAATATTTTTAAAAACAAAGAAAATAATGATTGTTTCGATGACATGGGAGGGTCAGCATATCATTTTATAAAGAACGAGATATCTAATGCAAAGGTTGCTTTGTTTTTTGAGACACTTCATAAATTTGTTATATTTGTATCCTTTTTAAATACTCCATGTTGTTGTATTGTTTGTTTGCAGAAAGAAAAGGAGGTTCTAGCTCTTCTATCCCGGCTAGATTTACAGAACGTGCATTTCACAAATTCCCCTCCAGGTATGTCTTCTTACGTAATCTTGGCGCAGAAAGAGAGGTTTTACATTTTTTTTCCTATGTTAATATCCATTCATCATTTTCTTGTGATCAACTGCTGAGCCATTTCTTCTGGTGGATGTGATGCACTGTACTTCAGGGAATGCGGATCAATCAGTCCACCTAGTAGCTGGTGAAGGACTGGAAGCGTATCTTCCTCTTGCTGACATGGTTGATATTACTGCCGAAGTTGAGCGGCTTACTAAGCGCCTTTCCAAGATGCAAGCAGAATATCAGGGACTTGCTGCACGTCTCAGTTCTCCTAAAGTATGAGCATCTTATACTCGTGTTCAAGCATGAAACCTTGATATTTAATGCAGTAATTACACGGTCAGATGTTTCACGGACCTAGATAAAACTAAATTTTTTACATTTAAAAAAAAAGGGAAGAGAATTCTAGTTCATTTTTGTTTTTATGGAAGAAATTTTTCTAAATGGTTTTTGCAAAACTGTTTCATCACTTTCTTGAAAGCGCGGGATGAAGGTTGCTACACAATGCAATAATGTTATGAGCCAAATTGTGGAGTTGATAGGATAGACGAATTACTGTGTTTCCTTTTCTTCTCATGTTCATGTGAAGTTGATCTTGAGTTGACTACCATGTTCCTCTTCCAACATCTTAGTTGATTTATGCAGTTTGTAGAGAAAGCTCCCGAGGACATTGTTCGTGGTGTCCGAGAAAAAGCAGCTGAAACAGAAGAGAAGATTACTCTCACCAAAAACCGCCTAGCTTTACTCGAGTCCTCCGCACTTGTTACTGAATAGGCTCCATCCACTCAGGATATGCCTCATCCCAGGTCAATGGCTTCTGCATTTTGGAGGACTGATGGTACATCAGTTTCCGCTCGTCTAGGTGAATGAAGTGTTTTAGTGAAAACTCCTGCCTTCCGTCGAGCATATGGCAACGTGGAAAGAGTAAAAAAGCTACAGGTAGATTTGCTAGCTTTTGATAGGCACTCTATAATACTGCTCACTTTGTCTTCACTCTCTCATTATTACTATTCTTGTTGCCTATTATTGCAGTCTAATAATCCATTGACACAGCGTAATTTATAAAATTAAGCTTCGTGCTGTTAGCTCCACTTTTTGTCGAGTGTGGAGCTGAATTAGTCCTTCAGATTTATTTCTTTTGTTAGTCAGTCATAAATACTCGAGCCTTATTTTGTTTATTTCCTTTTCTCCTTGTATCATAATCTTACATGTTATATATGAACAACGATGTGGAATTCGGAAACAAATAAATGCAATTTATTTCTCATACCTTTGAATAGCACGTTCAGTTTTCATACCTGTTATATACGTTCATATGTTTTTATTACGTCTGTAAATATGTCGTGTAACAGGTTATTCGACAGTTTCCTGTTGTTTCTATTCGGTAATTAAACCCTTGTATGCTTTATTTTTATTTTTATTATTTTTATTATTTTATTTTTTTGCTTTGGATTAGTATTAGTAACAAGTAGTTTCTATGACATTTTAACTAAACAAAATACACATTCAAACACAATTCTCTTACGTTGAGTTGAAGAATCAAGCCAGCCATCTTCCAATTACTACTGCATAGTGAATAATTATGGTATGCCAATGAGACATGATTTAACTTAAATATAACGATAGCAGAAGAAAGCACTATATAAGTATTTGATAAATATTTGTACAATTCAAAAATATTTTTTTTCCTATTATATAAATGTATGGATAATTCAAGATAGAATAAAATACTTTTCTATCCTATTAAATAAATTCTTATGGTTTAGATATTTACTTTGTATCCCCACACTAACCATAGCCATTTAATAATACTCTTTTATTTCAAGTTCATGAAAAAGTATACGTTATTTTTTGAATGTGCCCTACGTTGTATTTTAAGTTTCAAATTGGAACCTATTCTAGGTTAATGATTGATTTTGATCCCTTGATCAGTTTACCCTAACAACTTATTGAAAAATATGTAACCAAACACTAGTTGATGCATTTACCCTTTGTAGCTCAGCTTGAAAATACGGTTTTAAAAATTTTTCCTTTTTTTTTTTAACTAATATTTACTAATATATACATGTATTTTGAGTTATCAAAAAACAATGCTTGGTATTTTAGATGTTCTCAGGATTATACTCTGAATTTCAAATTTATATCAAATTCATACCTTTTGCTGTTTTTCAGAGTCAACAGTTGATTTTGATACTCACTTTTTGAATATTAAAAATAAATCGAATACTAGAAGGATAATTACAGAAAGAATTAACTAGGATAAAGTTTATTTGTTCAATTTAGATTAATTACCTGGAGATGTACTGCTTTTTTTGTGTATAGATTTCCATAGATGAATTAATTATATTGTTGAATTCTTTGCGTCGTGTGAAAATATTATTATGAGATTGTTAGCCAGACTCCTAGTTATATGCCTACGCACAGCTCGATTCTCTATTTGACTATTCCCATTATTTTCCACATTACCTTCTCTCTCTCTCTCTCTCTCTCTCTCTCTCTCTCTCTCTCTCAACTTTTTTTCCCCTAAACTTCAGTAATTCTTATAAATTTTTTCTTTTTGTTAGAAGTATTGATGGAAAATGTCACGTCAAATACAAAAATTAAGAAAAGAACTTATGTCAATTTTTAACAAAAATAACATCTATTTGCATAATTAATGAGTGTTGTCAAACAGTTTGATAAATAATTACTCTTTTAACTCCTCATACAGTCTCGTAAAAATACAAATTACACGGGCTGTCATTTGTTTTATTACACCTAACTTTCTCCTTAATTTACTTGATTTAAAAACTTTAGGGATCATCAATAGCGGCCAACAACAATTGCGTAAGTATGAATTTAATAAAATGGGTAACTTGCAAGAGTTATCGAAGTAACTTGCAAGAGTTATTGAAGTTATGGAAAAAATGCTAAAACTAATACGGTATAGAAACAAAAGTCAACCCGAACTCAACATCTTTATTAATCATGATAATTGTGTCAAAACCCGCAAACTATGTGCGGGCTTTGAGTTTTGTCATGATCTAAATTGCTACTCTTAATGCTATTGTTAGCTTTAATAGTACTAATCAAGGCAAGCGAGATTTTTATTAGGCAGGCTTGTTAATCGTTCATCAAAGACAGATGGCGGATAAGCTGCCTCGTGATGCCATTCAGCTAAAGGGCTTTATCGATTGCAAATAGCTCTAGATATTCAACCGCAATTTCTAACAGCAAATAAAGATTGTGTCATATCAGACGGAATCCGTGTTGGTGTTTTGTTTCTTTGTTGTCTTGTCCATCAAAAAAATAAAATAAAATAAAATTGTTTCACCTTCCGAAATAAAAGTTTTCTTTTTCTTTCTCAAGCTTTTCATCCAACATCGAGCAATCTTATAACTACAAGGCCGAATGGCCGATTATATATATGCAGAAACGTGAATTCAATTCAACAGTGAATAGCACATACAGAGTTCGATTATAATTCAGGCAACAATACCTGTCAAACAAGTTTATTACCTATTTACTGTTTTTCCTTTCTTTTTTTTTTTTTTTTACTTTTAGTGAAACTCATGCAAAGGGAATACAACATAATGCACAAATTTAACCCAAAACCTTCGAACGCCAACCCGCAATAACATCCTCTGGTAGTGCACGTGTCTTAATAAATGAATCTTTTGAGAAAATTGTCTGCATAAAAGAAATTCAACTTCAACGTTATTAAAAACTCAGAACAATCCAACAGAAGGATATGATATACAGATATAGAGATTCATATGAACTTATATAAAAGCTTTTGACTTGACACTAGTATGGGATTAAACCGAGAGACGGTCGCAAGGCTTTATATGATAAACATTGAGATATACCATTCATACAAGTCAGAAGAACCATTTCAAGAGTTGAGTTACTCGTAAGTAAAGCAGCAAACAAGAAATTAAAATCTCATACATACGTTCCACCAAATTACAAGGTTGAGAACGAGGATTATTTTCGAGGATGGATTCATACTTTGACTTACTTCAAAGTAACAACAGAAACAACTAACATGCAAATTTGCTAGTAATGCTAATAGTGGGAATTTTTTCATGGGAGAAAGAGAAATTTTGCAAACCACAATTCTGGTTACGGAAAAGAGGAAATTGGAAAGATCAATATAAGTTATATTCATAAGCAATGGTAATGGGGTACACATCAATCATGAAAGATGGCTGAGCACATATTGACCATACCTGCATATAAGATTTCACGTATGGAAGGGAATCTGGAACTGACCAACTTTTATAATGCCCAAGAGCAATTTCTAGATGATACAACTTGGGTCCGAGTGACAAATCTACAGCAGAAATATCTTTCCCATTGACAAAAGGACCCTTCAAGAAAGAAAATAAAGTCAAACAATAAAATTATTTGGAGGTGTTAGTGTTAACAAATTCATTTGCTTTATCTACGTGTGCTAATACAAGAACAGATCAAATCCACAAGTCGAAAGATACATATAAAGCTCCAGTATGAGCAGCACGAATGTAGTTCAGTATAAAGCGAAAAGGATTTAAGCAGTTTTTTCCCTCTACTGGTAACATATTGATGCAAATATTTTGAAGTTCACCCTCTTCACTATTCGGTATATGTTGATTTCTCTGAATTCTGGAGACATTATCTGTTAGGACTCCCGAGAATCCTGCACCTTAGAACAAACTTAACTACAAATTAAACAGCAATATGAGAAATTAACCAGGAAAATGGCCT
This sequence comes from Morus alba, assembly GCA_012066045.3. Taxonomy (NCBI): domain Eukaryota; kingdom Viridiplantae; phylum Streptophyta; class Magnoliopsida; order Rosales; family Moraceae; genus Morus; species Morus alba. Next base: position 17,287,385 of record CP050233.2, read on the forward strand.
GGATCCTTTTATTGAATCTCAAGAAATTGAAAACAGGGAAATGGTTACAACGTCGGAAATGAAATAGAAGGGAATTCGAGGACCCCTCCAAGCCTCCACAGACTCTTCTCTTACTAGTCAATTCGATACCACTCCTCTCGACCTTCCTACTATTTATTCCCATTTTCTAACTAACTTGCTTCTCCCAATCCTACTCGGCACACAGCCCCATAACCATAACCGTATCCTAACAAATTACCTTTACCCCTGCCTTGGTTCCACGTCACGTAATTCCCCCTTCTGCCCCTGCATTTTCTTATTCCTCCTAGCATACACAAATCTGATGCTCGGAGGTCTAACATTACCCCCCTTTTCCAGCTCGAGCTTGTCCCCAAGGTCGAAATCCGAAAATTGTTGAGACACCATCCCCGCTGGTTCCCAAGTAGCGTCTGTCGGAGGCAATCCCTTCCATTGGACTAACACCTCATGTACTTGACGTCCGCCAACCGCCACGGTGCGAGAATCCAAGATAGAGGCTGGCCGGACCAGCAATTCCAGCTCATCCGTCAGTTGCTCCGGTAAGGCCAGACCCGTGAAGTGATGTCCTTTGAATGCCTTGAGTTGAGAGACATGGAAGACTGGGTGGATTCTTGAATTGTCCGGCAGTTTAAGGTGGTATGCAACCTGGCCAATCCTGGCTAGCACTGTAAAAGGCCCATAGAAACGAGGACTTAGTTTTTCGTTGAGCTTCCGCGCCATCGTCTTCATGACATAGGGCCGTAGTTTGAGTAGAACCAAATCGCCGGGGCTGAAACTGACCTCACGCCGGTGTTGGTCGGCAAATTGCTTCATCCGCTGCTGAGCTAAGAGGAGGTGCTCCTTGAGGGTGTCCAACATATGGTTGCGTTGCTGGAGCTGGACCTCCACTTCATGAACTGCTGTTGATCTCTCAGGAAAACGGTACAGGGGTGGCGGTGGGCGTCCGTACACGACCTGAAAGGGAGAGTATTTGGTGGAGGCGTTGTACGTTTTATTAAACCAATACTCTACCCATGGTAAAAAAGACAGCCACTGCCGCGGTTTGTCGCAAGCGAAACACCGAAGGTATGTCTCTAAGCAGCGATTTGTGACTTCTGTTTGGCCGTCCGTCTGTGGATGGTAGGCAATGCTTGGGTGCAGCCGAGTGCCCTGAAGCCGGAACATCTCACGCCAGAAATGACTCATAAAGGTGGAGTCGCGGTCGCTAACGATGGAGCGGGGAAAGCCATGTAAGCGTACAATATCTCGAACAAACAGGCCTGCCACCTGGACAGCCGTGTATGGGTGTGCCAAGGGGCTGAAATGGGCATACTTCGATAAGCGATCGACTACCACTAAAATGGTATCCATTCCCTGTGATTTTGGAAGGCCGCCAATGAAGTCCATCGACACATCCTCCCAAATGCGAGCCGGCACCGGCAGCGGTTGTAACAACCCTGCAGGGGACAAGGCTTCCGACTTCGAATGTTGGCACGTTTCGCAGTTGTCCACATACTCTTTTATAGCCTTCTTCATCCCTTTCCAAAAGAAGACGGCTGCGATTCGCTTGTACGTCCGCAAAAACCCCGAATGCCCTCCTACCACCGAATTATGGAAATCATGCAAAACGCGCATGATCCAGGTCGACGCCGGAGGGAGGACGACGCGGTCCTTGTAGTACAGCAGGCCCTGGCGAAACCCGAATCCCTCGCGCAGGGGCTGGTCCTGCTGAATGGCCGAGATAAGTCGGCCACAGTATTGGTCGGCCTGCTGCTCCTTCTTAAGATCTTCAATATCGAAATGATGGGGAATGGACAGGGCGGATAGAGAAATGTCTTCGGCGATTCCTCGTCTAGAGAGAGCATCAGCTGCTCTGTTGGCCGTTCCCTTTTTATAGTGAACCTCAAAGTCATATCCAAGTAATTTGGCCACCAAACGAAGTTGCTGAGGAGGGAGGATTCGCTGGTCAAGTAAGAATTTCAGACTTTGTTGGTCGGAACGCACGACAAAATGCCGCCCTAGAAGATAGTGCCGCCACTTCTGGACCGCCAGCACAATGGCCAGAAGCTCACGCTCGTACACAGATGACAGCCGGGAAGTGGCTGACAATTCCTTACTAAAATAAGCCAAGGGACGGCCTTCCTGCATTAAGACTGCCCCTACGCCCCTGCCAGATGCATCCGTCTCGACTACAAATGATTTTGAGAAGTCGGGCATGACCAAAACGGGTAATTCCGTCATCGCTGTCTTCAATTTGAGGAAGGCTGCACTCTCCTCCTCCGTCCAAACAAATGCCCCCTTTTTAAGCAGATTGGTGAGGGGGCGGGCCAGTGCTCCATACCCCTTCACAAACCGTCTATAATAGCCTGTAAGGCCCAGAAATCCGCGCAATTCCTTAACGTTCCGAGGCGTGGGCCATGAGAGCATGGCCTCAATCTTGGAGGGATCAGCGGACACTCCCTCAGCGGAGATGACATGGCCTAAATACTCTACTCTCTGCTGGCCGAACACGCACTTTTTGAGGTTTGCGAACAGGGATTCCTGCTGCAAGACGAAGAGAACCTGCCGTAGATGGCTGCAATGCTCGTCCCACGACCTGCTGTAGACTAAAATGTCATAAAAAAAAACAAGTACAAATTTTCGGAGATAAGGGCGAAATACCGAATTCATGAGTGACTGAAATGTTGCTGGGGCGTTTGTGAGGCCAAAGGGCATAACGAGGAACTCGTAATGGCCCTCGTGGGTGCGGAATGCCGTTTTTTCGACATCGCCTTCCCTTACCCGTATCTGATGATACCCGGCTTTCAAGTCCAATTTGGAGAAAATTGTCGCACCATGTAGCTCGTCCAACAACTCGTCGATGATCGGGATTGGAAATTTATCCGGAATGGTGAGCTGGTTCAAGGCTCTGTAGTCGACGCAGAACCTCCAAGTACCGTCCTTTTTTTTTACCAATAACACTGGGCTGGCGTAAAGACTGCTACTAGGTCGTATAATACCGGAAGCCAACATATCCGAAACCAGCTTCTCTATTTCTCCCTTCTGAATCTGAGGGTACCTGTAAGGCCGCACGTTGGGAGGGGTCGCTCCTTCTCGCAAGATGATCCAATGATCCCGCACTCGATGCGGCGGCAGCCCGCTGGGGGTATCAAAGACGTGTCGGAAATCCTCAATCAAGGTCCCCAACTCCGGTGGTACAGCGTGCGTTGCCCTGTCTGGCGGCTCTTCTCCTATTGAATTCAATTCTAGGAGCACGCCCACCTCCTGCGCCTGACAACCACGAGTTAATGAGCGAAAACTTACCGGTGAGTAGCTGAGGGTTGGGTCCCCCTTCCATTGGACCCATCTTCCTTCCTGCCGGAACTTCATGGTGAAATTCGCCCAATCAGCTCGAACCTCACCTAAGGTGCGAAGCCAGGTGACTCCCAGAACTACCTCTGCGCTGCCTAAGTCAAACGGGAAGAAGTTCTCCACCACCCAGTGCCCCTGTATAAGCATCCGAACGTTTCGGCACACCCCATTCTGGGGAAAATTCATGCCGTTGCCCACCTGAATTTGATGCCGTACGGTCAGATCCGTGGGTAAGCTCAGTGTACTTACCAGCTCCGCCGAGATAAAACTATGGGATGCCCCACTATCGATTAGCACGACCACTTCCCGGTCGCCAATAGTCCCTCGCAACTTCATGGTTTTTGCAGAGGCAAATCCCCTTAACGAGTTGAGTGACAAGTCAACCCGTCCGTCAACCTGTTCCTCTTGTCCGGCGGTCGCTTCCGCCGAGTCCTCCGGTGACTGGTCCTCCTCGTCGGAGTCCTCTCCGGAAACCAGAAGAACCTGGAGCTGGCGGAGTTTACAACGGTGCCCTGGGCTGTACTTTTCGTCGCATCGGAAGCAGAGGCCACGCGCCCGCTTCTGTTGTGCTTCCTCGTACGAGAGCTTCCGGAACGGTGCGCCGCCGGCGGCTGACGCCCCCCCTGTTCCCCCCGGTGCATCCCGGTGTCGCGCGGTCGTAGGAGTGTTGCGAGGAATTTGGGATCGAAGGGAGCCCTCTGGAATGTCCGAAAAATTAGGGCTATTGTTATTACCCGGTTTACTCCAAAAATCCGCCCGCATGTAGCGACCGCCCGACTCACGAACCGATCCACTGCCTCATTTTGTCTTCACTTCTTGGGCCAACTCCATAGTTTCGGGCAGCCCAATTGGTCTGTGCATCTTTACCTCTGCCCGGATGTCTTCTCTCAAGCCATTGAGGAAGGCACTTCTATATACCTTCTCCGGAATGTCGCTCAACGTCGCCGCCAACGCTTCAAACCGTTCCCGGTATTCCGCCACCGTTCCCCCTTGTCGGAGGGCCATCAGCCTCTCCGTGGGATCCCCATCTCGTGACAAACTGAATCGCTGCAAGATGGCCGTCCGTAGCTCCCGCCAATCCTCAAAAGGTTCCTGCGAATCTAACCACTGGTACCAGCTGAGGGCTCTTCCCTCCATGCAAACTGACGCCGCCAGAATTTTCTCGTCATCATCCACCTCGTTGACAGAAAAGTAACGCTCAGCCCTGAAAATCCACCCATAAGGATCCTCTCCGTGGAATAGCGGGAGTTCCAGCTTTTTCCCGCGGTGGTCGCCTCGATTTCGTACTCTCTCCGGTGTCCGGTGTCGGGGGTATCCCCATCTTCCTCTTGCCGGGTCCCTCCTTGGCGGACTGAATTCGCCTCGTACAAGTCGCCCTTCCTCTCTTCGCGGCGGTGTCTGGTCATCTCTTCCCGGTTGGAGAGTGGAACTCCCCACGCTGCCGTCGGGGCGGTGACGGCTCGATGCGAGCCTGTCTGACCAGTAATTCCTCCAATCTCGCTATGGAGCCCTGCATCCCATCCATCTTCGTTCCTAATGAAGTCACCTCCCCTTGGACCTCTCCCAAGCGAGCTCCCATGGTGACCACATCTCCTTGGAGGCGGGGAACTGGACTCACCATATCTCCGAAAGACTGCAAGGAGTCCTGGAACCCATTCAACCTCCTCTCCATCAGCGTGAATCGATCCGGTTGGTTGGCCATGGATCGGTGCTCTGATACCAAAGTTGTTAGGACTCCCGAGAATCCTGCACCTTAGAACAAACTTAACTACAAATTAAACAGCAATATGAGAAATTAACCAGGAAAATGGCCTGGATCCTTTTATTGAATCTCAAGAAATTGAAAACAGGGAAATGGTTACAACGTCGGAAATGAAATAGAAGGGAATTCGAGGACCCCTCCAAGCCTCCACAGACTCTTCTCTTACTAGTCAATTCGATACCACTCCTCTCGACCTTCCTACTATTTATTCCCATTTTCTAACTAACTTGCTTCTCCCAATCCTACTCGGCACACAGCCCCATAACCATAACCGTATCCTAACAAATTACCTTTACCCCTGCCTTGGTTCCACGTCACGTAATTCCCCCTTCTGCCCCTGCATTTTCTTATTCCTCCTAGCATACACAAATCTGATGCTCGGAGGTCTAACATTATCCAAGAGTATATATATAAGTTTCAGTAAAATGAAGCATACAAAAATTTATTGCCTTCTAAGTTGATTGATTCCCAAGACATATCTAATTTTCAGCCGAGATTTTGCTGATAAAATCCAAATAGGAAAATTTTCAAATTGACACTTTAGGGAACTGCCAGAGTCAAATAAGCATTCTTGGTGCATAATAAACATAATCGCAAGAAGGGATAACTTGCGTTTCTTTCTAAATCAACAATGAATGTTATGAAAACCTGTTTTGACTAGGCAATGAAGATATAAATAAAAGACAACAGACAGAATTCAGAGGTTATTGATAATCCTTTTCTCCATGTGAAGGAACCGAATAACTGGGAGGCTAGAAAAAGGATAGATGCCTCACATTGTCTTTGAGATAATCATTGAAAGCACTTAGCTCGCGGAGTAATGCTTGCTCTGTTCCATCATTGGGGTCTTTGCTTTTAAGAAAGCCAATAAGTGTTGAGAAGATCTTTGACCCGCTACAAAGTAATAAACAAACAAATAAATCAATGGAACACCTTTCCCAAAAATATATTTCTTAGCAATTAGGAAATTTTTAAACGGCTAGCCATAGATGCTTAAAATTTGCAGAGTACTACTATTTGTGCTCTGCTATAACAACCATGTTAATGGATTGCGTCAAGTAGTAGGAACTAAAGTCGCTGCACTGTATAACTCCTTAACATTAAGTTCTTCGTTTGCTGCTTGGATGAATTAGTAAAAGCTAAAGGTCAGAACATTATATAACCCTTAAACATAAAATCTAGAAAAGTTAATTGATGATTATGTCACATAGCTTTAGTAATGTGTTGATTGATGATTATGATAAGGACCTGCAATCTCAGTTAACAATAAGAGCAAAAGAGGAAGAAGACAAGGCAAAATAACCAAAAATGGGGTCTGGCTCCTTTTATTGAAGGTAATTCAGCTCAACAGAGCAATACAAGCAAGCTCCCCTGCCTCACCGAAGGAGGAGCTAACAAAAGAAAGGAAAATCGATAGAAGGATTACAAGAACGAGGGATTTCGAGGACCCTGCACCTCCCGAGGAAAACCAAGCGTCTAGAGATTCGATACCCTCTCCTTCCCTGCTCACCTCCCTTATAACCTCTTCCACGCCAGCTCATCTAACAGAATTCCATAACCGAATTGGCCACCTCAGCACTCCTCTCCCCTGCTATGCCCTTTTTACCCCTTCTAGAATAAGTAAGGGTGATGGGAGGTCTGGCTAGCGTCCTATCAATACCCTCCCCTTCGAGAACAACCTTGTCCTCAAGGTTGAAATGGGGAAACTGCTTACGAATGTCTTCAAGTGGCTCCCATGTAGCTTCCCAATTAGGCAAATCCTTCCAGGATACCAGGGCTTCCACACGATCTCGACCGCCAAAGGAGATGGTACGAGTGCGAAGAATGTCAGCAGGCTCCACGAGCAGTTCCAGGCTCTCCGAAAGTTGGGAAGGCAGTGGCTGACCTTTATATTCACCCCCACGAAACTTCTTCAGCTGGGAGACGTGGAACACGGGATGAATGCGAGCCGTGGCTGGAAGTTGGAGCCGATAAGCCACCTGGCCAATGCGCTCCAGAACAGGGAAAGGTCCATAAAAACGCGGAGAAAGCTTCTCATTTACCTTCCGCGCCAGAGACTTAAGGCGATAAGGACGGAGCTTGAGTAAAACAAGGTCACCGGGAGCAAGGATTACCTCACGTCGATGGGCATCCGCCGATTTCTTCATTCGATTCTGAGCGACGAGTAAGTGTTCCTTGAGGGCATCCAGCATTTGATTGCGGAGCTGTAATTGGAGGTTTACGTCTTCCACCACGAAGTAGGAGGCGGGCGGAGCGGATGGCACATCTTGGAAGCGGAGCAAGGCGGGGGTTCGCCCATACACAATCTGGAAGGGCGTTTGCGCCGTGGGCGTTATAAGTGGTGTTGAACAGAATTCCGCCCATGGTAGAAGCGCACCCACTCTTTCGGTTTATCGGAAGCAAAACAACATAAATAAGTTTCCGGACCCGGTTAACTACCCTCCGTCGGCCATCGGTTTCCGGGTGGTACGCGGAACTGTGGTGCAATCGTGTACCCTGCAGTTTGAAGAGTTCGCGCCAAAACAGACTCATAAAAACTGGATCACGGTCACTTACTATGGATCTCGGTATGCCGTGTAGGCGGACTATCTCCTTCACGAAGAGCTCGGCCACATGTTTGGCTGTAATGGGGTGCGGTATAGTGCAAAAATGAGCATATTTGGAGAGGCGGTCCACTACCACCAGAATTGTGTCCACATTTCTTACCTTTGGCAATCCGGAAATGAAGTCCATGGAGATGTCATCCCATACCTTATCCATGGAGAAAGTGCTTCATACTTGGACTTTTGGCATGTCTCACAGTGAGCCACGTAATCCTGGATTGTTTTTTTCATACCTGGCCAGAAGACATTTGCAGCCATGCGCTTGTAGGTGCGAAAAACTCCCGAGTGGCCCCCAATGACCGAGTCGTGGAATTCCTGTAACAGCAGCGGAATCCAAGCCGAATGGCGAGGCAGAACAAGTCGACCTTGGAAGCAGAGGAGGCCGTTTTGTAGACTATACCCGGCGGCTACGTCGTTGTGCTGCTGCAATTGGGCAATCAAGCTGGCATACGTACTGTCTTCGAGTTGCTCCTGTCGAACCTTCTCCAAGTCAACTAAACCGGGCATGGAGAAAAAGCCATCACCAGCGTGGGGGCCTCATCCCCGCGGGAGTACATGGCCGCCACCTGTTTGAAGGGCCGGTTTATATTGACTTCAAAATCGTACCCAATTAGCTTTGCAATCCAACGAAGGTGCTCTGGCGGAAGCAGGCGCTGGTCTAACAGGAAACGCAGACTTTGTTGGTCCGTGCGAACCACGAAGTGGCGGCCCAGAAGGTAATGACGCCACTTCTGGACTGCGAGGACAATCGCCATAAGTTCCCGTTCATACACGGATTTCAGCCGGGAAACGGGCGATAGGACCTTGCTAAAGTATGCTATAGAACGGCCCTCCTGTAATAAGACCGCGCCAAGGCCTGTCCCTGAGGCGTCGGTTTCCACGACGAAGGGTTTGGAGAAGTCCGGCATAGCCAGGACGGGCAGGGAAGTCATTGCTGTTTTCAATTGATCGAAGGCGTGAGTAGCTGCGTCGGTCCATGCAAAGGCACCCTTCTTCAGGAGGTCCGTCAGAGGCTGCGCGAGAGACCCATACCCCTGTACAAACCTGCGATAATAGCCGGTTAAACCCAAGAATCCTCTTACCGCCCGGACGTTCTGAGGCTGTGGCCAGGTCTGAATTGCCAGGATTTTGGTTGGGTCGGCTGAAACGCCTTCCTGAGAGATGATATGCCCAAGATACTCCATTTGTGATTGGCCGAAGACACACTTTTTCCAATTGGCAACGAGCTTCTCCCTCCGAAGCACCTCCAACACAGCCGTGAGGTGAGCCCTGTGTTCCTCCAAGGATCGACTATAAACAAGTATGTCATCAAAAAAAACAAGGACAAACTTACGCAAATATGGGCGGAATACCGTGTTCATCAGCGATTGAAATGTCGCTGGAGCGTTCGTTAACCCGAAGGGCATGACGAGGAACTCGTAGTGCCCCTCGTGTGTCCGGAAGGCTGTTTTCTCCACATCCCCCTCGTGGACCCGGATTTGGTGGTAACCCGCCTTCAAATCGAGCTTTGTAAACACTGCCGCCCCATGAAGTTCATCCAAAAGCTCGTCAATGATTGGAATGGGGAATCTATCCGGCACGGTGAGCTGGTTAAGGGCGCGGTAGTCAACGCAGAATCTCCAACTCCCGTCTCTTTTTTTGACCAGCAGGACCGGACTAGAATAGGGGCTGCTACTTGGCCGGATTATGCCGGAGGAGAGCATCTCCGAAACCAAACGTTCGATTTCCCCCTTCTGGATATGCGGGTAACGGTAAGGCCGAACATTCGGCGGTATGGCCCCTTCCCGCAACACAATGCGGTGGTCCGTTTCTCGGCGGGGTGGTAGACCCGTTGGTGGGTTGAAGACCTCCTCATAGAGGGTCAGAACATCGGCCAACTCTGGTGGGCATTGTAGCTTCGGAACCACTCCTTCATCTGTCGTGACGGCACTGAGCTCGAGGAGAACGCCCCATTGCGACGGGGTGAACTGCCGTGATAAGGCCCGGAAACTTACCGGGGCGCAGCTCAAGGCCGGATCCCCCTCCCAACGTACCCAGCCATCCTTATCCAAGAACTTCAAGGTGTACTTGGACCCGATTTAAGCACGCACCTCACCTATTTAAACCGTGACCCCCTAGTACCACGCCAGGCATCCTAGTTAGAAAATCTTCCACAATCTGATAACCGTGCCGGTCTTACCCCTCGGCATACTCCCTGTTGCCTAAGCTCATCTTGCGTTTCCCTGCACCCATAGCTCACGAATTGTGCTCTGTGAGACCAACTCAATCACCACCCTTTTCGTGAGAAAAACTATCAACCCCAACATCAATGAGGACTACCACCTCTCGGGAACCCAGCCGCCCTCGGAGTTTCATGGTATTGGAGGAGGTGAAGCCAAGGAGAGAGTTTAAGGACAGATCCGCCGCTTCGTCCGGTACCCCTTCCGATGGGTCCGCTGTTTCGTCCTTCGCCTCCTCTGTCTCCGATTCGTCCCCTGCCACCATAAGGACTTGCAGTTGGCGGTTCTTGCATCGATGCCCGGGCGTAAACTTCTCGTCGCACCGGAAGCACAGTCCCCTAGCCCTCCGAGCCTGGATCTCGTCATCGGATAGGCGTCGGAACCCGGAATCGCGCTGTACGGCCGGCACTTGAGCGAGCGCCGAGTCAGATTTGGCTCGGGGGAACGTTCCAGAATCCCTAGATCCACTGGACTGAAGGGAGCTCTCCGTGAGGAAGCCAGTGTTCCGAGCCTGGTCGGTATAAGAATACCCCCGGCCCATTCCCTCCTGTTTCCATCCCCGGCCCAATTTCATTTTCCTGAATTTGTCTTGGGCCTCATTCCTATCTTCTATTTGCTGGGCTAAGTCCATCACTTCCTGTAGGTTTACGGGCCTGTGTAATTTTACCTCAGCCCGTATATCTTCCCTTAACCCGTTCAAGAAGGCTCCTCGGAAGATGGACTCCGGAACCCCTCTCAGCGCCGCCGCCAGTGTCTCGAAGGAGTCCCTGTACTCCGCCACTGGTCCCGCTTGCCTCAACGACATCAGACGCTCGGTGGGGTCTCCTTCTCGGGCCCGACTGAACCGGTGTAACAGAGCCGCCCTAAAGTCTCTCCATCCGGCAAACGGCTCCTGCGTCTCCGCCCACTGAAACCAGCCTAGAGCTCGCCCTTCCAAGCATACAGATGCTGCTATTACCTTCTCTGTCTCCTCAACGTCGTTGATCGCGAAATACCTCTCCGCTCGGAATAACCATCCGTAAGGGTCCTCACCTTGGAAGATTGGGAGCTCGAGCCTCTTTCCCCGGTGTTCCCCTCTTCTCCGTCGCGCCGGCGACTCGGGCCGAAGTTCTCGGCCGCGCTCTCTTTCCCTAATCACTCCACGAGGATCAGGGCCCCGTTCTCCCCTGAAGTGGTGTCCAAGGAGCGTTTCCATGCGTTGAACCGCATCCTGTACTATGCCTACCCTTCCCGTAAGGACTGTCAAATCCTCCTGTAACCTAGGTACCGGGTCGACCATCGCCCCCAACAGTCGCACCGCCTCACTGAGGTGCTCCACGCGTCTTTCCACGGAATCCTCGCGAATCTCCGGCCGTGGTTCCATCTGCCTGTTCGCCATGGATCGGACTGCTCTGATACCAAGTTGATAAGGACCTGCAATCTCAGTTAACAATAAGAGCAAAAGAGGAAGAAGACAAGGCAAAATAACCAGAAAATGGGGTCTGGCTCCTTTTATTGAAGGTAATTCAGCTCATCAGAGCAATACAAGCAAGCTCCCCTGCCTCACCGAAGGAGGAGCTAACAAAAGAAAGGAAAATCGATAGAAGGATTACAAGAACGAGGGATTTCGAGGACCCTGCACCTCCCGAGGAAAACCAAGCATCTAGAGATTCGATGCCCTCTCCTTCCCTGCTCTCCTCCCTTATAACCTCTTCCACGCCAGCTCATCTAACAGAATTCCATAACCGAATTGGCCACCTCAGCACTCCTCTCCCCCGCTATGCCCTTTTTACCCCTTCTAGAATAAGTAAGGGTGATGGGAGGTTTGGCTAGCATCCTATCAGATTATGTCGCTTCAACATGGTTAATGGAGATTATATGCTTTAATTTTACTATTTATTTCTCTCTCCTATTCTCCTTCTTTCTTATCATCCTATATTACTAACACATGTCTGTATACAAGGTAAAACGAATGCATCTCTTTCTGGACATGGAACATACACTGAAGCCTTCTCAGGTGGGGTTGCCAAAGGTGGCTCTGGGTACTTTTCTTCCAATGATTGCGTGATTACATCTGAATCTGCAATCCACTTCTCATCAAGTTTTATAACAGGAACTTTACCATCTGCATTGATCTTTAAAAACCTAGATACAAAAAAAAAAAAAAAAAAAAAAAAGAATTTGAAAAGAAACAATTAGGTAACAAACAACACATTGCTTGTGAAAGCAACATGCAGAAGGCATGAAATTAGTGAAAAACGAATCCAAAAAAGGGCATCGAGTAGTCACCATTCTGGCTTGTTACCCAAGTCAACCAACTTTAGGTCATAAGGAAGATGCTTTTCCTCTAGAGTCAGCAATACCCTTTGGCAAAAGGGACCTATATCAGATAGAAAGAATAATACTAAGTTCTTTAAAAATCGTGCCTGATAAGTCTCATTAACTTTAAAAAGTATCATAACCAATTAAAACACAAATTTGTTCTTCAACTCAAACAGCAAACTCTAACTAGGGACTAGAAGCAGATGAACACAAATATGAGACCCATTCTATTATCAATAACACCTCTATGATTGACAACTCATTTCATTCTTCCTTACTAGATTCTTAATCTTTCAATCCTCTTTACAATATTTGACAACTTGTTTATGTAGTTAGCAAACCACTTTAACGTGTTATTATTTGTAGATTTTCATTAATCTTTTACTTTCACCTCAATTTTGATCAATCCAATGAAAATTTTTTTTTCCCTGCATAAAGATAATCACATATGTAGCCCAAATTTCAGTAACCAATTACGTATTTGCGTAATCTAATTAAAAAAATTTTAAAAGCCTAAATTATGAACTGCACTTACTAATGGGGTCAAAATAGAACAAATAAGACTACAACGCTTGTTTGAAACTTCAAGTATAGAACAAAAATACACACAAAAAAAAAAAAAAAAAAAAAAAAAAAAAAGAAGTACGTTTCCACTCATCATTTTTTTTTTTTTCTCGAGAAGCAAACAGGACAAAAGACCGAAATTCTTCCCAACTTCACCGCATTTTTTTTTTTTTTTTGTTTTACGAGAAACCAAAGGGAAAAGGAAAAAAGAGTTTGTTACCGTCAAAATTTCTCGAAACGCTTCCTTCAGTAGGAAAAAAAAATTTCTTTTTTTTGTTTCTCAAGAACCAAACAGAAAGAGAGAGTGAGAGTGAGAAGTATGGTCTTACAGTCGCCGAGCTTGTCAGGGAAAGTAACGGAAGCTTTGACCAAGACTTCCAAGGGAGTAGGAGTGGGAGAAGCAGACGACATTGAAACGGAAAGGCCTCTTCTACTTCTGCTTGTAGTGGTTCCACCATAGCCATAACCGTAACCATTGCTAGTACGTGTGGGTCTGAAGGCGACGGCGTTTCGGAGGGGTAGGGGACGGAAGTGGTGTTTGATTGTGGAGGAGAGCGCTGAAGCCGTTGGTTGAAATTGAATTCTGGTGCTCGTCATCCTTTCTTTCAAAATTGCTTCAGGAAACGATCTCTCTCTCTCTCTCTCTCTCTCTCTCGCCCCTCGGAACTCAGAAGATGAGCTAATGATGAGGTTCTTTTCTTTGCTACTGCTACTTCCACTAACACCTTCATTTCAACACGTGGCTCTCTTGTTAGTCAAGTTTTTAACTTTAAAAAATGAGTTTAACCGTTGTTTTCTAACTCACTATATAAAATTTTAATATTATTATAAAAAATAATTTATAAATTGCTATTAGCATAAAATAAATTTAACAGCAGCAGCAGCACTGACAGAAATAAAATAATATTACATTTATTTAATTAAGTGCAAATAGAAAATTGTTAAAATTTATGTCCTCAAGAATAAATGTTTAATAAAAGAAGGGGTCATTTTATACTGTTAAGACACTTTTTTTTAATACTGTGTCAGAAGACATGATAATTTGTAAAATTTTTCGTCAAAACTTACAAACTCAAATGATAATTTGTGAAACTTTAAATTTTATGATAAATCATTTGAGTTTGTAAGTTCTAACGTAAAGTATCATAAAATTTAAATTTCACAAATTATCGTAACTTTTATAACTTTATTGTTCAAGTTTACAAGTTTTAACATAAAGTTTTACAAATTATCGTATCTCCCGGTATGGTTAAGGCTATTCATAAACCCGCATACTCAACCAACCTCACGCCAACCCAACCCGAAAAATGCAATTTCTAGTGTTAAATTTTTTTTTTTTTCCGCCCATTCAATGTCTGGCCCGAAGTTTTTGGATGGAGTGTGGGTTGGGCTTATAATGGCCTGCACACTCCAATTCAATATGCGCTCTAACTTGCCTCCTCTAATATCTAACCTTAGGCAAGTAACTCATTTCTACTATTTAGTTTCTTCATGTTTGAATTAAGCCTCTATATTTGCTTTATGTTAAAACTAATTTATGTTTGCTTTGTGTTTGATGTTGGATGGACTATTTTGCTTTATATTTGATGTTAGATTGAACTTTAAATTTTTGTTTGTTTGACTATTGGAGTTATTATTTCTATTTGATGATGAACTTTGAATATTGGATTGAACTTTGAGTCTTTAATTCTTTGAATGTTGAAACCGATCACCCAACCCACCCCGCACCGCCCCAACCCAACCCAAACATCATTAGGTTGTAAAATTTTTCTAACATTATTGGGGCCAAATATATGCAACTCGCACTCTTTAGGACGGAGAATAAAAAGCTCTACCCCTTAACAACCCAACCCATGAACAGCCCTAAGAATAGTGCTGAGAATATTCTCTCAGACAACATAAAAGAATGAAGCATATTGTGCTTATTAACACCGAGGAGATGTTTGATAAACATTCATCAAGAAGGGGCAAGTTTTTTGGTTTTTTTATATCTAAAAATTAATGTTGACTGAGAAATGATATTAAATATAGCGTGACAGTATATATTTGACGAGATAAAAAAATGAAGGGTATATTTTTTAAATAAAATTAAAACACGGGGTAAAATGTTAAATAACTCTTTTAATGATCTTATGCCTGCCCTCTAGCATTTATGTAGGCGGAGAATAAATGTGTATGTATATCGCCGAAGATGCTGAGAAGGATTGAAGGATACAAGGCATGCATTATGTTACAGTTTAAGATCTAGTAATTTTGGTCTTCAGGTGCACTTTGGTCAATGCTTAGCTTGTTCTCAAGGGTCCCTTCGTGACTTGTGCATGAACGAGCCTAATTTAGGTTTTGTTTATTTCATTTATTTAAATTTTTAGTTTTAGGTTTCTCTAATTAAAAGTATTCAGAAAATTTTATATCTAACTTTTTTTAATACAATTAAAAACTCTTAAAAATATCACATCTCAGCTTAAATTGAAAACTTAAATCTGCGAAATGAACTAGACATATTCATATTTTATTATCTTGGTGGTTATTTTTACACTAATTATTTGTTATATCATCTAAATTTTAGAAATTTACCTCATAATTAAAAATAAAATACTAAATATACTTAAATAATTTACAATGTATTAAAATTTTATTAAAAAGATACCATCGAAATAAAAATATAGGACAGCAACTCTTGATTCGTCCATGCACTTAAGTTTAAGGGAAATAGTAAAAAATAGGTCAATATAAAAAGTTTAAGAAAGTAAATAGGCTAATTTTTAGTTATATAAATTAATAAGTCATAACTTATCAAGTTATGGTTCATAATCAGATAAGTTATGGATAAACTTGTCAAGTTATGGTTCATAACTGGACAAGTTATGGGTAATTATGAATAATAACTTGTCAAGTTATGGTTTATAACCAGATAAATTATAGAAAAAAATAATAATTTAACCTATTTATTAATTTATATAAACTATTAACCTATTAATTTTAATTCATCTCAAATTTTAACCTATTTTCCTCTTTCTCCCTAAGTTTAACTGCAAGGAAACAATGAAGAAGACATTGGCCAGTTTTACATGATAACATGGCCCATAAAGCGGAGAAGTTTGTTTTGAAGGCCCAAGGTTCTCCAAAGAGATTCCATTAACTCGGGCTGGGCTTTTACTAGGGTACTTCTTGGCTTGCAGAGGATTGGACAAAGCTATGACTCAGCATACGGGTTTATACGAAACTAACACGACTCGATTTTTACGGGTTAGTGTCAAAAATATCAATCCCGGTCAATTTAGTGTCAACCTGAAATTGACCCGTCAAAAAAAAGGGTCGGGTTAGTGTTAAAGTATGACACTAAATTAACCCGTTTAGTTAATTTATTAATTTTATACTTTTTTTTATTGTGGACCTTTTAGTAATTTAGTCTCATAAGAGAAAAACCCTAATCCTCCCTCACACCCACACACACACACACACACACACTTTTCATATATTCCTAATCTTATTCACTTTGAAATATTGCATATATGTACTTATATTGTCTAAGCATTTTTTTTTAATCTTATGTAGGAATTTGATGATCTTGTTGATGATGACTTGATGATGTTCCCCAAAAATCTCAATTAGAGCCTTACTTGGATGAGCCTAGGGTAAATAGGAATGCACCTTGAGATATTCTTGCATTTTGGATGTCAAATCAATTCCGCTATCCTATTCTTGCCATGATAGCTTGTGACATCTTAAGCATCCCGGTATCAGGTTGCATCATCAAATAATTTAGTAATGGTGGTCGGTGTTGGATCAATTTTGAAGCATTTAGTAATGGTGGTAAAGTGTTGTTGGATCAATTTTGAAGCTCATCTTTGAAGCACTGTACTAAAGACTGGTTATTTGGAAATGAAGGTAAAGTATTTTACACGTATCTTTTGAATCAGTTTAGTTAATTTTATTATAGCTATTTCTAAAATTATTTTTTTAAATCTTGTTGGATGTTAACTTAGGTGATCATGATAAGGCATTACTTGAGGATTTGAATGAGATGACAAAGGATGTAGTTTCTCTTAGCTTGAATGATAATGCTCAAGCTTCAAACTTGGTTGCTCTTAACTCTTGAACACTTGGAAGATAATTTTAACTTTATTATTTAGTTGGAGTTGGTTATCCGATTGAACTTTGTTATTTTATTGGACTTTGGTATGTAGTTAGATGTTATTTTGAAGACATATCTGATTCATGTTGTTTTTAATGTAATTTTAGTGTTTTTAATGTAATTTTAGTGCTTCAAATTGTTTGAAAAAGTGACATATCAATTACGGATTCGGGTTGATTTCGGGTCAGGAATGCGTGTGAATTTTGAGTCTTAATTCACGGGTTATGACGGGTCGTGTTAGTGTCAATCCGTGTCAGGACGGGTCGTGTTAGTGTTAGTGTTTTCTCAACCCGTCGTGTCACGGGTCGTGTTAGTGTTGGGAGTTTTTTAAAAAAAATTTCTTCAACCCGACACTAACACGACCCGTCGACACGATTTGCCAGCCCTAATATTTATATGAAACTAAATTAAGGAAATAACAAATTTTAAAACCATTTAAAATAAATAATAGTTTATATAGTAAATGAATCATTTACTATATAAATGGTCAATTTATAGATAATAAAATCATATTTTTCACATAAATTTTTTTTTTACGTCTAGTAAAAACAAAATTTCCATATAAATAAAGATTTTTAAGATTTTTTATCACGTAAGTTATTTTTTATCAGTCGTAAAGGAGTCATTTACACAGTAAATAATTCATTTACTATGTAAACTGTTATTTACTCTAAATAATTTTAAATATACTATTTACTTAATTCAATTTTAAAAATTTACTGTTTACTATAATTTCCCCCGGAGAAGGATAATGCAGAAAACAATGTGGAATTCACCCGGGAGAGGGAAGGTAAAAGTCATTCAGTGAATGTTGATGCAGCAGGAAAAAAAAAAAAAAACAAAAACAAAAATAAAAAAGATTTAGTGAATGTTGATGATGTAGTTATGCCCGAATTGAGTTATGTTGGTGCTGGAATAGTTATTAAAGATGTGGAATTCTTCAAATTGGGCGTTGCATGTGATGTTGTGGAAAATAACACTACTGACAGAACACGAAATATGAATGTCTTCAAAGAAAATAACACTATGCTAAGAAAACATCATCAATATTTTGGCATTTTTGACATCCACTCTACAGAAAAGCTAAATTTAAAGCAAATTGATAGATCGGGGTTAAGTTTTAAAATCGCGTGTTTGGAAAAAAATATAGAATTTAATTTGGGTAATCAATCTCATTTTTTTTATCCCTAAGTTTAGAAGTGAATATCTTTTTGATCCTTAACATTGAAAACATTCCACAAACAACAAATGATCTTCACATGACACTTTAATAAGATGAATATATTAATTGGGGAATGACGTGCAAAGTTTTAAATGTCAAGTGTCAAAATAGGATTCACTTTAAATCCAGAGATAAAAATGAGATTCACCCTTAAAAATTTGTACCCACATGCATAATACAAGTATTATATGTGAGGTTGTTATTTGTTAACTACCCTTATCATTAGCAACTTCTTTTAATTCCTAAAAGTTTCATCATATGGCACTTTAATCATTAAATTCCAAAAGGAAAAAAAAAGAAAACAAAAACAAAAACTCTCAACTAATGGAAATTCGTTTTTAACATTGTCTAAATTTTCTTTTTTCTTTTTCTATTGCCAGATCTTGTCCTTTCAAAAGGGTTAAAATGCATATCCTTTCAAAAGAGGAAATTGGCTTCATGACCTACATGCATTACCCTTTAACTTTAAGGCTATAAGTAGTTTGGGACCTCACAAATGTCCCAAATCACATGGAGTGGCATGTGAGTGTTGGTTTGGTATAGTCACCCAATTGCCCTTTAAAAGGGGCCAACCATCCATAACTATTAATTGTTATGACTCTTGTGAGGGACAAAGCTGCCTAAAGAAGAGTAGCATGAAATGCAATCCTCCAAATTGGGTCCCCCAAAATCACAGATATTAGATATGGGAAGACTGATTGCCAGGTTTCAGATCATGTTTGTGCTGCAAGAATGTATTGGGAAACATGGTGCACATGGGAAAAAGATTGTGTTGAATGTCCCAAGGCCCCACTAAAGGCACCATCGTTTGTTGAATGTTCCGTGATGTACATTTTAAATTCGTTTAATTCACTGATTTGAGTTTTTAATTCAAGTTGAGATGTGACTTTATGTGAGAGCTTTTTATTATAACAAAAAAAGTTAAATGTGACTGTTTATAAGAGCTTTTTACTGCAACAAAACTCAAATTCTAAATTCGAATCGGTGAAATAAACAGAACTTTTTATTATCTACACACTTAAAAATTACTAGTCAAAAACGTCTAAAACCACAGTTATACAAACTGTGGGAAAAAAAGGGTAATTATTAAAAAAAAAAAAAAAAAAGTGTCTTTTTGCTCACATTTTATGTGTAGCTAAAAAACATGTTGGTAAAACTCCCAATTTCTTATAGTGTTCAGTGGCAAGAGAACTTGTTCTTCAATCAAGAATTTGAATTCTGAGTTTTTAAAATTATTTGAAATAATGCCTTCTATTATTATAACCTTTTGTTCGAGGGGGGAAAAAAAAAAAAAAAAAAAAAAAAAAGAGCTCCTACCAAAGGCATGGCTGGGCGGAACAAGGTCTCCCTCTGTCTAGCGCTAGTAGTTGGGTACTTAAAAAGTAAGGCGACATCTATTTTAAAAGTTCTTTATAGTTCAAGTGATGATTCTTACTTTCGTAGAGTATTTTTTTTTTATAAAATATTTAAATTTTAAAAATTAAAATTATAAATTATGATTTAAACTCATAAATTAAATAGATTCTTAAGTGATACTCAATAAAAAAATAAAGCACATCTTTTTGAAGTATTCTATTATTTGGAGTGGCTCGAAAGTTTTAACAAGTGACTCAAAATATTTTTTATTTTATTTTATTTTATTTTAGGAACAAGTGACTTAGAAGTTAGTAACTTATAGTTCCTATTTTTTTTTTCCTTTTAATAAAAAACTATTACTAAAGAATGATTCATCTGTTTGGAGGAACTAATGTTAGAAGTTCATTGAGAATGCTATCATAATTGATTAACTTTTGTTTACTATTGAAATGCACTCTCCTTGTCAAGAAACATAAAAATTTGGTTGTCCTGTTTTGCTAATTAATTATAATCTAAAGTGAATTAAGATGGGGTACTCTTTTTTATCTTTTCCTGTCACAAGAACTTGGTACAACTTTTCCTATAACTAGTGACTGCACAAAACAAATAAAATATTTTGTTAATTTTAGTTTTGATTCATAAATTATTAACTTGTTGTTATACATGTGTGCTGACCAATCACCATGACCCATCGTTTTAAAAAAAAAAATTAATAATTTCTTACTCGGTCTATTCTATCATTATTTTCATAATCTGCATCATTGGTGGCAATTGCTATATATGTAATCTTAAAAAGATGGCTCTTTAGTAATTAAACTTATAATATTCCTTCCTCAGGGAACAAGTAGGTAACTTAATTATATAAAAAAAATGTAAAAATACATAAATAAATAAAGGAAGAAATTTTGATAAGGACGTGTTAAGCTCTTAATATATTATTTTTGGGGACATGTACTTGGTTTGTAACGCTTATTGCCGGCACAAATTCTCAAGAAAACAATAATCTAAGCATGTATAGAGATGGCCATGTTAGAGAATAAGAAAAGATTTAAACTCTAAAAATTATTTAAATGCAACAAGTTCTGCTGCGTGCAGCGAGATTAGTGGCGATTAATTAACTTTTTATCATAATAATGATGTTCAAATAATTGGATACCCATTCGATGGGATTGTTATTTGCAATTAGGGAATCGTTCGTATTGACTTGATCTGTTTAAATGAAAAACTAATGTTAATTATACAGAGAATACCGGTTTATGGGGCAAGGACAAATGCAAGAAATTGGGTTGACATGTGGAATGGACAGCCATGTAATTGTGGTACACAATTTTGAATAGGACAGGCTGATCTTACTGTGCAATTTGGAATTGACAATGCCTTTTTCTTCTTTTTTTTTTTTTTTTTTTTTTTTTTGGGAATTGATAATGTTACTGAATTATGTTTCTTATCTTCTATTTATGTGTTGATGGTATTCATGAAATTGCAGGAATTAAGAACAGAATAGTACTAAAGAGAGAATGAAAGAAAGAAATAGTTTGAAAGAAAATTCTGCATTATGCAGATTAAAATCAATGCCAAAACTTGAAGTAACGAAAGAGAATTTAGAACGAGGAAAATGATCCTAAAAAAAAAAAAAAAAATGAATCAAAAAAAAAAAAAAAAAAATTAGGAGATCAGGGTTTGTTTGGTTCCTAGATTATATTCAAATGAAAATCAAATGTCACAAAAAATACACGTAAATAAAAAATAATTTAAATCACATGATTTGAATTCATGAACCAAACGGACCCTTAGTCAAGATGCTTCACATTGCGTTTATGTAAAATGGTGGTAAAGATGATTTTATAGGTATGAGATGTGATTTTTTTAAGTTATGAGATGTGAAATTGAGACTAAGAAAACATCATTTGTTGTAGTTCCGACACAGAAAAAATTACCATTAACATTTTACAGGTGAAATTTTTGTCTATGAAACATATAATAATAAATATATGCTAATTAAGATATGGTTTGCAGGTGAAATTAATCTAAGTTTCTCATTAAAAACATCATTTTTTTTTCTTTGAACAAAATAACAATTAGTTTTGGAAATAGTCAATATATGTGCGCGTACTTTTTTTTTTTTCTTTTTTTCAAGATATGCGGATTTAAATTTCGCCTAATGAAAAAATGATCAGTTTTTAAATCTCACATTGACTAAAATAATTGGAAAGTTCTATATAATCTAAGTAAATATAGTATTTACAAACAAAATTAATTAGTAAAACCTCATATTTATTGAGTAAATCTCACCATTTTCTTCATTTCTCAAAAACTTAAAAATAAAAATGGTCGCCCTTTTTTCTCCAGCTAGGCGACTCACCGGCCGCTTTCAAAAATTTCATATACACTAATTTATCCCACTTCCTTAGCATTAATCCCCACAAAAGTAGAAAAAGTATACGGAATAAATAAGGAAGATTCTAGTTTCCTCAAAAATCTTTGTCATGTCAAGATCATTAGTGAAAGAGATGGATTCGGCATCTTATAATACACAAAAAAGTCTTTTGGAAAAGAAACTAACTTAACTAACGATTTTCTTTTTCTGGATTGAGTTAAAAGAAAATTAAGAAAAGTCGTAATTCAGGAAACCAATTATGCTTGAGTTTGACTCTCAAGTATTTATGTGGTTTTAGATCAAACAACGATCGATATTTACTAGTTAAGGATGTCGGCAAAACCCAAAGAAAATCCAATAGTGTTTGTATAGTTTTATCTAGTAAGTGGCTCTATGAGGGGGGAAATATAAGTGGATTGGTTAATAGTCACCTTTCACATGATTCATTGTTGAAAAAATGTTACTTCGGTTTCAAAGTTCTCGATAGTAAGATTTTTTTTTTTTTAATTCTTAAAAATAGTCGCTTACAATTATGTCCAACAATTTTACACAGATGAAATAACATAGAAAAAAAAAAAAAAAAAAGGAGTCCTACTTAAATGAGCTCACAAGTAGAAGGTTTGTGAAATTCAAGATTCAGGTCTTCTTATAATTTGAATTTTTAATTCGAATTGAAATGTTAGTCTGTTTAGTTCTGTGATTTTAGTTTTTAATTCGAGTTGAGATGTGACTTTATGTAAGAGTTTTTTAATGTAATAAAAAGTTAAATGTGACTGTTTTTTAAAAGTTTTTTACTGTAACAAAACTCGAATCGGTGAAATGAACGGGACTTTTATATGTCTGTGCGCTTTACTGCTGAAGCCTCTAATTTGAGTCCTTTTTTTTTCCCACAATTTAACTGCACAAGAGTATGTTATGTATGGTCTTATTGCACGTGCTTGTATCAGCTTTATATATAAGCTGACTTTGATCTAATTTCACGTTTTTCTTGAGCCAAGAAATTTTGAAGATCTGGCCAAGTATTTTGCTTATAAATTTACATATGCTCTACGAATAAATTATATTTTAATAACAAGAACACCGATTTGATTCTATTTTAGCCACTTTGTCACGTGAATGCCAATAGCTAATTATTGCAATTGGTAAACGTATGCAATTTTATATCATCTTATAATTTTATATATTTACATGACAAATTTTGATAAAACTAGGTTGTGGCAATACTACGTATAATTGCTCTGTATTATTAGGTTGGTGAGCCTTAAAAAAAAAAAAAATGATTAATTAAAGAATTATGATGTGCGAGATTTAGGACTGATCAACTGGGAATAAATTATACTATCTTCCAATCAAAATCTTTTAATTATGCAGGAAGGTTTGAAATTTATGAACTTCGCACTAAATAAGAAAGATGTAAACGGCATAGAAGAATATTTGCATGATTAAGGCATGGAAAAAAATACTCGGCCGGTAGAGCACAATTCTGAATAACCAGATAACTTCCAAATGACATTTAATTAAAAATAAATAAATAAATAAATAAATAGAGAGAGGGGGTGTTTTGAATGATTTTATGTAGTTTAAAAGGTGAAATAAACCTTTTTTAATATTCGAGAACATGATGAATATGGTACATACTTTAGGAGAATAATTTAAAAAAAAAATATATATATATATATGACATTAATGTAACAGAATTTTATAGAATATAACTGTTTAGAAATATGCCCAAACGATAGAATATATTTTCATGATCTGCCAAACAGTTGATCTGCAACGCCATAAACATGTATGTTGATTAAACTTCTTCAGCTCTTGTTTGCCACCAAGTGAGGGGCTCTTTAAGCACTTTGTCCATGTCTAGACTAAAAGGACAATATAAATGTCATTTTACAGATTTGAGTTTTATTACAATAAAAAATTCTCAGAAACAATGATATTTAATTTTTTTTTACAGTAAAAAGTTCTCACATAAAGTCACATATAAACTCGAATTAGTAAACTAAACAGGCCCGTAATTCATTTGAAAAGCCAAAAAAGAAGAAAAAAGAGCCAAACATTATGTCCTGATACGGTAACGAATAACAAATATATGAGTGGTAAACTATTCAGCACTAGCTAGCTTTGAATTCCCATATTGGATACAGTCCCTATAAGCTTTACATTGTCACAAAACACCAAGTCATTTATATGATAAGATGTTAGTGACAATTTCATCACCAAAGATGAATAAATTATAACTTAAAAACAGAACATGAGTTGTGTAGAATCATATGTCCATAATGTTGAAATATTATTCATTGTTGTTGCTTTGACAAGGACAAGGAAGTTGAATGATTGTTAGATATGCAAGCAAAAACATTCAAAAGTAAGGCCTAGCTTTTAATAATATACTAATTAATACAGAATGATAGAGCTCAATGGTAATACCAAAGGGTATGCAACAAATTAGTCTAACGTGGAAAACGATTAAAAGTTAAAATATTAAACTAACGCTAAAAAAGTTTAAATAAAAAATCACATGCAGCAATGGATATGAATAATATATGCATTAAAATTCTTTTACCAAATTATAAATAAACAAA
Source organism: Morus alba (assembly GCA_012066045.3). NCBI lineage: Eukaryota > Viridiplantae > Streptophyta > Magnoliopsida > Rosales > Moraceae > Morus > Morus alba. The sequence goes on from CP050233.2 coordinate 17,311,857, forward strand.
ATGTAGGTATGGATATCAAGAGCTATATCGAATTCTTTAGTGTGCGTTTAATTAGTAGATTCGTGTCATGATTCGTAATTCGCTACAGTATTTTTCTCATAAAAAAATACGCGTAAATCGAGAATAGTTTTAAATTATGATTTTAAATTCATGAGCTAAACGTTCACTTAATGTCAACTGACCTTAAGTACTTAGCTAGATTACCTTGAACATATTATTTTCTTTTCATAATATTGGTCGTACTTGAACTTCAAGCCGATCAAAATCCCAGAAGAAGTCCTAGAGCTTGTATGCTATATCATGCATTCGTGTAATAAATTGGAAATTCGATGCGAAAAAAATATTCTGCTGCCAATACATAAAGTTTTATGCCATGAATCTACTCAGAAAAACACATTTTTTTTTGTTGCCTAAATCTAACAATGTCAAAAGATCTTATAAAATTGAAAATTTAACTAATTTAGTTTTAAGGTAATCCTAATACGCCACAAAAATTAAATTCTTCCGCACCAAATCGATACGTATTGTTAAAAAAATTGTATGTGTACTTGATATTGGTCATTCGGTTTGTTCTTTGAGTTATTTAATTTCAAAACTTAAACTTTATTTTTTTTATTAATTTAAATTATAATTTAAATTTTATTATAATATTCTTTTTTATATAACTTAAATTTATTTTTAACTTAAATTTTTAATTTAAACGAGTGAAACGAATATCACCTTAGTACACGTTTTCTCTCCTCTAAGCGTTACATTTGTAATTATTGATGCATTCTGTGTCGAGTCGTCTGATGTTTGTAACTCTCATAATCGAAATGAAATTTCTCCATTTACCCAAAAAAAAAAAAAAAGGAAAACGAAAAGGAGAGAGAAAACACCTAGATGGTGGGGACCACTGAACAGAGGAATCTAGTAAACGTGGCGGAATCACATGGCGATGGACCAATCTGAGTGAGAGTGTCAGTGCGGCTTCTCCTGCTTTCAACGTCACCAGCCTATATTTCCCAGTCCCCCACACCCCAAAAAGAATAAATTTTAAAATAAAAAAAGTCATTTAAAACTCTCCGAAATAGATAACCCAATCTTATTAAAAAAAAAAAAAAAAAAAAAACCAGATAACCCAATTGCCAATAAATATTTATTATTCAAACAAAAATAAAAGCTATTCTACACAAAAACGTCATTTCTTACGGGGGTTCTTTCACAAAAAGGCAAACCACGCAGCACTCTCACAAAAAATCCGTTTCGCATGACGCCGTTAGAAACTCTCACGCCAAGTCGCCAACTGTAGGCATCTTCTCTTTTTCCTAATTTTCTCTTCTTTTATTGCCTTTTCTTATTAAAAATAAAATAGTTTTTTATTTTTGGGTTTCAGTTATGGGTCCCGCCCTCTTGTGTTTGATGGTCCAGAAATCGATGTTGACGTCTGAGTCACCTTCCTCATTGCGGGTCCCACACTCAAAAAACATTGTATACTAGGTGCAGTGACACCAGAAAGCTCGGAATCTCGAGCGTACACTGAACGCGATGCAGAAAGTGAACCGCGTGTTGGAATCTGACACTAATCTTGTAATCATTGGCGGCTGGTTGTTACTGATGATGTTGGCGCGTGAAAGCTAAAGTTGACTCCCTACGATTCCTCCCTCATGTGGGTTATTTTTTGCTGAGCTTTCCCTCATGTGGCCTTCCATCTCACGCGACCGAAGGCAGGTGTAGTACACTTGCAAAGATATTTCCTTTCCTTCTTTAGAGTGGACCTTTGGATTTGTAACTTGTTTACTAATTAATGAGTCAAAGTTGGGCAAAGAGAATTAATTAATTAATAATTAGTCAAGTTTGAATAAAAGATTTTCTATCTAATCTATATCTAAACCTATATAAATGCACGTATCGCCTAGGTTCGTTTATTTTTTTCCCCAATGAATATCATTTAGAATTCATCACAATAAACTGTTATTATTAAATTTTTGCAGATTAAAAGAGGGAAATTCAATGTGAAAATAGAACTAGTTCTTCATCATCATCGTTATTATTATTAAAATATATATGTACTTATTTTCATTGATTTTGTTTTTACCGGGTTATTTTTATTGATTCTATTTTTATCAGTGGATACTCATTAAATATAAAAATTTAAATTTAATAATATGTTATAATAAAAATATAATTTTATTAATGGTTATACATATTCTTAATTAACAAACTGTTTAATTAATATTACGTGATCAAACACCAATAAATAAATATTACAGTAATTTATTAATGATCAGGTAAAAATATATATATTCTTTATTTATACGTCAAGTTCGATTCTTATTTTGTCATCTCATGATTCTCATAAGAAAAACAGAGTTGGTGATTTTTTTTTTTTAATATTATTGAAGCTTTAAGGGGTGTTTTGCTTTTTAATTTTGCCTTTTCAGAATCTATGTTGGGGACATCTCACCACATGCTTCCCAAAAGTCCCATTCGACGTAAAAAATCATGTATAAAAATGCTAATCTTGTTTCTAGTAATATCTTAATGTTTTTTTTTTTTTTTTTTTTTTTTTTAAAGCTTCTTTAATAGAGTTAAATTCATGGACAGTCTTAAACTTTTTTTATTTTCACAATTAGTCTTTGTAAGTAATTTTTTTTTATAAACAGTCTATAAACTTTAAAAGTGTTTCATAAATAATCTATCTGTTAAATTTTAAATGAAAACTTTTAATTTTATCTTATAAAAAGTCTTTAAATTATTTTCTCTTTTTAAAAATAATTTTTATATTAAAAAAATAATTATAACGAAATTCATAATTACAAGCTTTTCTCGAAGTATTAAAATCCACTAACCCAAAATATATATATACATTGTATATTTTTCCTAAGATCTAGAAAAAAATGACTAGAAATTAATTATGAGGTGAAAAAAATTTCAAAGATTTAAATCATGTTTACTTTATTAATTCAAATTTAAAATTTAAATTTTATTACAGTAAAATTTTTTTAAAAATAATTACATTTAATTTTTTTATTATAATAAAAAATTTTCATATAAAATTAAATCTCAATTTAAATTATAATATTAAATTAAAGAAGTAAATGATTATCCGTTAAATTTCTCTTCACAAAGAGAGAGCGTGTTAGATGCGCGGATTAAGTAAAGGAGTGAATAGGGGGTTGAAGTGATACAAAGTGGACCCAACAATTCAATTGGGAGAGGGGGGAGGGGGGTGGGGAGGTCCGTAGGTAGTACAGACAGCCTCGATGGAAATAAGTGTACGACCACCTGATTTTTGAAGCCTCTATGATGCCATATTTCCGAGTTTTCACTATTTTACCACACTGCATTACCTGTTCACCACACTCTCATCATTCCTCACTAATATTTCACAAACCTTTTCTAATTAGTTTTTTTATTTATTAAATATTAGTATTTTTTTAATATTTTTGATATTGCGGTGTGCTGCCACGGGCTCTTAATTGTTATACGCACACAAATTCCCAAAAATTTCACACAAATTATTTTCTTTCTAAAAAAATATAGTACGCAGAATCCCAAGAATAAGAGAAAATAAAAAAATAAAAAAAACTTCGGGGGAAAACAAAAAAATATCCCCATTATTATGGCCCCCATTTGTTCCTTATCTCTTCCATTGCTCAGCTCCCCCTGTTCCCGCTGTTCCCCCTTCCTCCATTGAACCTTTCCCTCCCTTCTTCTTATCGTTCTTTCCAAAAACCAACACCAGAATTTTAAAAACAAAAAAATGAAAAAACAAATAGATGTAAATAAAAAAAACCCATTTGTTTAGCATGTAAATTTTCTTGTGGTGGGTTTCTTTCGCTTTTGTTGTTTTGATCAATGAATCAGAGAAAAATGAAGAGGGATCACCAAGATAGTTCTGCTGGTTATGGAGGTGCCAGCAACACTACTATTGGAGCTCCTACTATGAAAGGCCAAGGTGAGTCTTCTGAGTTTACAAACGGAAAGGCCAAGATGTGGACACAAGAAGAGGAGCAAGAAGCCGGAGGAATGGACGAGCTTCTCGCCGTTTTGGGCTACAAGGTCCGGTCATCCGACATGGCCGAGGTGGCCCAGAAGCTGGAGCAGCTGGAGATGGTGTTGGGCTCGGCCCAAGAAGACGGAATCTCCCAGCTCTCCGACACCGTCCACTACAATCCTTCAGATCTTTCAGGTTGGGTTCAATCCATGCTTTCCGAGCTCAACCCCCAAATTGACGACAATACTCTACTCTCCAATAACCAGATTCCGAACACCAACCACAACCAATCTCATGTCGTTTTCCATGACGATTCCGAGTATGACCTCCGAGCAATCCCCGGCGTCGCCGCTTTCCCACCCCACCACCTCCACCGCCGAGCGACGAACAACAAAACGCTCCGAAGCGCTTGAAGACGACGGCGAAGGCGGTCTCAATCGAATCTTCTTCCTCTCCTTTGAAAACCGAAGTTTCCGAGTCTACTCGAGCCGTCGTCCTGTTCGACTCGCAGGATGCCGGAGTCCAACTCGTCCACACTCTCATGGCCTGCGCCGAGGCCGTACAGCAGGACAATCTGAAGCTCGCCGACACACTGGTGAAGCACGTCGGACTACTCGCGGCGTCGCAGGCCGGCGCGATGAGGAAGGTCGCGACCTACTTCGCCGAAGCCTTAGCGCGGCGAATCTACGGAATCTACCCTCAGGAGCTTCAGGATTCTTCTTTCGCCGATATGCTCCAGATGCACTTCTACGAGACTTGCCCGTACCTAAAATTCGCTCATTTCACCGCCAATCAGGCGATTCTTGAAGCCTTCGCGACTTCGAATCGAGTTCACGTCATCGATTTCGGACTCAAAGAGGGGCTGCAATGGCCGGCGCTGATCCAAGCGCTAGCTGTGAGGCCTGGCGGACCTCCGACTTTCAGGCTCACCGGAATTGGACCTCCGCAGTCGAACAACACCGATCCGTTGCAGCAAGTCGGTTGGAAGCTCGCTCAATTGGCGGAGACAATCGGAGTCAAGTTCGAATTTCGCGGATTCGTGGCCAATAGCTTGGCGGATCTCGAACCTTCGATGCTCGATCTACGGCCGCCGGAGTTCGAGACCGTCGCCGTCAACTCCGTCTTCGAGCTTCATCGCTTGTTGGCTCGTCCCGGCTCGATCGAGAAGGTTTTGTCCTCAATCAAAGCCATGAGGCCGAAGATCGTGACAATCGTGGAACAAGAAGCGAACCACAACGGACCGGTTTTTCTGGACCGGTTCACAGAGGCTCTGCATTACTACTCGACGCTGTTCGATTCGTTGGAGATATCGCCGCCGAGTCAGGATTTGATGATGTCGGAGGTATATTTGGGGAAGCAGATATGCAACGTGGTGGCCTGCGAGGGGCTGGACCGGGTCGAGCGTCACGAGAACCTGGACCGGTGGCGAGACCGATTCGGATCGGCCGGTTTCGACCGGGTCCACCTCGGTTCGAACGCGTTTAAGCAGGCGAGCATGTTGCTTGCCCTGTACGCCGGCGGTGAAGGATACAGAGTGGAGGAAAACGACGGGTGTCTGATGCTCGGCTGGCACACGAGGCCACTCATCGCCACGTCAGCATGGCAACTCGCCGATTTGGGATGAGTCGACTCAGCTCGATTTTCATTGAGTTCAGACCCAACTCGGAAGGCCGGTTTGTTTGAAGACCAGACAGAACAGAACAGAACAGAACCCTATGCGTCAGATGATCACTGAATGTGATGCCTTTTGGGTTTGTGAATGAGAGAGAGAGAAGGGTGAGGAGAGAGAATTGGACAGTAAAACATGTCCAATCAAAACTGTGTAAAAAAAAAAAATCACTCTTTTTTTTTTTTTTTTTAACCTTCTTATCCGTTCTACCTCTCACTTTCCTTTTTATTTAATGTCATTTTCTTTATTTGTTTTGTTTCTAATCTAGGTGTTAGTGTTTTTTTTTTTTTTTTTCCTCAAGGGTGAATCATAGTATATTTATTTTAACCTTTTTGGGTTTTTGGTGTTTGGGTTGTAATAAATGGTGAGGCAATTTGATGCTCAATGCGACAGCTTTTTCACGACATTCTGTTTGTTTGGTTAAATTCCTATAAATGACCAGCAATTTATGGCTTTTTGAGTAGATGGGTTGTTTTGGGAAAACACTTCCGTGAACACAAATATATATATATATATATATATTTATATATGTGTGTGTGTGTGTGTGTGTCTATGGCAGTGTGTGTGTGGCCATTAGGGATTTTGCTTTTTCTTCAATTAAAATAGAAATCCGTTTTCTTTCTAATAATCGGTTTGATGTTTATCCACCCTGTTTAGGTAACGTGCGTATATATTTCTGGTTGGATTTTTGCATTTAAGTCTCCAAGACGAGTCTTGCTTTTAAGTTGTTCACATCCTATTAAAGCATTAAAAACAAAAGAGACTTACAGGCTGAAATGGCCTTTTGTTGCATGTTATGTTGAAATCGAGGCTCTAAAACGATACTCACAACCACTAAATTCACAAATTTCTTTTTCTAACCTAGAGATTGTGAGGCCTTTTTCTATATATATATATATATATATATATATATATATATATATATATATATGTTTAGGTAACATGCGTATATATATGATTTGTTGTGCTTTCTGATCAGTTAGGTATTGGTATCCGTCTGATTGTGTACTCTTATCCCAAAATAAGTTACTTTGTGAAAGATCAAGTCTAACTTGGTATCGGATGGATAATGAAATAATGGCTATCTGTAATCCAATTGTCAATATATATATATATATATATATATATATATATTCCTTTTTTGTTGTTGTTAAAAGTCACAATTGGCAATATGCTTTCTCAATATGCTTGTCAAAGGTTATTTTGTTAATAACTGAAAAAGGATAATGTGTTTATGGTTTAGCCAACAGTAAGGTGAAGTTAGGTTAGATGATCAAATCAAACTCATGGGTTAGTGCAATTCTTATGGCTGAATTATTATTGTATCGTCCTATTTCCATGTATATAATAATCAATATTCAGAAAAAGAAGAAGGTTATAGTAATCAATAGCATATAATATGCAGATTTATTATTCCACATGCCAATCAAAAGACACATGAATTAGTATATATTTATACTATATAGTTAAAATAATTAATATTAAGGTGTTGAGTGGATGGTGCAAAAGCATTTCCCGCCAATTGATGCTACAAGTTACAGTATATTTATGTATATTACGTTAATCAAGGAAACTGGCTAATTTGTCAGGATGTGCCAAAATAAAACTTTGATTAAATCACCTTGGTAAGTTTGACAATGCATTTGGATTTTATATAGGGAAGCTATTAACTAGATTTTGGACAATTATGTATATGTATCGAGGTTATAAATTAAGTTAATTATAAGTTTGAAGACGAGTTGATAGATATCTAAAGAAAAATGATCATTTGATGTATTATATTTCAGTGCAATTAATAAATCATGTATTTGACAGTTAAAAACCATTCACCAATTTCAGTAACTAGCTAGTTTTTGCAACCATGCCCTAGAACATGCGTTTTGTACTTTCGATTGCTAAAGAAATTACATGCATGAAAACTTATAACAAAGAAACACACTTGAAGATTATAAGTACGTGCTACTAAACAAAGGCAAATAGCAAAGGACATCAATGAGGGATGAAATTACACACACACACACACATGACATCATAGTGCTTCTGATAATCATGATTCGTGTTATGGTTCGAATCATGATTCGTGACTCATTATAATATTTTCGTTACAATCATGAGGATAATCATCATATATTTCTGATACTTTTATAATTTTTCAAAACGCAGCAGCTAGATAGATGCCCTCGATGATTAGATCACCTCATGTTATATTATATATATATATATATAAATTTTATAAAAGTTATATACATATATATAATTTTCCTATTAAGGCGAGAGGCATATAAGATCAGAAAGAAATATGTATACATAGCTACATGTATATACATACACGGATATAAAAAATTAATGGGGAGTCTTATTGGTAGGAAATATGTATATACCGATTTATGAGTAAACGCGTATGCATGCTAGAGAGAGAGGGGCAAAATTGAAAGGAGCTTTCAAGAAAGTTGAAGGATGAGATGAAAGTTTCATCATAAGTTGAATGGAGCTTTCAAGGACATAAGGATCAATGCAGCTTTCAAACCCCCCCAATTATCAATTATGAATTTATGATGATTGATTATTAGTGTTGGAGACAAGCATTGCTTTCCAACAAATACATTCTTTATATATATATAATCGAATATTCTATTCTAATCTAATCTAATTCTAAATTTAGAGTACTAGTGTACTACGTACCCTTAAATTCATTGGCTCAAGGGTCATATTCTCTGACGAGATAAAATTTTGCCAAATTAATCAACAATTAGTAGTAATGGTGTTGAAACTTGACAAGCGATAAGAGCTTTTTCTTGATTTCGACAAGCCTCCACTAAGCATAAGTACTATTACGATTTTTTTATTTTTATTTTTAATTATCTCTTCATACAAACATAAGGGCCCTTCCAAGCATGAAAAAAGCTTTCTTTTAGACTTCCCCACTTTTGAAATTGCGACAAGTCTTTTCAACAACTACTCTTCTTTAATTAAAAAGTCTTGCTTCTCCATGAGTGTGAGTTGTGAGTAAAGTCTCATTTATTTCATCGATTTAAATTTTTAATTTAAGTTAAGATGTGATATTTTTTGAGAGTTTTTCACTGTAATTAAAAAAATTAGATGTGACATTTTTTGAAAATTTTTTATTATAAAAACTTAAAAATGAAAACTAAAATCGATAAAATAAATAAGACCTAAATTTATAATATATATATATATATATAAGTATATATTGGGTTACAGAGAAAAGGCTACTCTGATTAGACGATGGGCTTAGCCACTTAGCTTGATGAAAGAGAAGCACCAACTTATTTGTGATCAAGACTCCAAAACTACTCCCTCTAGATCGGCAAGGCATGTAAGTATTTGTGCCAACTGGATGTTGGCAGGGATAAAAAAGAAACGAGCACCTCTAGCAGGATTTAAAACAAAAATTACCTATTACTAGTTTTTTAATTTTCAAATGTTATATTTTATTAAAAATTATTTATTTTACATACTTTTTAATTTAATGTAATTTTAATCATATTTAACGGTTATAAATTAACACTATTAATAAGACTTATTTTATTAAAAAAATTTCTTAAAAATCTTATAATATAGGTTTGATCTTAACTCAGGGACACTTCAAAGAACCGGACTACTCATCAGCACACTAACGTTTACAGTTGGATCAAATACTGAGCGATTCTAATGCACCGAAGTATAGATGAAATTAATGAAACCGTAGTCTGAGTGTGTCAATTTTATTTGGTGAAGAAAATAAATATATTTAAAAAAGCTCTTTGCACTATAACAGGTCAATGAATTCATGTAATAAGACAATTTTAAAAATACCTATTGAAATAAAATGTCTTTTTTATTTCTACCTTTAACATTAACTCATATAATTATAACTTTTAGATTAGAACTAATTAAAGGATAGAATTTTTTAAAAGAGATATTTTTAATAAATTAGGGATTTAAAAAAATAAAATTGGTAACATCACAAGAAAAATTGTACATATAATTGGGCTAATGTAACCTATCATAAATGTTGGAGAGGAATTTTAGTGTGGAAGCCGATCTCTACTTGGATTCTTAAACTTGGGCTCGATTTCATAATCTCGTCGGTGTTAAATTTCCCATCTCTTTGAATCAAACCTTTCCAGGATGATCGATTCCAAGCATTTAGTGCCGCCATGTTTTAGAATTCTGTTGATGTGCTGTTCTTTGCTCTCGTCTTCTTGATATACATATGCATATATTTTTAAAAATACGAGATTAACAAAATTTAAAAATATTTTATTGTTTTACCATTTTAAAAAATCTTAACGATTCTTAATTTTATATTTAATTTGATGTAATCTATATAAGTGTTATTAATCTTATAATATCTTTTATTTTTCTCTTAATATGTAAATAGGTAAACTATAGATAAAGCAGCCTCTTTATAACAGAACACTATTTTGTTAATAAAACACAGAATATGCTCGAATTATAAAAAAAAAAATGTAAAATCATATTTTAAATATCATTCATATTTTGTGCTCCTTTTAACATTCAATTAATTTAAAAGATTAAAAAAAACTAATGCAAAATATTAAAGCTGAAACAATTAAGGTTAAATTTAAAATGTCCTAGAGAAAGATAATTTTTTCTTTTCTATTTTTTTTTAAATTTAAATATAAACATAATTTTTACATCAGCTTTAACGAAAGATAATAATATAAAAAAGAAGAAAAAAAAAAAACCTAAAACCCTAAACCCTATTTGCTTTGCTCTCGTTCTCGATCTCGCCCCTCTCTCACCGGACGTACGGTTTATTCTCAATATCTAACGGTGATTTAGCTCTTTATTGTTCCGTCAGTCTCAATCTCATCTTCCACCTGTAAGCCAAGCTTCTCCATTTGATTTTCTGTTTGTAATTTTTCTTTTTCGGTTTGAATTTGGGATTGATTTTGTGTTGGATAAACCAAAAGTCTTGTCTTTGTCTTTGAGGAGGAGATAATTTGAGCGTTTCTGTTATAATCGTTCTTTCCTGAGGCTGAGGAGATGATTTGAGACTAATTTTGGTTGATTTCTGAATTGGGTTGTGTTCTTTCTTATAGTTTGTTCTTCTGATTAGTGATTACTAGTGCTTTTATTATGTGTCCATAGAATCTAATTCTAAAGATGCCTTCAAAGTCAAAGAAGCAATCAAAGACACTGTCAAGGGTGTCGAGTTCTGATCAGCATTCATCTCCTCGGACTCCGTCGCTGACGCCTTCTCTGGTCTCTGAAACCAGTGATGAGGATCTTATGCACACCCTGGAAAAAGCTTCAGTGAAGTATCCTTCCCTGATCGGAAAAACTGCTTTCATTGGCCAAGTCACTGATATAGAACAACACGTTTCTAAGTCTAAAGGATACAAAATTTGGCTATCTGAGTCGTCCATGGTCGCATCTGGGTTCGCCCCTGGTTCCTTAGTATCGGTAATTTGCCCGTTTTGCTTTATAGATATAGAAGGTTTATATTTTGTTTTTCATATTTTGTTTTTGTATTGCAGTTCCCACTTATAAATAAATTAGTTTGTATCGGCCTAAATGAAGAATAGTTGATGAATAATCCTGCACTGTATCGGAAAAATAAGAATACTATTGAGGCTGATTCGCTAGAGTAGTATCGTATTTATGAAGTTACATGTCCACTAAGATGGGAGTATAATGTAGAAACCAACGGAAAATAAATTAATAAATAAATATGTGTGTGTATATATATGTATGTACGGAGACTTTTGCTAATTTCTCATGTTACAGCTACACTGGCCTTTTCTCTCTCTTTCATTTATATGCAGCTTGGCTAACAATCCAAGATTATGCTTTCTCTTGTTGGAACATCAAAGTCAGTTGTGCTTTTCTTGGTGCAGTGAGGAATTTCTGTCTCTAGCACTTTATTCCGTTGCATTTTTCTTTTGCTCTTGATGTCTGTCCCTTTCCTTTTTGCCTTTCATTTGATTCTTGCCACTTCTTGTATCTCAATCTCCTGCACTTTCTTTTTGACTACTGAGAACTAGCTTTAGCTGTTATATTTTTGTCATTTAAACAAATAGTTAAATGTATATAATGCAATAGTTTTGCTCATTCGCTTTTTCTTCATTTTCATTTGTCGCTTCTTTTCGCATTAACATTCTGATCCCTTTATGCAGGTGTCTTTCCCTTCGTTAGATAGTAAACATTCACATAGCTTTCCTCTCATCTCATTAGCAAATGAATGTGCTAGTACTTTTGGATGTCATTTGGTTGATCGATTCAATGATGAAGCAGGAATCTATTTTGCTCTTGCAACGATTTGGTCTTCTTCTAAGGTCTGATATACAATTATCTTTACTATTTCTCAGTGTAGCTTAGTATTACGAGTCTATGCCATGGAAATTGTTTGATTTCACTGCAATATATGTGAACCGTGTTAGGAGACCTTCAAAAACACCAAAAAGATTATCCATTCTAATATTTATAGCATTCAGGTGTGATAATTTACGTTTATACCTTTCAGCAAATTCATACATTTCTGGCTGAGTTTATTGAGGTATCAGATTCAGTTTCTATTTATTATTTTTTTCCCTCTCTCTTTGGTGAGTAAAGGTCGTAGTAATATTTATGCTCATTTATGACTGGTTACTAGCAGACACTTGTTCGATCAGATTTCAACTATTTATTTATTTATTTCATCCTTCTTTATGAAATATTATTATTTCAAGTATTAGTTGTTGCCTTAATACCTTTGTTGCACTTGGTAACCTTAAATAATATTACATTATTGATAGGCGAGAAATTTGGTTAACATAATTTTCTTTGGATCAGAAAATAGCATCAAGATACGCTACAGGGTTTCATTCCATGGCCTGGAGTTATCCACCATTGTATCCAAGTATAATTGATCTTTTAGTATAAAAAAGGGAACTAACAAATATCAGCTGATGTAATGGAAAAGTTTTCCACCTATACTTCATACTTCCAATTGAGGTTTGCCGAAACACATGATTATTATTTTTTACTAATAACTCTTACTTCCATTTTAGGTTTGCTGAAACATATGTGAATAGTTTCACTTCTTACTTCCATTTGGGGTTTTGCTGAAACACGTGTATGATAATCGTCATCAAACACATCAAGGAATTACCACATCCATGTTGTTAAAAACTTATCTATACTTCATGTTACAGACTTCAGAATGACTGTGGATCTAGATTTTAATATTTTAGCTAAAATTTTTGTAGAGTTCCCAAGCCTCTGAATCAAAAGAATCGGGGTTTACATTTCAACTCTTATTAATTTTCAAATACGTTTTCCACACATCTTTTCTAAATTTAGAATCATATGATTTAAATTCTCTTCATCCCAGGTTGCAAAAAGTGGAGTGAGGTTGTCTTCTTGCCTTTCGGACACAATGGGAGATCCTACATTGGGTAGGGTTGTTTTCATATATCCTGTGCAAAGTCAGACAGTACCTAGTCATTTAACTAAAGATGAAAATTCACGTAGCAGCAAGGTTAATCCTCTTTTGGTATATAACTGCAATGAATTATTTTTAGAGCTGGTACACTCTAGGAAATTAACCAAAGCCAGTGCTTCTGTGAAGATGTCTTCAGAAACATCTTTTGATTGTTCCGAAAATGGAGTGGTTGGACCTTCATCCCCTAAGACACCAATGAATCAGATAAAGGTTGGCTCTTCAGTCATAAATCAGTTAACTTCACCTAGATGTGATGATTCTATGGCGAACTTAACCAACTCAAATGGTCCGTCGTTTGATACATTTGACATCATGAAGTTATTAGGGGAACAAGGTGTTACTAAAAGGCTTATTGAGGCACGAGCTGCTCCATTTTTTAATTCTCGCTGCTTACTTCGAGGAAATCTTGTTACCATACCGGTACTTTCACAACTTTGTCTCTTCCAAGTGGTTGGCGCTAAAAAGTTGTTGGCAGATAGAATTGACTATGGTTCGACCAGTGAAAGCAGCAATAATCTGCTACACAAGGCTTCTGAATCATTACAACATTCAATTGATGCTTTTATCGTGGTGAATGAAACAAAAGTATGCTTATCTTTACCGTCAAAAGTGGCGTCAGAAACTCTAGAAAGACAAGTTTTGTCTACAGTGGACTTCGAATTTATGGATGTTAAAGCTGATTCCAGAGATAATAACATAAAATTGGGTGGTCTTTCTAAAGAATATGCAATTTTGAAGGATATTATAGTTTCCTCTTCAGTAAATACTTTATCAAGGTATGTTAGATTATACATAGTTGTATTTTGAAACATGGCCTGCATTTTCTATTACTGAAATTCTAACTTGAATTCTTAGAGTTCAAATTGTGTAAAATGTTGTCATGAAATTATCAGAATGTTCATTTGCAACAAAAATCTTCCATCCATTGGATATATGAGAAGTGTGGTTTGCCATATAAGGTTTTATTTCCCAGCCCTAAGACAAGATAATGATTGAAACACTAAAGAAACTTATATTCTAACTGATTTTACTTTCTTACTGAAAGCATAACCAAGGTAACAATATAGTGGGAATTCTAGGAAAGACATGCTTGAAGAAGATGAACTATATAGATTTAATTATATATTCAAATAGCTTAACTTTCACTCTTTACATTTTAAAGAAAGGAAATCTTCAATTTTCCTTCCACTACGTATTGGAAGATGATCATATGAGTAATCAATTGTATTCTTTTAGGAGGTATAGGAACTAATACAATCTACATGTTGGGCACGTATAGTTCCTGTTGTTTCCTGAATTTATTATCATCCTTCATATCATTGAAATCATGTTTGAATGTTGTATTGATTATTATAGTTAACGTTCATGTTGATCATTGATGTAACTATTTAGTCTTGGTTTACGAACTACAAAGGGAGTGCTTCTTCATGGCCCTCCGGGCACTGGAAAGACTTCTTTGGCTCGATTATGCATTCGTGATGCTGGTGTTAATATCTTCTCTGTAAATGGACCTGAGCTCGTAAGTCAATATTATGGAGAAAGTGAGCGAGCTTTGCATGAATTGTTTGAATCCGCTCGCCAAGCTGCACCAGCTGTGGTTAGACTTCCTTCTCTGTACATACTACATTTATGCCTTCTATTCTAGGATTATTGTCACCTCTATGTTTAGCATAAATGATTTCAGTGGAGTCAAAGGCTGGTGAACTTCATAAAATTCCTGAGTTTTTTGTGTGTATAAAAGGACCTCAAATTGAGACCAGTGAGTCTAATGTCGAAAACCATCTGAAACTTGTCTTCAATCTGTCTTATAAATTATAAATCTCAATGTTTATATGGGTGGCATAGATGCAAGCCAAAATATGTCATAGGAACTAGGGAAGTTATCCTTATGATATCCAAGATGACTTTTATCTGACCAAAGTTCAATGGTTTATTCTTACTAACAAAATCTTCCTCTTTCTAATTCATTGTTTAGTAATAGGTTTAGTTTGCAGGTATTCATTGACGAGTTGGATGCCATAGCACCGGCAAGGAAAGACGGAGGAGAAGAACTATCTCAAAGAATGGTTGCTACACTGTTGAATTTGATGGATGGGGTTAGTAGAAGTGATGGGATACTTGTAATTGCTGCTACCAATAGGCTTGATAGTATTGAGCCTGCTCTCAGACGACCTGGAAGACTTGATAGGGAAATTGAAATAGGTATAACATTTATTCATTTATGAAGAACTAAAGATTAAAGAATACAAAATCTCAAAACAGAGGACAAGATTTCCTCCAGCAAGACAAATAGGAAAACTCCATATTCCTAAAATGGAACAGGGTGAAAAAGGGGATATATTCTTAGATTCCCAAGATGAAGCCGCCTATAACCTGCCTCTTTCCTAAGGAACCTTTCGGAGTCTTTCTACTTAACATTTCCCATTATTTCCCATTCTGATTTGAAGTCCATACTTTATAACGCTGTCAAATTGTGGCTTTTATGCTTTAGACACCTCACTTGAGAAGATCAGAAAATGCAATATATCGAAGTTTGTTTCATTTATAAATCTAGAATGGGTGTGACTTTTTTCTTTGTTTATCTTGGTTTGAAAATTGGTTTGCAGGTGTGCCATCTCCGAAGCAGCGGTTGGAGATCTTGCTTTCTCTTCTGGGTGACATGGAGCACTCACTTTTAGACATCCAAGTGGAAAACCTTGCTATTGCTACACATGGTTTTGTAGGTGCTGACCTAGCTGCTCTATGCAATGAGGCAGCCTTGGTTTGTCTTAGACGTTATGCCAAATTAAGAAATTCATATGATAATTTGCATGGAAAGTGTATTCCTTATGAAAATTGTGACGTAGTGAAATCTGATTGCTCAAAAGATACAGGATACAATGTAATTGATTACTTAGATTCTGCATCTTCATCCATATCAAAGGGAACAGGATCAGATGACAACATACACGAGGTTCAGCATTGTGTTAAAGATGAATTTTTATTGAAAGTGTCTTTTGAAGATTTTGAGAAGGCCAAAATGAAAGTAAGGCCTAGTGCCATGCGAGAGGTATGCTAAATATTCCTTCTTTGGGAATGAAGTGTGGCTGTTTCATGTTATTTTAGCTAGGTCCGTTATCCTAATTAAGCTTATTTAATGTAACATCTGACAACAACAAAGAGACTTCCTTTGCGTTAGCAGTTATCCATTTTGCCTTTATCTACAAACCTACAAGACGATGGAAAAGCTTCCTATTACCACAAATGATATTGATCCATCTTAGACTACGCCCCTTAGTACATCAATGTGAATTTATGTTGCGTCGTATTGTTTCTTTCAGTGTATCATATGCTACAATTCTCTTTCTTCCTGAAAGAAACAACTTTTGTAAGCGCATATTATAAACTGTCATCCAAGGAGAAATTTTGAGCTAGATTGTTGAAGGAAGAATATGGTTGTTTGATTACCTGTTTCCATGCTTTTGTTTTACATACTTCTAGGTAATACTCGAGGTTCCAAAGGTTCGTTGGGAAGATGTTGGGGGCCAAAGGGAGGTTAAGAATCAATTAATGGAAGCTGTAGAATGGCCACAAAAGCACCAGGATGCATTCAAGCGTATAGGGACCCGGCCCCCTACAGGTGTTTTGATGTTCGGTCCTCCTGGATGCAGCAAAACTCTAATGGCACGTGCAGTAGCTTCTGAAGCAGGACTGAATTTCCTTGCTGTCAAGGGTCCAGAACTTTTCAGTAAATGGGTTGGTGAATCTGAGAAGGCTGTTAGATCTCTGTTTGCGAAGGCAAGGGCCAATGCCCCATCCATCATATTTTTTGATGAAATTGATGGTCTTGCTACTGTACGTGGGAAGGAAAATGAAGGGGTTTCAGTGTCTGATAGGGTTATGAGTCAACTCCTTGTTGAATTGGATGGTTCGTAACGAATTTATAATTTTGTTATGCTCGTCAGTCTACGTTGCGGAATTTTCCCAGCAATTTAAGCTGGAGAAACATTTACATATAATGTGCTTCATGGCTGAAAATTACCTGTAGTCATTTAAATTTTCGTTTGACAAAAGGATTTTGTTTGCTTCAGGTTTACATCAAAGACTTAATGTTACTGTTATTGCTGCAACGAATCGACCTGACAAGATTGATCCTGCTCTACTTAGACCAGGTTCTAACACTCTTATCTCTTTCTTACTGTTCATCTCTAATAAAATGCCACAGTTTGCCTCTGGTAACAATACGCCTACATGTATGTGATTAGACTTATACACCAACTCCACCCACTAGTATCCTAATAATCAATCATCCACTCTCAGTTGCGTTTTTGTTGTCATCTTTCCGCCTCCCATCGGAACTGACAACACTAATAATTGATTAATTTCATGGACAGGTCGTTTTGACCGACTGCTATACGTGGGACCTCCAAATGAGAGTGATCGGGAAGATATATTCCGTATTCATTTACGCAAAATTCCATGTAGTTCTGATGTTAGCATAAAGGATCTTTCTTCTCTTACAGAAGGCTTTACAGGAGCTGATATAGCATCTATCTGCCGGGAAGCAGCTTTGAAAGCTATGGCGGTCAGTTTGGTTTAGTTTGCCATTTGCTCACTCTCTCTCTCTCTCTCTCTCTCTCTTGTTTTTGTTTTTGTTCTTTTGTTTTTGTTTTGTTTGTTTTTGTTCTGTTTTGTTTTTTGTTTTTGCATTTCTTACTGATTTGTGATTTTTATGCTACCAGGAGAATCTTCATGCTTCAGAAATAACAATGCAACATCTGAGGACTTCTATTACAAAAGTGCAGCCATCGGCAACTCTGTCTTATCAAGAATTATCAACAAAATTTCAAAGGCTTGTCCATTCAAGTGGAAAAGAAGCGAAATTATGATGCCAAGAGTACTCAAGTGGGGCAAATTGATTCCCATGTGGTAAAACTTCTTCCACTACTTGTTTTCTTAGCTTTTCAAATCATCTTTTGTCATTATGTTAGGATGACAATCAAGGTCCAGCATATGTATATAGAAATTTACAAGGGTATGAGACTCGAGTCAGAGCAAAAAAAAAAAAAAAAAAAAAAATGAGCCCACAAAGCTAGGGACTTCAGCCATTGCCAGTGCTTTTCACCTATTCCTCACGTTTCTACATGCCCCGCGATCTTCTTGTCAATTCTCATTTCTCATAATGTAAAACCCTCGAATAAATTGCATCTTTATAGAGCCTCAAGTCCTTGGCCTTGGACAACAAAGACATCTCCTTTATCCAAAGAGAAGTTACTAAAGCCTAATAAAAAAATAATAATTCTAATGTACCAAAATCTAAACGCATAAAAGAATTCAATTTTCATTACAAATCAGCAAAAATTATATAATCAAAAAGGAAAACATAATTTGGGTCAAAATCTATGCAATAAATATATATATATATATATATATATATATATTTTTTTTTTTTGTGGCTTCATCTTCTTCACTTCAATTGCATTTCCACTAGCAGCTTGCATACATTATTTGCTCAAGAAATGGAGTAGGTGACCGATCTCTGCTACTTTGATAATACAGGAGTTGTTTCAAATCTATCGAATTCTTCTTTTGCTGGTTCCCTGTGTTCATGACACACTCAACTTCTGCTTCAAGTGGGTAGTCACAAATCTTATCTTGTAGGTCTCTTCCATCCTCCTGTCATATAGATCGAGGCTTCATTCTTAATTTCCCAGAATAAAAGATGATTGAGCTGTCTGACTTGAAACAGTAACATAACTTCCAAGTGTGGACGTAAGGATGGATTTCCCACTCAGGAAGTGAAGGTAGTAATATGGGAAGTTAGGAGAGAAGGTACGGACATGAATAAAAGAGTTACAGTGAGAAGGGAATGTCAATCATGTGATCTTTTGGAGGAGAGAATTAGGCTTTATCCTATTCTATTCATGAGAAATGTGCACTCAACTTCAAATGGCACTGAGTGTAACCTATAACTTATGGACCACTGAGCTTCGCTATTTTGACATGTCTTTGTGGGAATCCTTTTCGAAGTTGCATTTAGTATCCTTGTGATTAGAACAATAGGGAGGGACATGATGTGGGAAGTGGTCCTTTTTTCTCGTCTATCCTGGCTTGGACTCGTCTTTTAACCTTTTGTGCAGCCATCATCAGGGCCATTCGTCGATTGCAGGGCTAGCATTTCGTGCCCCGCAGCGGGTTCTCTTGTGTAGAACTATCGACTTTTGTAATAAGTGTGCATTATATATGCCGTTTTTAGTTTTAACGATTTTCTCTTACAGCGGCTGTGGCAGCTGTTGGAAAAGAAAAATGTGCGATGGTCCTCTAGCGTAGCGAGAGGTTTTTGTTGGATTCTGAAATGGATTTTCAGCTCTCACTGACACTAATGTCATGTGGTGTTTTCTCTATGAAGTAAGCTCGAGTGAAATCTACCTTGATCGGTTCCATAATCTGTCTTTGCTGAATTAGGCTATTGGAGTTGGTTATAAATTAATATTACTAAACATGTTTTGCCTAAGTTAACATCTCTCTCTCTCTCTCTCTCTCTCTCTCTCTCTCTCTAACATAGGCTTAGTTTGGTATTGTTTTTTCCTTCTAAAATCAGCTATTGCTTGTAGCATAAGTTAATTTTAGTGCTTGGTAAATCTCTTCAAAAGTGCAAAAGTGCTTTTTGAAATTTTTTTCAAGAATTTACGGTCAAAATTAAAAGTAAAATAAAGTCAACTTTAGTTAGATTTTGTGGGAATCAACATAGTACAACTAATGAAATTTTCATAATACTCATAATGAAATTTAAAATTTACAATCTTCTCGATTTAAAATAAAGTAAAATAAAGTCAACTTTAGTTAGATTTTGTGGGAATCAACATAGTACAACTAATGAAATTTTCATAATACTCATAATGAAATTTAAAATTTACAATCTTCTCAATTTAAAATTCAGACTCGTAATATAATATAATATAATAATAATATTGTAACAAATAATATTATAATTATATTAATAACTCTAATATTATTATATTATCATATAATATGATATTATAATAATATTATAATTATTTTAATAATATGATATTATAATTATAATATCATATTGTAATTATTATTTTATAATATATAATATATTATATTGTATTGATATAATTATATTTATTATATTAATAATATTACAATAATAAATATAATTATATTATATTGATATAATTATATTTATTATATTAATAATAATATAATAATTAATATAATTAAATATTAATATAATCTTATAATTTTAATATTATTATATATTAGTGTATATTATACACATTATGATTATATATTATTAAATATAATATATTTGTTTAATATAATATAACAATGATTATAATAATATAATATAATTGTAATTTTTAATTATATTATAACTGAAATATTAATATTTTTTTATGTAATATTATAATGTTTTATAATATTATAATTATATTAACCATTTAATAATATTATTATATAAAAATAGTTTTTTGTATTATATTAAATATAATAATAAATTTATATTATATTGTATATATATATATATATTATAGTATAATATAATATAGTCGTAATTTTTAACTATTTACAATAATTTAATTTAATCTCATAATTTATCAAAAGTTATTATACTGATTTTAGAACCAACACATCTATTATAATTATAGTTTATTAAACATTCAGTTATTTTTTTTGTAATAGTTACTTCTTTCCTTAACATAATTAAAAATAATTTTTTCAAAATGTCCAGTAATACGTAACTAAGCCTAAGCCTTAATCGTGTTGCATATGGTGCAAAACAATACTGTAAATTGGCCGATTACACTCTTAGCTCAGCACTGCCAATTAGCCCAATTAGGTATGACTTCTTTTGGAGGAGGTGGATAAGCTCGATTGCCCAAGCGATCAGACTTTTGTACCAACAAATCTTAAGTCATGATGAGATATATCCATTAGTTCCCCTCTCTAATATTAATTTAAGAGTGACAGAATTTTAACAAAATGGCCCAAAACTAAACAAATGGGCATGTTTCCTAATTTTGTCATTGTTTTAATTTATCATTCTAAGTAATTAAGTACTCTTAGGTTAGTTTGGTTGCAGAATAATAATAGTAATTGGAATAAGAATCGTAATTGTAATGGAATGGAAAAAAAAATTAATTTATTTATTTAGTTGCAATTTTAAGAATATTATGGAACATAACGTGAATATTTTTATGTTGAGAAAATTACCTTTATATTATATATAACACTAATATTTTAATATAATACAATAAAACTAATATTTTAATATAATACAATAAAACTATAATTATAGAACATATGATATAGAATATAATAATACTATTAAAATGGTTAATGTAATATTATAAAACATATTATAATATTATATAAGAAACAATAATGTGTGTAATACATTATAATAGATAATAATAATGAAATTATAAGATTATAACAATATTTAATTATTATATTATTATATTATTATTATAAACATAATTATATTTATACAATATAATATAATCAATAAGATCGTATTATATAATAAAATAATAATATTAGAATTATATCACAATTATATTATATTATATCATCTTATTGTATTATTATATTATATTTTAATATTATTGTATGTTATATAATAAGATATAATTACGTTATAATATATAATATTAAATAAATATATTATAATTTTTGACTATATTATACATTATATGATATTATTATGTTATTATAACTATATTATATTATAATATTTTTATTATATATTATATTATATTACATATTATAATATTGTAATCATATAATAATATTAAAGGGTAATTATGAAAAAAAAATGAAGAAAAAAGCTTAGAATGACTATTTCTCCCATGTGATTGAGGAATAATGATTCATTCAAAATGGTTTAATGATCATTCTTTTTGAATTACCATTTATTTCTTATAAATTTAACTAAACATCAGACTTAAAGTCAATTCTATTTCTTTCTT